>CM033746.1:2532161-2888738 GCA_019671005.1 Hibiscus mutabilis | reverse complement strand
TAGTATTTGAGAATAGGAAAAGAAGAGAGACCAAAACATATTGCACCATTAGAAATGTACTGCTAGAAACTATAACTGTTAGTTAGTATGCATAACCGTGTGTTGTAAAGAGTTTTAGATAGAGTAGGAGTTGTATGTTATCTTTATCTTAACTAGTAGTTTGAATTTTAAATTTGATCTTTGTAAAGGATAAAAGTCTTATCCTATAGGTTAACCACTTGGTGTTAAACACCTCTGTAAAAGTCTATATAATAGACTCTCTTTCACTAATGAATAATAAGAAAAACACAGAGAAAAACTCTGTTTCTCACAATAACCCCCATCAAAAAAAGAAGAAAACAGCATCAATAATATTAACTTCAAGTTCAGACAGCCAAACCGACCAAAACAGTTCGGTTATCAAAACCAAAACAACTGTTACAGCTACTGACCTATCATAATAAATAAAATCTAATGCTACACAAAGTACAAGTTAACCACACAAATGGTTCACTTCATCAATTCCCTCGCTGCTGTAAAGAAGAATGAATGAGCAAATAAGTATTTAGAATCAATCACTTAGAAAGGTCTTTCATTTTCTGGAAAATAACTGTCCAGGAAATGAGCTCTTTCATTTTCTGTCCATTACAACATTGCTCATCAATTTTCTTATAAATCATTAAGCACATCCCAAACCATCATTACCTAGAAAGGTCTGAGGTTTTGTGATGGTCTTACGACAATGATTATATATCCCCAGGAAACCGCAAGTAAAGAAAAGGAAATGGTTGAATTACAGTAGCTAACCTTCAGAAGCAGCCCAGGTTACGGAGGATGCAAAATGCAGGGATGCCCCACAGGTTTCACATTCAATTTTATCAACATCTATAGTTATCCAACCTCTCTGCGCACAAGCCAATGAACTGGCAACCTACAATTAATTTGAAAAAGAGCAGTTTGTCTTAAGATCAGATTAAACATATTCAATAACTAAAAGAAACTAAACCTTTTATGTGACGGAATCAATGAATATGCAATAACTTTAACACCAAGGAAAAACTTAGAAGATTATATGACGAAGTGTATCCATGATGTCCTTGGTAATAAGGGTGAGTACCCAACTAGGGCTGTAAATAAGACGAGACATATCGCAAGCTACTTGAGTCCGACTCGGTCAAAGCTCGACTCGATTGGACTCAACTCGAGCTCGAACTCGGCTCGAGTTCTTAACGAGCCAAGCCGAGCTACTTAATATCCGGCTCGAAAAGCTCGCGAGCTACTCGAAAATATAATATACTAAATTTTTTATTTTTTATTTTAATTTAAAATCTAAATTCCTAAACCTAAAACCCTAAAACATAAACCCTAAACATAAGTTCTAAACCCTAAATTCTAAATTCTAAACCCAACAACCTAAACCTCTAAACCAACACCCTAAACCCTAAATTAACAAGCTTAAGTTTACATAACTTGTGTATCACAGTTTTTTTTCCTAATAGGGCTGTAAATGAGACGTGACAGATCGCGAGCTACTTGAGTACGACACGTGCAAAGGTCGGTCAACACCTCGATTGAGCTCGAATCAAGCTCGAACTCGACTCGAGTTCTTAACGAGCAGAGTCGAGCTCAGATTTCTCAGGCTCGTTAAAAATTACTCGACTCGAAATCTTAACGAGCTGAGTCGAGCTTAGCACTACTCGAGCTTAGCTTGGCTCGGCTTGTTTACACCCCTATACCCAACTGTGACGAATATAAAAAATCAATACATATAAAGGGGGAAACATGTCAGACAAAATGCAAAGTCCACAGGACTAAATTTCTACTAAGGAGATTCAGTAGCTGGATCAATTGCATACCTTAGGTTTCCCCAACCAATTCATAGGCTTAAATGTAGCCAAACGCCTAAGAAGATCCCCTCTTTCCCATGGTCGACATGAAGTTCTTGATGACCCGAGGGCAGAGCCACCAACACTAGAACTGAATGAAATCCGTGGAGCTTGCGATCCAACAAAAGACCGGGAAGCTGCTTTGGAATTTTGACCAGGACCAGACCAATCTACACTGCCAAGATTAGTTTGAACAGCCGGTGAGGATGCCCCAGCAGAACTGATAAAGAACAAGAAACGTCATTTTTTATACTAATAAAGGTATAATCAATAAAAATAAACTAAAGAATACTTCAATCATAGAGGCCTTTTTTGTGCCTATGGCCTTACAAGCGTAGGGTCAGTGTTTAAAAAGGCACGCCTACGTGCTTAGGCAAGGCGAGGCTTAAGCAAAGCGCCTAATCGTGTCTAGGCGAGGCGACTTCAATGAAGAGCATAGAGGCGCAGAAAGGCAACGACTAGTTTAAATTGTTTGTTTTTTTGTCTTTTTTGTTTTTCTTTTTATTATCTTTTACATACTAACTTGGGTCACACCTAGACCACACAAAATAACATTAATCAAATGAGATTTAAATTAACTTGGTCTAGTTTTCAAGTTTGAATTAAAATTGATTGGTTGATACACTGCAAAATTATTTCAAGTTTGAGTTTGAAGCTTGGTTCAAGTTATTTTTATCATGACTAGTCCAACGATATTAAAACATAATGTATGATGTTTCCTTTTGATATATTATCATAATATCCTTTCAATAAATATGATGTTATAACACACAATGTTTCCATTTTATCATGATTCGTCCAACGATATTAGAGCATAATATGTTGTTACAAGATGATTACTTATGAAGTTATATTATCATATATCCTTTTTGACATTATCATATAGCTAGGCTTGTCTATTTATAGTATATATGCTTCCTAGTTCCTATTACATGATAAAATATGATGTTATATGCTTTTTGATTGGAAAGTTAAAGGTAATTAATGAAATAGAGAGCTTTTGTTTAACTATTATATGACTCAATGGTCTATTTTAGTGTTATATATGTAGATTAGGAAGTATATCTTTAATTTTTAAAATTTGCACCTCACTTCAGTAAGGCGCGCGCTTGCGCCTTGGCTATAGGACCCCCTATTGCCTTAGTGCGCCTTGCGTCATTTTATACTATGCGTGGGCTTGATCAAATGTGCCTTGGCTGAAATGGTCTAAGCCTCTAAGGTACTTCAACAGGAAACAAAAACTTTCCTGCTAATGAAATGACATGCTCTTACTAGACGTAGTTATGTGGACCCAGTTTTCATTCTCTAATCTACCAATAAAAATTAGCCCAAAACTAGCATAAATAATGATTTAGCAGGTTGGCAAACAACCATAGAAATGAAGAAAAATATTTTTTTTCTAGATCATCATCACTTTCATAGGAAGCCATGATTGTGTACATAATACATACATAAACCTAGTGACCTAGTTAAGACTTCCGAATGCAAAAGCTTGCTTCTTTTCTTTTAATTTGGGCATAGAAAAACAAACCGAGTTAAATTCAATGCTTCAATTCTCCTTTTCCCTTATTTGGATTCAACCAAAAGTGCGCAAAGCTCAAATTTAGGATCTCTAGCCAAACCCCACAACTTGTGACTTGTTTTCACTTCGCAGAGTAAAAAAGCACTCAGCCATTTCCCTTTCCAAAATCAATTAACCCAAACTGAAATTCCCAATCTTCCACACACCCGGGTTTACCAGCTGCTAAAAAACATTCAATAAACAAAGCCCCTAACCCTAAAAACGACGTCAAAAAACAGAAAAAAGAAAGCCCAACATTCACCCAGAGAAAAGGAAACCCTAACTTGAGGAAATTGAGGTTGGGAAAGCAAGTAAGAGCAGCGAGAGTTGGGTACCTCGCAGCAGGAGTGGGATCTATGGTCCCACCAGAGCTAATGACCTCTTCTCTCATTGCTGCAACCAGGCGCCTTCTCGCAGTACAGGCCTCGAAACAAATACCAATCCAGTCGAAATCGAATTTGAAACCCAAAGTGCTTTGTTTGACATTGTCAGCTCCATTTTATAGCGCGTGTATGTATATATACTTTCCAGGCCGTGAACACTCTTTTAGTTTTCTCTTTTTCAGTGGTGGAGATGGGCTGTAGGTTTTTTCTGCGTATTTGGGCCTCCGTATTATAATTCAGAGCTTCACAATGTTCTAATTGAGTTATCAAAGTATTAATATACGCTACTAATAATTAGTAGTTAATTTAGTGAGATAAGATAATTTATTTTTAAATAAAATTAGTGGTTTAAATTTTACGTTCTAAACGGAGAAAATTAGGTTGGGAGGCAGGGACGGACGCAAGATTTCATGTAAGAGGTACAAATTATCAGGAAACTACATTTGAAATGTAGGGGTTGCAAAATTACAAGATTTTAGGAGTGCATAATTAAATTATTAATAAAAAATACAAAGAAAATATATAAAATATAGGAGAACTTCAAAATTTTAAAGGGTGCGGCTGACCCTCAGCACACGTGTCTGTCCATGTTGGGAGGGTCATCCCATATTAGGTTTCTGCAAAATTTGAACCAGATTAATCACTCAATGAGTCAAATATAGATGATTAAACAAAAAATTATTAATATACACTAAAATTATGTTTATAAATTTATTATATATTTAAATTAAAAAATATTAGTAAAAAAGTAGGATGAACTAACATGTAGTAGAATAGAGGTGTCCATAGGCATAGGTTCCATAAAAAATATTTTCAAACTCAAGCCAAGTAAAATTAAATGAGTTTTACGTCATGTACCTAAATCTAACATACAATATTAACATATTCTTTTATTAAGTTTAGATTATTTAAATTGTATACAAGTAAAGTCGGACTAGGTTGCGAGCAAAAAAATCTTTATCCATATTTAATTTGGGTCAAGTTTAATATTATTAGACAAGTCACCAATCCCCGAACATGTCCATGAAGAGAGTAATTAGGGATATTTAAGGAAAATTTTACCACGCTCGAACATAATAGTCATATATTATTAACTATATTCATAAAAGATTACGAAAATAGTTGGGTATACATATAACTACTTTTACATATATTAGAATCCAATAGCTGATTTTAGTGGAGAAGAGAACATTCATCCCAAGAAACTCGGGTTTGAGTAACATTGTCTGTAAGCGTAGTTTATTAAATTTTACTTTGATTTTATGTTACCGAACTGAATAAAAAAGTAGTTTATTTATTTTTTATTTTGAAAAAAAAATTATGTTAAATTTGGTCGAGTCAGGTCAGAGTATTTAAATTCGTTATACAATAAGAATAAGCTCTTTATTAACATGATTTCAATACTTATGGAAGTCAATCCAATGTTATTTTAAAGTATTTGTCTAAATTAATATATTACATGTACACTGTTTTTACACATGGTGAGGTTTACAACCATCTGAAAAACATGACCGGAGTTCGCCTAAGAGAACTGAGACCGGACGGACCATATGCGGAAAACGCCGGTCATCGTCGGGATAGAACAGGCCCTGCAATCATTGAAGGAAAACAATGTGAAAGAAAAGGAAACCAAAAAATGAGAATCAAACTTCATGGTCACTAATGCACACTAGGAATGCAAAAACTATGGCCAACCTATGTGATGTTATACAACATTGAACATTCATCTAATAAGCCAAGGTTCTATTGATGTGTAGCTCTGTCGAGAGAAGTCTGCTGAAGTATCTGTAAATTACTAACCGTTCCTTTCTTCATCTTTTTGTCCCTTCGTCCACACAATGTCTTCTAGTCCGGCGGAGAGATGATTATAGAACTGTAAGTTTAAGAAAGCAGCGTAAATTTCAAATCATGAAATACCAACTTGACATTGACTGCATGCTTGTACACTGATAAGTTACCGGCCATGGTTATCGACAGATTAGTACCTCGTGAAATTCCAGGGTATCTCCTCCGGACTTTCGAAGTTCGACCATGCAAACTGAAGGAGCTACCTGAAAAATCTGAAGACAAATGAAGCTGAGATTATGCTAACAAAAGGTAATGGCTGAAAGAGAGGTACCTCTGTTGTAATGGTCAGATGACCCTTTCGACTGGGTTTTTTTCCTAGCAGCTTCATCTGGTATGCTCAAAAGAAAGTGAATGATCAGAAATGGGGAAATAATTCAACATTTTGTTACTAATTTAGAGTAAAAGAGAGTTTGGCAAGAGAGTAAACCTTCTTGTTATTTTTCTTCACATCAAAACCTAAAGGCATTGCAGCTTCTTCGATTTTCGAGATATTCTCAGTAGCAGGACCAGGGTTTTAAATCGCGATCGTGATTGCGGCGTTATATCGCGGTTTCGAACAAAAGCGGCTGAATTGCGGCAATCTCGGACCGTTTTTTACCCCAATCGCGGCGTTATATAGCGGCCGATATCGCGGTCGCGGTCCGCTTTTTAAATCCCTGAGCAGGACATTTGGATGTGAACCTTGTTTCCCGTTTAACAAGTCCCTGTAAGATGATGAATAATGTCTTAAAACATGGTTGGCCACAGACTCATCATACCATTTGCACCACCAACATACCATTTGCTTCTCGAACAAGCAACTGAGGTCAAGTCCCTGAGGCCGAGATGTCAAGATAAGTTCGAATGCGTTCATAGTAAAAGGTAGTGCAAGGCTTTCTTCCCGCCGTTCGACGACGAATTTTTGAGAATCCTGCTACCAAAACCATGTACACAGACTCATCATACCATTTGCACCACATTCCATATGTGAAGAAACACTACTCTTACCCATGATTCACCGTAGATCGAATCTAGATCATCAAGAGTAACATCAGCTTGCTCGAACCTAGGTGAAATGAAGAGTGAAACCTATATATCCATATACACCTTCAAACAGAATATCGAAAACGCGGGAAAAAGGAGAAGATTATGTACTGTCAATGGATTAGGATCGAGAATTCTCTTGATTAAGATCCTTGCACCGGTGAGAACCATGAAGGAAATCTGAAGTTTGCCTTGAATATCTGCAGGCAGTCAGGGAACTCTTTAGAAGACATAAATCAAATTGGTTGCCAGCAATGACAGCATTGTTCTGTTGTACTCGGTCATGCTATTAATGACTCGGTACCCGAATAAGAATTTCGAGAGACAGACACGGAGAGAAGAAGCACCTGAGCATATAGACCCATTAAATTGGAGTCATCAAAAGGCATGTAACCAGCCATTAAGACAAAGAGTATAACACCACATGACCACACATCTGCTTTATCTCCATGATAGCCTTTATTTTTTAGCCTAGAAAGCAACTATAAACGAAAGCCGACCAACCATTTTCGTGTAGCGACTTGGGCAAAACGAACCACGTCTTACCTCAGGAGCAACATAGTTTGGTGTTCCACATGTGTAAAGTAAACCGTCCTCCTACCCAAAAAGGATAAGATGTTGCATAAATATTCGACCGCGCACACACACAGAGATGTCATATTACATGAACACAACGCGCTTACACGAACTTGTTGAGGTAAAGCACTCAAACCGAAATCCGAAACTTTGAGCACTCTTTTAGCATCTAGCAGCAAATTCTCAGGCTGTAAATGACAAAAGACAGATCCACCATATCAGATAATTTCACATATTCAACTTTTTATAGGCAAAGGGCTATGAAACATAAAACTGTATCCCACACCTTAAGATCTCTATGGCAAACACCTCTGATATGGCAATAATCTACAGCATTAATAAGCTGCTGAAAATACTTTCTAGCTCTATCTTCCTTTAACCTCCCCCTGGTAGCCTGGTACAGCAAGATGAACAAAACAAAATGTTGGATTAATTATTCGGTATTCGAACACTGATTGCTTAATAGTAAGACACATGGTTGTTTTGATTGTTATCATACAATTTTGTCGAAAAGTTCACCGCCGGTGACAAATTCCAGAACGATGTAAATCTTCGTCTTGCTAGCCATTACCTCGTACATACGGATGACATTCGGGTGTCGAATGAGCTTCATGGTTGAAATTTCACGTTTAATCTGCAGAGGACAAAAGAATTAACTGGAAACAAATCAATAAATTGAAACATTGAAAGAGAAGATTTACCTGAGCAATCATTTTATGTTTGAAAACTTTGTTTTTATCAATAATCTTGATTGCTACACCCTCTTCGGTCTCTATATTCCTGCCATATTTCACCTTTGCAAACGTTCCTTTTCCCAACGTCCTCCCTAGCTCGTACTTCCCCACACGCATCCTGCTACTCGAATTCATTCGAGTCACCATCGTTCGTTTTTTGTTCGTGTTTCTTTTAAACCTTGCTATTGATAAAAAAACACCTCTTCTCCTTGCATGGTTGCCATATCTGAGACTCAGCCACCCTCATTCATTTTTTTCTCCTCGTAAACATCAAATTCAAGAAAATCAAAATCCTATTAATGAAGATTAAAATTGAAAACAAAAAGTAATGTTGGATGATTCATGGGGAAATAGTGGAAAGAGAGCAGAAGAGGTGGACGTGGTACCTATGAAACAGGACATGCACGAATTTTCGGGGACTAAAATCTAAATACGTACACAAGTAGTAATTGTTAATAATAGTAATAATATGCATGAGATTTGGTGATTAAATTCTTTTAGAACTATATGATCAATATCAGTTCAACATGCAAATCTTACGGATAAAATTCAGATATTCGAATTCATGTTTCCTGTCATAACTGGCACTGCATATAACTGTTTTAGCTTGGGATGCTGATTGAGTGTTAGTTCGAGTGACACCATTTTTTAAGCGTAATTGTCTTTAATTTAAAGGTCGAGAATTATATACATATGTAAATGTTCTTATTGATAAAAAGTTTTAACTCTACACACACATGGACCTAGAGAAGTCTAGGTCAGTACTGCTCATCTGTCTCCAATACCTAGTTGAAGAAGGAAAAAAATGGTTTAAAAAAGAAACAAACTGGAAAAAGAATTGAAGATACATCTTCAATACACCATTTTCTAGTTATCAAAAACCGAAAAACTCGAAACTCCTTCGAGAAAAATATATGGAGTGAGCCGTCACGGAGGTGGCCGAAGAGGATGATGAAGATGAAAAAGTAGAAGTAGAACCAGCAGCAGCAGGAGCCGCGGGGTTTGAAGTATCAGTGTAGCTGCCATCTCTATCCTCTTCACTAATAGTGTCCAGCATCGTCCTCGTCCTTCGCCTCATCACGGTAACAAACTGCGGCGGAGCAACCTCCGTGACGAACCTATGGATACTCGAATTCGCCATGTCTGTAAAAGATGTAACAAGTGAATCCCAATAAGGAAACTCTGGTTTTTGGATATGAACAAGATAAGAGGTAAGGTAAGGTTTATTTAAGAAGATGGCTTGGCTTAAATTGAGACAATGGTCTTTGTCTCTCATTAATGAAAACTTACCTGCTAGTGCCGCCACTTACTTTTTGACATTAATTTGCAAAAGTGGTCTGATTTTGATGTTTCAGAAAAAAGATCCAAAGACACAAGTACACAGTGGGGGACCATTGTAGATATGCAATTAAATTTGCACTTTTATGAGCTCAACCGGCCATCTTCTTATTTTGTGCCATCTGCTATTTGATTTGCCTCCACCCCTCTTGCCTTTGTGGAGTGATGAAAGGGCAACCTGGTTACTTGCTTTGCATGGGAACACGTCTGTCAAATCAATTTATTATTTTCCCTTACGTGTTTGTTTCTCTAACATAGGGAAACTTGGACTTATCATCTTAACATGTCCAAATTTGGACATAGTATAAAGCATATTCTTTCATATGTACAAAAAGTTGGATTAGTTTGGATTTTGTATATATGATCAAACATGCAACATACTAAAAATCGGATTGAGTGTTAGATTTATAATTTATAAATAAATTAGACATGAATAAAGTTAAATATGTTATCAGATAGAGATAGAGTCAAATATATCAATTGTAACTAAGAATATGATAGTTTTTAGACTTGAGATATTTAGGGTTAATTTCTCATGTAAGGGGCTTTCTCTTTCTCCATTGTTTTTATATTCTTTACTAAGTTCAAGTTCCTTCATAATACGAGTCTTTTATTGATTAAACATTGAAGAAAGTCTTAAACTATAAATTTTGATAGCTCCTAGTTCACCTTTATCTTATAAAAACTCAGAAACATCCGTGTCCATTGTCTTCCTTGAAGAATAACTCCAAATCTGATCCATAAAAAATGAACAAACATTCTTTATTATCGATGAAATTCTCTCAACGACCAGCTGATATTTCTTAAACAAGTTCAATAGTTTGAATCTTAATTTTGTGAATAAAACTATTGAATTAGAAGAGTTGTCCTCTATAACAGGTCATCCTATAATTGAGTCTTTGCAGTACAGTAAATCAATGGGATTCTTCTCTAGTTGTTGCATATTTATTTGGTTTATTTATAACTTGGTGTCACAAATCTTAATAAAGAAAATTGGGCCATCATAAATTAGAAGAAGGCCCAATTACAATGCTAGCTTGTGTTCATTAAGCCTGTAATGGCCCATCACCACTCACCTTGCAAAGAGTCTAAAACCCTAGAAACCCCCTTAAGTTTCCTTTCCCTTTAGCTGCTTCCCCAACCTCCATCAGAGAAGGTACAGTTCCATAAAAAGTTCACAATTTCCTTTCTATACCTGGTTTTACTTTCTGGGTTTTCGTTTAATTGCATGAAAGTTATAATCTTTCCTTCTTTTTTACAGTTTGCATTTCATTTGATTGGTTAGGATGTATCTCCAGTTCTACATTAACGAGAACGGAGACAAAGTTTACACCACTAAGGTGAATCCCATAGACCCATAATCTCTTTTTATTGATAATTAGTTAAAACTACAAATGGATATTCTTAGGTATGTAGAAATTCCTTAATTTTACATGCTTTGTTTATGGTGTTTGAGGCTATGGTAAGGTCAATCTTGTATGTAGTGAAACTGAAACCTTCTCCAGAAATGGTTTTGAAGTCAAAATATGAAGAAATATATGCGTAGATACTTTATTCTATGGATAAAGATCTATTTGACAAAGGAAGTGCCGTAAAGATCAATTAGCGAGGTTTTGGGCCGATACAATAAACAAGAACTGCTTATTTATCTCATGATATGAGATAAAAATTAGGAATCAACTTATGCAATTGAGCCGACCCCCTAAGTTATTGAGTAGCGGTGTAGCATCATATCCTAAAGACAGTAAGTCTCTTTTTATGAGGAAGAAGCCTTTTTCAAGGATTCTATATAAATTTTTATATGATATGAAGACGAGATAGTTCCTTTCAGAAAAATCTATGAGAAATCTTATTTTTTAACTTTTAACCCTTTTTGTTTTACTTTCAAAATTGAGTTTTTTTTAAGCTTAGCTTGCTCTACAACTTGTACTATAGCCGATGAGTTTTACTGTGGGAGCTAAGAACTTATTGGTAGGATAGGTTTTTACTTTTCCATAATGATTTAGGGTGTTTCTGGCTTAATAAACTGGCTATAGAATGCATGGAAGTTTGAGACAGTAATTAAGTTTTAATGTCTGCCCTGCTGTTGAGCATCGGCTGGCTGCAATCAAATGATCTTGTTATAGCAACATTTTAAGGTTTCTAATTCATGGATAATGAACATTTCTTTAGTTATTTATTTATGTTTACTTTGCATTGACTTTGTGTGCAGAAAGAATCACCACTGGGGTCGCCTACTCAGTCTGCTCATCCAGGTAATATGTCCTGAAGCATTTATCTCCTTTCTGGCTTACATTTTATGTTTGACTTGGTTGTATATTGAGGCATATATATATGTATATGTATACATATATACGCACGAACAAGTACACTCTTTCCTACTTCGATCTACTTTTTTCTTGATGCTATTCTGGTTGAGAATTGTAAGTGTTCTGAGTTCTGACTACAAGGTCATTAAATAACTCTCTCTTATTTATATTGTCATTGGCAAGTTGGTACCACTTGTGTCGGCAATGGCACTCAACGGTAATGGGTGATAACATTGGCTTGAACATGTTAGGCTATTATATGATTTTTTTTTCTGGTTGTGTCGAAGTTTATTATAGGATCATGAAATTTTATTGAAAGTTGCACAAAAATCTTATTCACAAGTACTGTAATTTTTTTCCTTCTAATAATGGGTTTTTTCTTCCCTTTTACCAACATCTACGCAGCTCGTTTCTCCCCTGATGACAAATACTCGAGACAGAGAGTTCTTTTGAAGAAGCGTTTTGGATTGTTGCCAACCCAGCAGTCACCTCTGAAATATTGAAACCATCGAAAATGCCGTGTATGCTGTGCTTCTATCAAGCTTTATAATTATTAGCATTGTGAGTGTGTTTGGATGTATGATGAAGTTTCTGTTTAGCTCATAGCAGTCTCTTTAGGAGGATGATGATGAGTTAAAACTACATACACTTTAAGAGCATCTTAAGTAATGCAAGTAATTTGATTTTCCGAGATTATCAATCATGTTAAATGGCTATGTTATCTTTTTTTATGTGCTAGCGGACAACGATGCCTCGATATTATAATTACTGTCATTCAAAATCAAGTGGACTCGGTGGAAAAAAGGAGTGTTGTTATTTTAGGTGACTTGGATTTGAGTAGCTTGTTTGCAGTGTGCGTTAAGCAGTGTAATTGGCTTCTCTAGGCACAAGCTTACATTCCCAAACAAAACCATTGCATTGGTTCAAGCATTAGACAATGATTTCTTAGATAAACTGGGGAGGCGTAAGAGGACGCTTAAACCGATCAACAATACTCAAGAGCAGTCTGATTCCACAATCAGGATTAAATGCAATTTTTCTTGTTAAAGAGTGACTAAAATCCTAATTGGACTTTAGACATGTGTCGTGTATTAGTATATATGGAATTATTGAACAATATATATATTAAAGAAAACCCTAAACTTAGCTAGCTAACAATAACATTCATCAACAATGGGTTCTAAAAGAAGAAAGCAATCATCAGCAATGGCCGCTTGAGAGGAAAAAGTGGATAGGTTGAGTAGTTTGCCTGATGAGCTTCTTTGCTATTGTGGGGTGCTTAATGCTTATTGAGCGAGTTGCTAAGCTCGTTCATGAGTGGAGCAATACTCGACTCGACTTAAAAACTATTTGATTTGTGCTCGATTCGACTCGATACTCTATAATTGACTCGTGTTCGTTAACAAAACTTGTTACTCGACTTGACATGTTGCTCGTTAAGCTTAATATAAACATAAATTAACAAATTTAACGAAAAAGAAATAGTATGTGAAACAATTCCAAAATCTAAACTCCAAAGTAACTCTTAACAAATACACCAAACTAACATATTATAAAAAAAAATAACAAGCTGTATCTTGCTCGACACAACTCAACTCGTTAAGATCTCGAGTCGAGTCAACATAAATCGAGTGTTGATCGAATTTGACCGCGTCGAGTTCAAATTACTTGCGAGCTGATCAATTAGTTAGCTCTCCTATTTTTCATATTATTTCTTTTCTCCCATCTCCCTATACAATAAGAATAAGCTCTTTATCGACAAAGTTTACTTGTGGTGGAAAGTCCTCGTTCTTGATTTTTGGGATAATTACTATAGACAAGTCTCAATTGCATTAACGATGCCAATCAAATCAAGATTCAATCGAATTAACATCAAACTTTTAAGCACACTTAAACTTATAGTTTCTAGATTATCGAACTAAGACTCAATTACAGTAACGAATCAACTAAATTAAGATTAAATCGGTAGGCTTACGTTTTAAATCTTAAGTTTTACATCATACTTCTCATGGTTTTGGTGTTGAACTCGGCAGGCTTTACTGAATCTAAACTTTGATAGGTCCAAGCATTCTCCAGCATATGTTCGAGCACATTCCATGACACATAAAACAACAAAAACCTGATGGCTGATCCGATAAGACCCGATGCTTGTTTGAACAAAACACCGGCGGAAGCAGTGCAGGTGCAGCCGTTGCTGTATTATCTTCACCCCTGCCGTATCCACAAGGGCAAAGACCAAAAGCCAATCGCCTAACATGTCCAATTCGGACAAATCCAAATACCAGCTTTGGGGGTTTGATTCACCTTTCGATCTTTATCAGTTCCAAAAAGGCAAGAAAGGGGCTGAAGGCATAGCTCCAAACTTTGCATTTAAGACCGAAAGCTTAGCAGCAGTACCACGGCTAAAGTCCCATAGCCCTTGAATTCTCACCTTTATCTAAAATAACAAAGTCTAAACAATTTCACATTCTCATCTTTACGAGATTATTATGTTATCATGTTGAAATGTAAGATTACAATATTTGATCGACTATTATAAAATTACGTAAGAGGATATTATATCAAACTACCTTTGTAATAAGACTTTTTTAACAAATTTTGAATGTATAAATGTACTAATATAAACATAAGAAAAAAGAGAGACGTTACTAAATTATGATGTGTCTAAAAGTATCATAATTTTTTGTCATACTATTAGAAAAATTATAATTTTCATATATATAGAGAGAGAGAGAGACAACTTGCTAGATTTAGAACACTGTAGTAATGCGTGTGAAAGACGTACACCAAGGAAAACAACGGAAGCAAAATGCCAAATATGTCTCGACGGAAAAATACAAAAGAAATTGAAATAAATTATTTTATGTGTATTTATAATTTTATTTTTAATTTTAAAATAAATTATTTTAAGGTAAATAATTTAATTCAATAAATCAAATAGACTAAATAGATTGAAATTGTTAATTTTGAAAGTAATGTATCGATCAAAGATATAGGAGAATACCGCCCTCGAGAATTTAAAAAAGACCTGTAATTCAACATGTAAAATGAAAAATTAATGATGATCGAATCATATTACCGTGAAAAAAATAAATTAAATTAAAAAATTATCTTTATAATAAATCTTTATAATATTATATCTAAATTTATAGATTAATACATTTAATACACGTGGTTATATTAAAACTTAAAAGACTTGAAAAAACTGCAAGCCAATGTCATGCCTGCGTTATTAAATCAGCATTTAATGCATAAAGCAAGTAAAATCCAAATCTCTACTTTTTTTTAGTTGCCGACCATGTCTTCCAAATGCAGTCCTTAATTTGGAAATTTGACAGAAATAATGTAAGAGAAATTTAAATAATTCATGTGTCAGTTTATTTCTTAAAATAAGGTTATTTTTATAGTACCACTAAAGACAATATCAGCTGGTATCGTCTTCACCATTATTTTTTTTTGTTGTGTGTAGGATGATGTGGTTGGGTCGAGCTCAAAGACTGGGCCAGCTGGACTCGACTTTGAACAGGGAAGACGGGCTCAGCTGGCCTCGACTTCAGCTGTCCTCATGCAGGCTTTGCAGGCCTGCAGCGGGTACATGTCATTCATGCAGAGGTTCCGGGGTGGTCTGGTTGGGTGGCAGGCTTAGGTGCCAGACCTTAGGCCTGGTATTTGATTGAAATTGGGAGGTAAAATTTGAATGAGTTGTGTTTAATTTTTTTTTAAATATATAGGGGTAGAGATTAAAAATTTGCAGGTGTAATTAAAGGAGATATAGGGGTATACGGGGGGAAATTGTGTTAAATAGTTAAGGTTTGAATGAAAATTTTGAATGAGTAAGAAGGAGTGGAAGAAGAAGAAGAAGAATATTGGTGAAGAAAAAATTGCGTAAGTTTATTCTAATTATTTATAATTTTTTATAGTGAGTTTGTTTTATTTTGTATGTTTGATATAGTTTGTTCGATATCTAATTAATGTAGATTCGAATGTTAGTGTATTTAAAAAAATTAAAATTGAGTTTGTCCGAATTATATTAATGTAGATTGGATTGGAATATATTAAAAAACGAATTTTTTGTTTGATATAGATTCGAATTTTAAAATTTATTCTATAAGTGAGTATGTTATTTAAATGAATTATTTTAATTTTTTTAGTATATATATTAGATTTTTTTTTTGAAATATATTAAAAATATTAAAAAATAAATTTTAAGTTTGATATAGATTCGAATTTGAGTTGGTTTGAATTTAATTAATGTAGATTTGAATGTTAGTGTAATTCTAAAAAAATTAATTTTGTTTGTTCCATTTTTATTGTTGTATGTGGGAAAATGAGCAACAACAGATTTGTGACGATTATCCATTACAAGGGACAAATGGTGAAAACCGATGCGGGCATTGTATTTGAATCTGAATCCACTACGAAGATGAGATTTGAAAACAATATCACACTTTGAGAAATGAAGGGGAAAATAGCACAGAAAATTGGAACAGAGATTCATGGGCTGCATTACCGGTTCAAATGATGATTGCAAAGCATGAATCTATGGAGGTTCGATATATCAAGTTGTTTGCCGAGGTGAATAATGTCCCCAACACATCCAGGAACATTGTTGGACAACAAGGTCAAATGGAACTCTGTAATGAGATTGATATGCTCGGAGGCAGTTTTGTGGCAATGTTGGCAAGTGGAACATCAGGTGCATTTCATCCAATAGGGCCTTCGACATATGGTCCATCATATATAACGGATGTTGATATGATCGATGATGTTGATGTAGGAAACCTACGTGGTCGATGGGGTGAAACACTTGAAGATTCTAGCGAAGATGAAGATATTGAGGATCCCGATCTGTTCCCTAACGACGTAGGTGATGCCCCTAGTTTTGGTATTGGAGAAATCATTTCGACCGGGGACAACATTACATTTTACGAACCTCCCACTCACATGAGCTTAGTGGATTTCGATGTGATGAGGGCACCTCAATTTCCTGATATACCCCGATTAGCTTCGAGTGTGCATGGTGAGTTATCTATTGGACTTCAATTTGATGAAAAGAATGAAGCTACATTGGCAGTGAAAGAGTACAACATCAAGAATCACGTGGACTACGTTGTTATAGAATCCAATCAGAGGACTTTCTTTGCCAAGTGTGTAAAATATGGTGAATGGTGTAATTGGAAGATCCGAGTTTGGAAGGTTCAAAGGAAAAATTGTTGGAAGGTGACAAAATACCCGGTAGAGCACACATGTTTACAGACTTTCATTGACCATGACCACCATAAATTAGACTCGACTGTGATAAGCCATCACGTGATGAAGCTTGTAGAAGCCAATCCAAGGGTTCCCGTTTCCACGATTCAAGCAACCATTGCACAACAGTTTGGATACCAGATCAAATACAAGAAGGGGTGGCGTGCACGTGGTAAGGCAATGAAGTTAGTGTATGAGGATTATGATAAGTCGTACAACGAGTTACCAGCTTTATTACTTGCAATGACACATTTCATCCCAGGTACCATAATGAGGTATCAAACCACATATGTGTACGACGGAGAAGGCCGACTTGTTGAGGAGCATAAATTTTTTCATCGACTCTTCTGGTCATTCAAGCCTTGCATTGAAGGTTTTCCATACTGTAAACATATGATCCAAGTCGATGGGACGTGACTATACAACAGATACTCTCATGTGTTGTTGATTGCTGTTGCGCAAGATATGGAGAATAATGTCTTCCCGATTGCATTCACGATTGTTGAGCAGGAATTGGGAGAAGCATAGAATTTCTTCTTGGTGAATTTATGTGACCATGTCGTCAAAGAAGATGAGGTATGCATTATATCCGATCGAGGGTCAAGTATAAAAGTAACAACTAATCGGGACAAAAGTAACAACTAATTATGTATCGATCCTCTAAATGCAACAATGGAGTTTGCTCAGCCATACTACATGACAAGTAAAATAAACATTAGTCAGCCGAACCCGACACAATAACATACAATTATAAAGAAAAACATAATATTTTTTAAAAAAAATTAAAAACTATTTCAACTTAAAACTAAACTATCTCAAACATAAATAATAATAATAATATGAACATACTATTTTTTAAATTAAACTACGACATAAAATTAAAATTTAAAATTACAATATAAATTATATCAAACTACGACACTATAATATACTAACTAAAATAACACTACATGCATGCATCAAATATAAATTATATCAAAGATGCATAAAATCTAAATAACATACAATTTTTTTTTAATTAATCTACGGCATACAATTACAAATTTTAATTACTTGTCTTACTAATTAACATTAAAATTTTAAAATAAAAAATTTAAAATAAACATTAAATATTCAAATATTATTACTAATTAAAAAAATTAAATACACATGCTTACTTATATTTCTCTAACTCTTCTTCTAAAAAAATTCCTTCAACACTCAACACATTTCACATTTCACATTTAAATTATCAATTATTATTATTACTAATTAAAAATTAAATACACATAATACTTACTTACTCACAATATTTCTCCAAATCTTCTTATCCTCAAATCAACAATATTTCACACACTTTCAACATTCAATAGCAAAAAAAGAAACATAAAATTATAATGATACACACACAACTCATCATCAACAACAAATAATTTTATTTTTACAATTAACATTAAAATTTTAAAATAAAAAAATTTAAAATAATAATCATTAAATATTCAAATATTATTACTAATTAAATAATTAAATACACATGCTTACTTATATTTCTCCAACTCTTCTTCTTACTATCTTCTTCTCAAAAAATTTCTTCAACACTCAACACATTTCACATTTAAATTATCAATCATTATTATTAATAATTAAAAAATTAAATACACGTACTACTTACTTACTCACAATATTTCTCCAAATCTTCTTATCCTCAAATCAACAATATTTCACACACTTTCAACCTTCAATAAAAAAAAACATAAAATTATAATGATACACACACAACTCATCATCAACAACAAATAATTTTTTTTTACAAACAAAACGTAATAAATTTACATACAAAAATACTTACAAATTTTCGAATCATCTTCTCCAAATAATTTTCTCACCTTCGACTATCACCTTACACCCCTCTCCCCCACCCCCTATTTAACTCACCCAAACTCCCAACCAGACCACCTCGGCATCCCTGCATGCGGGACACGTCCGCGCTGCAGGCCTGCAAAGCCTTCCATGAGGACAGCTGAAGTCGGGGCCAGCTGAGCCCGTCTTCACTATTCAAAGTCGGGTCCAGCTGGATCAGTCTTTGAGCTCAACCCAGCCACGTCATCCTGCACACAACAAAAAAAAACAAGGGTAAAGACGTTACCAGCTAGTACCGTCTTTAGTGGTACTGTAGAAACTACCCTGTTTTGGGAAATAAACTGACACATGAATTATTTTGGGAAAAATTTCCCCTACATTATTTCTGTCAAACTTCCCCTTAATTTAGTTTCAACAATTCTTCATTCCCATTAATGATGAAACAAATAATTTTGACTAATTCCAATATTTTTTAAATTATTAGTATTTAATTTATTAGCTGATTAATTTTAATCAAATACCGTAAGAGTTTATTATGGTATTACCCTCAATTTGTTCTATTCAGAATATCATGACTCAAACTTCTAACATTGTTAAGGGATCTAGTGCCTCATCCCACTACTCCAACTAATAAAATTATACTTTACTCTTTAAATTTCAAAAGAAATATAAAAAATCTTGATTCTAGAAATGATAAATTTGTTAAATCTTAAATTAACACAATAGTAAAATTTGTATTTTGGATCTTAAAATGACATTTGTGATTTAGTTCAACTAAAAATTGTAATATTTAATGTTCAAAAAATTGTGATAAGTATTTTAAATCAGTACAATAATAAAAATACATTTTGGTCCTTTGAAAATATTTTTCTTTCAATTTCGACTCCTAATAACTTTTTTCTGATTTTGTCTCAGTATTGGGCATTTAAACTCAAGAAAACTTCCTCAAACCTTATTTTCTCAATTCATAAAATTAAAAATTATTGAATCAGAGTCTTGGACCAAAAAGTGTTGTAAGTTTTTTAAATGGCATTGAAGTAATTATCTAAAAACCAAGGTTCATATAACCATTTACAACTTCTATATAAATCAAGCATGGAATTAAACCTTTGTTGACATACAAACATTAATTCATTCAAGTTTCCATTCCCATTACCCCCCCCCCCAAATTTCCCCATGGCTGATATCTTCTTTATCACCACTCTCCAACAAACGCTCTGCACTACTCCCATGGCTGCCGACACCCCAATAGTTACTCCACCGCCTCTCGCTCCCTTCTCCGCCGTCGTTCCGGCCCGTTTTGTCGCCGTGTCTAGGCTCAACATCAACATAACACTAGAAACCATTCATGAAGAAGATAATGAAGAGGAAATCTACATGGAAAAGGAGTTTCCCCAAAATACATCACCAGCTGACATCTTTTCTATCAACTTGTTTCTTAGAAGTGAAGAACGGCCCCTCGCCGTCATGTAATCGACATCCGTCGTTCGATAAACATACATCTGATGTAATCCATGGATTCTTCTCTTCTTTTTTCTCTCATTTTTTTTTCCATTTTTGGAGGTTCAATCACAAATCATGGCCATTACATTACATCTGATGTAAATAAAATGTACTGCAATTGATCACTTTCTTGTTCTTTAAAACTTTTGTTATCTATCAGCAATTACATTGTATCAGATAATGCAAGATAAAGCACCAAAATTTATCATGGCCATTGCAGATAGACCAGTCGACATGACACTGTCAGCAATGGGGACCGAATGAAGTGTTGAAGTCGTTTCCAATATTGTTTTGAACTTAGATTCTCTTTTTGAGGGAGCAATACCAAAAAACATGTCTGATAGGATGTGCAGCGCCACCGCTTATATATCCCAAGACCTTTTCCTTTCCGATGTGAGATTAATGTCCCCACCTCTTACCAGACGTGACAAATATGTCTAACCATCTGATCCCATGACTCCTTATAAAGGGGTCCGCCTAACCATCTTAGCTAGGCTACCATCTTGTAAGAAATTCACAACTTTAAGTTATGATGTATCACTACCTCAACATTACATTAAAATGTAATTAAGATGGATTGAACCTAGGTTTCTTAGATATACAATAGTTGAGTGACCAAAACAGAAACACGAAAATATGTGGAGTACTAAATAGTTAGTTTACCCTTAACTTTAAAATAACTATTTACATATTGATTATTGAAGTTTCCACTTCCTTGACTTGATTGTTCAAAAGTTTCCAAGCAATTGAAGGAATGAAGAGTGTCATAGAAGTGTGTCTCCTTTTAAAAATTAAGAAATATCGTGAAATCCAATGATCATGCACTTTCCCCTTTTCGTCTGTCATTAATACCATAAGACATGCAATTACAGTTCATCTGCAAAACGATCGATACCCGTTAGATCGAGTGATAAAAAGTTCGATACCCATTAAATAAAATCTTAACTTCAAACCTTATAAATGAAAAAAACATGAAAAAGTGACCCGATATAATATGAACTTAATCAGAACTCTTGTAAGTACCGGACACTCATAAGTCTTAAACACAAACAATCATCAGCACTCAAAATCGAAAAAGGATGTGTCCCTTCCCTTGGGAAACACATCATGAGACGTGTTTCAAACTAGCAACACTGTTCTTGGAAGGACAAAGCATGACATTGCAAATTGACTGTCTCACCTTCTAATTTATGATTATAAATTGTTTTGTCTCCGACACCAACATAAACATTTAAGTGCAGAACATCAAGTGTGCTATTATTTTAACATTTTTTAACATCTTGAACTGATCTAATAGAATTATGAATGTAGGAGTCAAGCTTATGTAATGAAAGTGTTTAGAACTAAAAGTAAGGAGATGAAGAAGAGGACAGCATTATATCTTCCTACCATATGACTAAACCGAAAGTATAAACAAATATCACAAGGAAACTGCATGGAACTTTAAAAAAGAAAAAGTTAAATTTGGATCAAACAGTGTCTAAATTAAGTGAATCTTTTGTGTTTTGTCCTTTTTGACATGTTCAAACGTTTGTTGCATGTAAACTGTCTGTCCCCACCCTATGATCATTGGACTTTTCCATTTTTATGCAAATACCAACTTTGCTTCTTCTTTTCCCCCAGAAACTTCCTCTATATATAACAACACTGCAGCACATCAACTTATCATAATCAAAATCAAAAACCCAAATTTTCGTTCTCTCTTTCGAGTTTTTTTTTCCTTCCAGAATTTGATTTTCCAGCAGAAGAAAGATCCCAAGGAGGAATTCGAGGAAGATTTTGATTTTCTGGAGAAAATGTCGATGAAGGGCATGGAATACTGGGAAACTAGTTATGAAAAGGCACCTTCCATTGTTATTTCTCATAAGAAACCATCGACTCGTCCTAGATTAGAGACCATATTTGAAGAAGGTTCTGAATTGAACTCTGAAGTTGGACAGAGGAATCTGTTTTTTGTTCCGATTCCTCTGTTTCTTTCTGTTTTATCTTATGTTTTGTCCTATTGAGATATTGTTTGATTTTCTTGGATGGAATTCAGTTTATTTCTCAAAAGAATTTTCTTTTGTATAATGTAACACATTTTTAATTTTTCAATTGCTCAATCGACATTCGCTGCCTCAAATTCTCAACTTGTTTTGAAAGAGAAGATACCCGAAACCCTTGGGATTCATGTTGATGTAACACTTTTCACTATACAAATAATGTCTTTAAAATTTCAGTTCAAACACCACAATAAAAAACTCTAAGTCATGAGTCTGATAATTTCTCTCACGGAGTTTCAGTTTCCTAGCTGCATAAGCAATTATTTTCCCTTCCTGCATCAACATGCAACTAAATCTCGTATGCGACACATCACTATATACCATCTTTTTTGGATTTAGATTGTATCAAAATTAAATCCTGAATCATCATTATCTTAAACTTCTCGAAATTATTATGTTGCTCATCGGTCCTTGTTCTATGCGTAAGTTGTAGATTAACTTTTGTTATCAAATTTGATCATTTTTAATTCATGTAATTTAATCACAAGATTTTTGTATTCTTTGGATCGAAATTATTTTTTAAAATAGAAAGTAAAAGAATTAAATTTGAGCAAATTAGAATATAAGGATTAGATCTACCACTCATGTATAATACAAGAATCAATGACAGAAATTTAACTCTGTAGCTGGACAGAGGAATCTGTTTTTCTTGTTCTGATTCCTTTGTTTCTTTCCATGTTATCTTATGTTCTGTCATATATAGATATTGTGTTTGGTATTTTTTTTGTCGTTCTCTTGGTTTCTTAGGACTTTGTCCTGAATAATTCGAATCAACTGGTGGGTGAGTCTCCCAACGAAAATTTTATGCATCCACATGATCTCGAACTTAAAACATGCTTAAACGATACTAAGTTTTCTCCACTCAATTTGTTCTATGCATACAATTCCAAACAAGTAATCAATTACAGTCCAATAAGCTTCTCACAAATAAATACAATGATGAAGCAGAGATTACTTGCAAGCACAACCAATTCTAAGTCCATGTTCATCGAAATATCGATTCGGATTCAAGTTCACATCGGTTGTCATTTCATTAATTGTTTAGCAAATACAACCGCAACACCATGGATGTTTTCCTGTAATGCTTCTAATTTTAGCAGCAGTTCATAAATCTCCTTTTCCCTGTCTGGAATTTAACTGTCCATGTTCATTTCATGACATAAGATTATCTGGCGTTTTCACTCGATATAGATTAGTCGAACAAACATCATTCGTTACCGACCACCTTCTGTTTTCGTTGCCCCATTACAACATGTATAAATAATCCCAAGCATTTCAGAGTTGATTCAACAAACATTTCCATGTCCCTATACAGGTTACCAAGTTAACATCAAAACCATCTTCTGCAAAACAAAAAATGGCAAAGGATATTCGATACATGGAAGAATTGGGAGAAGTGGTGCCGTCCCTCGTGATGTCTCACTACAAACCTACGAGTCGTCCTCGATTGGACCCCATATCCGAAGAGGAATGCGACGATGTAGAGGTGTTGGAGAAGAGGATCTTCGCTCTTCTTCCTGTTCTGCTTTCTTTGTCCGTGTATGTGTTTCAGCATAGGTAGAGAGCAGACATGTGACTCAAACTCGAAATTTGAACGGATCAATCCGAACTTGAGTTCGATTTAATTTGATTTATTCATAAAAAGTCAATGCGTTCAAGTGAGACATCTAAGAGGCCAAGAATTTGATTCAAGTACACTTAAATACTATTGTCTCCCATCTAGAAGTCAAGAAATCATGCATAGTTTTAAGCATTGTAATGGAAAACAACTCCATCAAACACCTTGACGTTGTAAATGACATAAATGACTAATCTTTTCCTCATTTATAAAAAAGTGTAAAATTTGGGATTTAAATTCCAACTAAAACTAATGGTTTTCTATATTTTATGTCCAAAATTATAAAAACAAATGAATAAATTTATTGGTCAAGACTTTTTCGAGCCTATTAACCCATTAAAATACCTACAACATACAACTTTTATGAGGACAAAACTACAAATCCTCCACACAAATTTTATAATTCACCACCGAAAAAATAAAAATCTTTTGTCCCTTTTCGATGCATATATATATGCACAACGCTAAAAAATCAGGTTTAAAATTATAGTTTAGGGTTATGGTTTATGACTTACGGTTTAAGGTTTAGGGTGTATGATTTAAGATTTAAAATTAAAATATTAGATTTAATTTTTTAGTGTTTGAACATATAAATACACTGAAAAAAGAAAGATGATTTTTATTCTAGAAAAAAACCACATTTATCTTCTCTCTATTATTTACTACACTAAAAAAAAGTCCTATATAACTTCTTTAGATATATAGGATTACACAAATATATAGGTTTTCCCTCATCTACTTATTTCTAAAGGCACTTGTTGATGTGGCTTTGGATCAATAGCAAGGAGGAAGTCATAAGAACTTTAAGATTTTAGGTTCAAAATCTCATTATAGGTGGGTTTGTACAAAATTTATTATGTTGAGTTATCCATAAATATTTTGGTTTCTTGGAATTTAATTAGTGATATATTCTATTGAGTATAAACTATATTTGTGACTTATAATTTTTAAAAATTGGGTAAAATACACCCATGTCACTCAATTATGTGTTTGGTTACAAACGAGATACATTTTTTTCTAAAAGTTACAATTTAATCACTCAATTAAAATTTTATTACAAACATGTCACTATACCGTCGAATGTGGCTTGATATAATAACAATTTTAGTCTCTAAGACCTATTCATTCTATTAATTTGGTGCTAATTCAACATAATACAATAAATTTAACCTTTCATATTTAAAATTCTATTAGTGAAGTGATTGTATCCAGTCCACTAGCACACAATGTCAAGGTCATAATGGATTTGTTCCATTAGTGTGTCGTTTGTCCAGCAGTGAAGTGACTCTATTTGTCGAGCTATCGCATATGTTGATTATCGAGCTGATGGACAGTAGTATGGCGTGTAAAAAATGGTTAGATGGTGTGTCAGGAGAGTGCAGTTTCAAAATTTTTATATACAAAAGGTTAAATATATTAAGTGACCTAAAGTGTATTTTACCAAAAAAAAAAATTAAAAGCCATTTATTACCGGCACATATAAAATTAGTCATCAAGCAATCTCCCAAAAAACCTTATACATCCAAACTAGATGACAAATAAGATTTCAGTCAATATCTAACAATAGATTAGATATAAATTGATAAGATTCTCTCAAATAATTACAATGATACAGCATGATTACTTACAGAACCATGAATATGCAATTTTCATATATGGTAGGGCTAAAGATGGCAAATGACTCGTTCGGGTCAAGTTCGATTCGGGTCAAATTTGATTTTGACTACATTCGGTTTCGGTTCATTTCGGGTCAGATTTGATCTGGTTCGGTTTTAATTCGGATCTATAGTGATCCGGGTCGGGTCACATCGATTCGATTGCTTTTGGGGTCGATTGATATCGGATCAGGTATTTTTGGGTCGGTTGATTTCGAGTCGGGTCAAGATCGTGCAATAGGAGATTGATATGTTTCAGTCGGTTTTTCAGGCCGCATCAGTTTTTTACACCCACATATGGCTTTATAAAGCCAGTATATTTGACTTTTTAGTGAGTTGTGCGACCGTTCACATCAAATCTTTATTTATTTCTTTTAATATCTTTTTTATTTTGAGTTGCCTTCGGTTCGGGTTGCTTTCGGTTCAGGTAAAATCAGTTTAGGTTCATTCGATTCGCTTGAAAATCATTTTGACTTCGTTCGGTTCGGTTGAAAATCGAATCGGGTCCATATCGATTCAACTAAAAATCGGGTCGATTTTGGTTCGATTCAGTTTGCTTCAAATTTTGAATCAAGTTTGATCATTATGTTCGGTTCGATATTGGATCTCGATTCGAATAAAAACGATTCGGATCTTGGGTCAGTTTGCCACCTTTAGGTAGGGCAGTTTAAGAAGAGTTCAAAAACATCACAGCTTGAGAAGCACTACGACAACTCAAGGCCGTTTCAAGTGCCTAATACATCCTCGAGACGGGTACGAGTCGAATACGACTAAAGTACGTACCAGGAACATCTCATGTTGACGGGATACGGTTGAAAGTAGTCGGAGATGCCTGATATATTTCTGGGGACGTTTTAGGGACAATGTGTAACCTTCACGCGCGTCCCAAAGAGTATTTTCAACAGTTAACTTTAAAAACCCCAACGTTTTTTAATTTGCCCCCTACCCATGGATCTGGTTTGACTGCTCTGTCAGGAGAAGGGAGAAATGAGGGGGAAAGATAGAGATTAAGACGGAAAAAAAAGACTAGGATAATCGAATACTATATCTATCCTATTAAAAATGTCCAGTATTAACTTTTTTAAGTTAAATTTTTAAATTTTGACTATTTATTACTTTAAATGTATTATTGGTAAAAATATGAAAAAATATGTTTTAAAAATCTTATATCAAATAGTTTAAATATATATATATATATTATAAAATTTAATTAATTCAAATATTTAAAATAATTACGGTTAAAGTTAAAAAAAATTGACTTTTTAAAAGTTAATACTAGACAAAATTTATGGGAGAGAGAGAGTAATATATGACAAAACGTGTCGTTTTGTAGTTATTTATAAACCAAAAACGCAGCGTTTTCCCATCCTTTAAATAAGCCCTATGGCTCTTAAGTTTATCTATTCTTCTTTTTGACCTTTGACCTGTCAGCTAACCACTTCATGTAATATATAACACACAATTCAAACCTTTTTTTTATTAATATACTTTTCATCATTAAAATACTCGATTCAACCCTACTATATTTTTACTTCTAAAATTTAATCTGAAATTATTTTCATTTCATTTAATATGATACATAAAATTAATAAAATTTTAATATTATTTTTACATTTTAAAATTATTTAAAATATATTATATATGACGTGTCATTGCCATACTCGTACCCTATAATTTTAAAAATTATCGTTTTTCGTCCTCATCCTTGTCCCTATATATATCCCCGTACCCGTATTAGTGCAACATAGATCAAATCCATGCCAAAAGCATGGTATTTTGAAGGACAAAAATTATCGATCTCTTTTCGATGCCCTTTTCTATACCCAATGCTAAAAGAAAATCAAATTCTAAGCTCTAACCCTAAATTTTAAATCCTAAACTCTAAACTTTAAACCCTAAAATACATTATACCCCAAATTTCCTAAACCTTAAAGCTAAACCCCTAAACTTATTTTTTAGTGTGGGGATAAATAGGGGCACCACAAAGGTAGACGATTTCTATTCGTATTTTGAATCTTTAAAAGCAATGAAATTGCACTATCTACCCAAATTTCACTTCATATTGGTTGTTATTTCACTAATCGTTTAGCAAACACAACAGAAACACCCATGAATGTGTTCCTGCAATGCTTCTAATTTTAGCAGCAGTCTATAATTCTCTTTTTCCCTGTCTGGTATTTAACTGTCCATGTTCATTTCATGACATAAGATTATCTGTCTTTTCCATTCATTATAGATTAGTGAAACAGACATTGTTCATTACAACATGTATAAATAATCCCCAAGCTTTTCTAAGTTGATTCAACAAACATTTCCATAACTCAACACAGGTTCTCCAAGTTAACATCAAAACCTTCTTCTGCTGCAAAACAAAAGATGGCAAAGGATATTAGGTACATGCAAGAATTGGGAGAAGTGGCGCCATCTCTTGTGATGTCTCACTACAAACCTACGAGTTGTCCTCGATTGGACCCCATAGCCGAAGAGGAATGCGACGATGAAGAGGCGTTGAAGAAGAGGGTCTTTGTTCTTCTTCCTGTTCTGCTTTCTTTGTCCGTTTATGTGTTTTTGTATAAGTAGAGAGCATACATGTGGCTCGAACTCGAAAACATGATCGGATGAATCCGAATCTAAATCTGACTCAATTCAATTGAATGTAATTTTGAGTTAACTTTATTTATTTTTTCTCCAAAAGAAGGTTCTTTTTAAAAAAACTTTAAAAGCAATAGAATTGATATGTCTTCCTTAATATCTCCCAGCCAATGAACAATCCATGTTTATGGAAAAGTTGATTCAAATTCAAGTTCATATTGGCTGTTATTTCATATTGGTGAAACAATTACAATGATGAAGCGAGCTTACTTTCATAAAATTTTTTTGACCTTCTTCTACCACATTATTTGCTATTTAAACTCATCTAGTTGAAACTAATATGGGTGTCTAATATTAGGAGCAATCTCTAATTCAGTTCTCCCTTGTCTGAAATTCAACTGTCCATGTTCGTTGCAAGACATAAACTCATCTGTCCTTTGCACTTGTTATAGATTAAGCTAGCAAACAAACAAACAAGGGCCTTTGTCGTCCATGTAGAAAAAGAACAACAGATCCAATGTTGCGGAGGCATGCACTCCATCGGCACCATTTAGGCCCTTTGGATGCTTAAGTCTTGAATCCTACACTGCTTGAAAAAAATGTTCATATTTCAGACAGACAATCACGTGACCCTTGGGGTGCGGCGGCCTCGTACACCATAGGCAGCCTCAAAACCCCTACGTGTATGACAACATTCTAAACCACAAGGTCCCTCGGTGTGGGAGACACACCATAGGCATGAAGAAGGCCTTCGGGTGTTTAAAAATCTTACCCTCCAATCTCGACTAAATCTTGACTTTCCATTTTTTCTGGTTTAAAAATCAGTGAAACTGAGTCTTACCTTGCAATCTTTCTAGCTTAATTACTTTTAGAATTTTATTAATTTCAAAGTTAAGCAAATTACCCCAATGATTTCACTCTAATTCCATCCTGCCTATAAACAAATCAAAATCGAACATGCACCCCCATGATACCATTATTGGCATTCAATATACTTCAACCCATTCAAGTAAATATTATTAATTGATGGCTAAAATGAAAAGAAAAAAAACATAGACTTAAAAATCAGAATTTTTCAGAAACCAAAGACCATGGGATGAGAGGTTTGGATAGATATGTTAAAACATTGATTTACAAAGTTTACAAAACTTTCATGGAATCTCTCCTTCCTTAAGCATTGGCTTCTTTTTATTCTTCCATTTCCATGCTTCTGGTCCTCATGACCCCAAAACTCTTTAAATTTCCAAAGCTCCGGCGAAGCAAAAGCAGAATCAGAAGCCCCACGATTTCTGGAATTCCGTTTACGAGCAGTAAACGCATCGGAGAAGGTTCATGCACAACGAGTAACGTCCTTGTGGAGCAAGAAATAGAAAATCATGGACAACACCACAGGAAGGTACAACAAGATTTTCTTTGTGAAAACTGCTTTGTTTTCGTACCCTTCTTCGAGAATGGTCTCTAATCTCGGACAGGCCGAAGATTTTCTCGTGGACACGAAACGTGCCGGTGCCACTGCTCCCCAGTTTTGCTTGCATCCCATTGCTAAGCTGTTTTTGAGTGGTTTTTGACTATGGGTTTTGGTGGTTAAAGGAGAATATTGACAAGGATGGAGGAGTTTGGGGTGCTTGGAGAGCAAGGTAGGGTTTATATAGGAAGAAGATAAAGAGGTGTTACAGACTTACAGTGCTTAAAATAAGGGAAAATTAAAGACAAAAATGACTGTAAGTTTGTTGGCAATAATTTAAACCAAAACAGACAAGAATATTTAAAGATGGAATTTAACCCACGTGAACAAACCATCTAGACTTTTACCCTGTCATGTTTTTTCTTGTTATATATATATATGTATATATATTTGGATGTTTTTCTAAATTAATTACTTATGACCAAGACCAGACATGGAAATTCCCGGAGGAAGAGGCAATTGGATGCCTTACTTCCTCCATAGGATCACTGGTCCATCCCCTGTGATTGTGAAAACTAGCCAACTGAATTTCGGCCTATAAATTACGGATAAGGATCGAGGGAAAAATGGAATTCGAAAGTAAAATTGTATAGTTAAGAGTTCATAGATATTGAACCAATGAATTTCACCATCAAGATTACTATCCATTGACACACCGACGACAGATTTGTTCTATCTACAGTTCGAATTGCCTTGGCCTTCCTAGCAGACATCGGCCGGAAAGTCGGAAAACCGTACACTATGGACCGGCCTTTTAAAGTTTCAACGCGGTTTGAATGAAACAAACAAAGTGGGACAGAGGCACGTGCAGTGGATAGAACTGCAAGTTTCTGGACAATGTGGTTAGTTCTGGTCTCTTTCAAAGGCTATATACAAGGGAAGATGATAATAACAAATCAGACAAATGAATCACAATCTTGTTTTGGGATAAGACCCTAAAAAGGTGTATTTTTAACATTATTATATGAGATGTAAAGGAGGGAAGTTATCTATTTTGCATTGATTTGTCACAACATATAGCAACTGGCCTGAAAATATTTCTTTTGTTCAGCTATTTACATGCATCACAAACTTGATGTTAACTAATTCGGAACCGGAATAGCCTAACCATTTTACGGATTACAGTTTGAAATCACCCACTGGTTTCGAGTTTAAAATGTCAGATGGGAAATTCGTCGGTTGAATCACCCTGAAAGGCTTTGCCTGTTCCATGGTAAATAACCCTTATCCGAGTTAAGGCCTGCAAATAGATTATAGAAGCGATGTGTCATACGATATTTCCAGAAATCTGAAAACAAGGGCATATTCAGGGAGTGGAATTTGCAGCTCTTTAACATTTGGTAAATGAAAAAGGCTGAAAAGAGTTGTTATTTTGATGGAAGTGAAGAGAATTAAAAGAAGTTGTATATTACCTATTGAATTTTTACCTCCGAGAACATAGATGTAAGAGCATGAAAACAATGGCGATGGTAAGCGAAGAAGAACCGACAAAGACATACGCAAGACCAAGGAAGTCGTTCTTTCCCCCTAACCAGTTTGATGTTGAAAGAACAAGCTTCTTTTACCTCCAAAACTGTAAGTGTTGTAGTTGTTCATTAGCCGGACGAATACATAATCACCGACATCTAAATCCTCTTCAATTCAACCATACAATTTTCGGAAGCTAGGAAGAGAGGATATACGCATCCATACAATAAGATCCTCCTGATCGCTTAGCTATAATAATGCATTCATTCACAGTGCCAAAAGAAAGTGCAAGAACAAAAACCAAAAGATTATTTCTCAAGCTTTAGCTGCATACATAAACTGAAAAGACTGCATTGACATAATGAAAAGACATTAACAGGTTTTTGTGAGATATGTACTGGAAGCAGGTATTCCGAGTACTGAATGTCAATTGATAGAGCTAATACTTACCGGAATTCTTGGATTCAGCTTTCCACCACCAATCCAAGTACCATTTTGGAAATTGAAAGGGTATACATTCTTTCCAAACTTGTGATCCCGATCGCTCTTCCAGGCAATGTTCGTCCTGTTGACCTGAGTTCTGCTTTACCACGAATAAATGTAAATGTATCGATAAATAAACTCCATGCTATCAGTCCACAAGGAACAATAGGCCTATTATTGTTCGACTCTACAGGTCTACAGAAACTTGTTCCATGAGAGTTCCGTCCATGTAAGAGTTGCTGATCACTTCTGCTTCTGACGTACCTGGAAAACGTTTAGACCGTGAAGTGCAAACTAAAGAAACAATGAAGGATAAACCAATAAAATTTTGAATAATTGTAAATAACAAATATGAAAACGCAGGGCATCAACCGTGAAACGTTATTGTAAGTGAAGAGGCTGCAAAAAGTAAAAGGCTACAAGCTCCTTATTAGTTCATTGTAAACAATTTAATCGCAATGGATCGATCTATTGATGTTGACCAAGGCAAAACTTTAAACCCATCAAATGAAAGATTCCGCACCGTTGATGGTTCTGATAATAGTTATCAAGCTGATAGTAAATGTATATCAGAGCTTTCATGTACTTGTCCACCTACATAGAAATTTTAGATGCAAAATAAGTGTTACAAAAAACAATGCAGCTTACTGAGACCTGTATAGTGTATTCTACTAAGAATAATGCACCTATGCTGGTGGCTAGTAGATGTTTCTCTTAGCATTCCACAAAATAGAAGTGACTTACAAAGTATATGGTAGAAGGATAGAAAGAAATACTATGCGACTCAAATTTGCACTTCTCCCAGAAATAGACACTTGATTGCTTATAGTCTGTGCTGCAGTATAATGCATCGAAATGACCGAGAAAGAATGGTTGAAGGTAGACATGGTTCGAAATGTACAGAACATTCCCATAGCAACTATACATGGAACTGACTATACCGACTTAAGGTTAAAATTTGAACACTTCAAAAGGAACCAACTTAAAGTTATATCGTAATGCAGAAAGGAAGTATCACCTTGAAGAGAAGAGAACAATTCTTGGGAATCAAGTCATCCTGGATATATGAAACCTTATCATTTCTAAATGGCTCCGGTACACATTCTATGTCATATCGTTCCTCAATTTCAACGACCTACCGAGTACCAACCAAAGAAAAATGCTCATTCACAAGTATGTTCTAAACACATCAATGGATGCTTGGGAAAGAAGTACTATAATATATAGTTAAATGAGATAACAAGAACCAAAGAATGGACAATTACACTATGAGAAGCTCGCAGAGTAAAAAGGCCAACGGGAATGAAAATGGAACCTATAAGCAAATATATCGTAATGACCTGCAGAAATGAAGATGAAACCCGTAAATCAAACTAAGAAATAATCGGCATCTATGGCAGTTAGCATCAGAAAATGCAAGTTAAATATTAGCCAGAGATGAAAGAAAATTTCAGGTACTAAAGAGTGTTGTCATGCTGTTACCCATGCTGGAGTAAGGACAGGTTTGCAAGCCGGGAGCCTTTGCTGAGTAAACAGGTAAAAAGCTGTAAAACAACCATAACATGACCAACAAAACATTAACGAGGCAATATTCGATTCGTTACTTTACTAAAAAAGCAAGTCACCACAAACAAAAAAAGAAATTAATCCTAAATGATAAACTTGAAGATGATTGTAGACAGCTTGCTACCACTTCACATGATAGAGTACTTCTGATATGAAGCCAAAGTTGCAATGAAAGCAGACCCCGAATTTTGTTGTCTACATACCGTTCAACCCTCCCTCTGCATTTAGCCTGGCAATCGATGTATTTCAGATGTGCTTCAACCAAGAATAGCCCGACATATATCGCTCATCTCTAGCTTAATGGTGATTATGGAGAAACAATTAAAAAAACACACCATCATTCTACCTGCTAATCTCACTGCCACAACTCCCCAAGTAGAAAAGACTCAAGTGTTACATGCATTCAAGGAGAGCCACTAGTGAACGCAATGAGACAACCACATGGATGAACACAATTGCATAATTTTGCTTGCAAATACTCATAGACAAATGCTAACAACGCAGGTAGTAGACATGTACATAGAACAAATGAACTTGATTCTGCATCGGCTAAGTTTGTTTATATGTCTTCACATGTACTTGTGAGATTGAGCACATGAATGAAAGATAGGTAAGCATCCATATTCATCCCTCAGAATCCATCTAGTGATGGCACGCCGGGATCTCTTCCTGTGTGTGTGTGATTTAAATAAAACCAAGCGTCAAATACAAAAGATGAAACAAGAGTTAAAATAGACAGAAAACCTGATTCCCTGCCTCAGCGTCTCTGTCTATCATTAGCGGTTTCCGGCATTTCTGAATCTTCACGGTGATGTTCTATACCGCAATCCTTTCAGCAACGTTTGAAGTTCGAATTCCTACATAGGAACTCAACAACAATAACAGTGAAGTACAGCCCTTTCACAAGCCAAACCAAAATTCAAAAACCTCATTTCTAGGTGTTTTGTGGCCACTTTTACTGAAAACTCAGTATTGAAGCTCAAATAAAAAAGATAATTCAACCTAATATTCTACAATCATCATCTTCATGGCTCATTTCACTTGAAATCTTTCTCTGAACACATACCTTTCAAAGTGTTAATTATTAAATGTAATGACTAATAGATATTAATTTTATCATAGCTCCGAATCTAATAACTATTATTCTGAAATTTCCCGGCAACCAAACAGAACAGAGGATAAAGTAACAAATTCAATCTAAAGCTCCACCGGAAAAAGAAAAAAATGAATAAACATAGAAAACTCCAATCTTATAAACTATGTTATGCATTAATCAGTAAAATGTTTTTTGCACAATTAATTTGTGTAACCTTCTTGTCCCTCTCATTTTCTCATTAACCAAACAGGAAAAGAGAAAGAATCGTACCTAGCAATCTCGATAAGCTACAAAAGAATGAGCTTGAAAATAAGGAGGGAAGATCGCATTAAACGGAAATTGAAACGATATTCTCTTTATTCTTTAATTGAAGCGAAAGTGAAAAGACTTCTCCGACGAGAAAAACTGAAATCTTTTAATTCTACAAAACACAAGTGAAAAGATAAAAAATTTCAACAATCAAGGGAAAATGATGATACCAAGCAACCCAAAATATAAACAAATAAATGGAGGGTGAAGTATCATTTTCTTTTCCAGCATTCTTCCATTATTAATTACTTCTTTTAGTTTAAAACTTAGGGTAGAGTTTGAAAATTTCCAAATATGGATTTTGATTTTTTTTATCAAAAGAGTTATTTTATTCATGCATGCAAATCATTACAAGCAGTCTTCATCCTCTTTAAACCGGTCACAAGACCTAACGTACACTCCACAACTTCAAATGAAAGGATAGAACAGACAAGCGAAGGACAAACAAACATTCAAAACCATGCATTTTCATGCAGAGCCCACGTCGAAAGAACCAAAGGGAAAACAAAGGGCCAGGGTCAGGCAAGACGCAACCAAACACCAGGAAACCTGGATTGGGGCCGAAAACAAAAATAAAAAATCGAAACATAACCAAGGCAAGGGCCAGACAAACCAAGCCATAGCAATGGATACCCAGACTTAAAAATTACGTCCATGCGAGAGCTCCGTCCCGAGGCAGGGTCCCTTACCCTTCTCGAGCAAAAGTCTTGTCATCATGAATGATGTAGGAGAGCTTCCATACTTGGCTAGGTCATAATGGGCTCCACCTAAGGGCTGAGGAAGACACGAGGGACCTAGGATCACGAGAGGACAAGTCTACCTGAGTGATCCTAGGGGAAGGAAAACTCCCAAACGCCATCCTTCGATCCTTCCTCCACTCGAAGATAGCTAGGGCAATGGGATTTATGGTGATTACAGATAACCCTTGTGAGGTTTATCCGCATTCAGAGTATCAACACTCGAGATCCCAACTGTGAGCTTTTCAGTCTTCAGCTGATCTCCCTAGGAGTCATCATCACTGACCACAATTTCCTTACATAACATTAAGCTGTCATTAAAAACCAGGGAAGATTTTTTGGTTAGGTCTGCTCCATAAGGATCCACCCCAAGCTCGATGATCCCTACCTCTTCCATTGTCATTCTTGAAATCTCCCGAATGTGTTTACGCCGAGTTGCTTGTTTAATTAACGTGAGACGCTTAACCCTAAATGCCTGCCCTCTTTTTGAACGTTCGAGCTTGTTAATCAGTGGTGAGGAATTCGTAATGGAAGTTGGGAAGAGGGCAGTCTTGAGAACATCCTCGTTAGCAATGGCGCCAAAGCCCTGAGCACACCAATTTCCAGGTGATGCCTGGTAAATGCCGTTAGAAATAAGGTTAAAGAGCTCTCGGTGTTTAGACACAAAGAAGGATTCCATTGGTTCCTCAACTCGTTTGCGTTTTCTGGCTACAGAGACTTCCATCGACCTCAAACCATCAACAAGCAAGTTGCCCCACACCTCGCCTGGGAAACCAATATCCTTATTAGGACCCGCGGTTGAACTGTTGGAGGTAAAAGCAAAGGGTAAACATGGTCTGGATTCAACTAAACCAGTGATATCCCCTTTGAGCGATGAATCCGGGATTTTTTGCTCATTAGACTGAACCATAATTTCCTTTCTTGCCATATCATTTTTGGGAAACTCGCAATCTAAAAGCAGGTCCGAGGTTGACCTAGGTAACCTCATACCCTCGGGATGGGAACTCCTTGAAAGCTGGACTAGCGTTGGGGAGGCAAAATTTTGTCTTTTCCTGTTGGCTTCGACCAAGAAACCGTAGGAAGTGATTGGATATTTTTCCCGGTGACCAAGCTCGAACTTGTTTTGCCATTAGCTTTTTTCCATGATGGTGAAGCACGAAGCCAAGGACCATAACTTCTAGCTCTTTTGAACTTGTGTGAGTCGAACCAACATTCCTTCTCACCATGGTCGAGCCTCTCGCAGCTGTAGCAAAACTCCGGCGGCAGCTCATATTTGAAGAAAACTTCTAGAGGATGATACTGCTTTCGATTTAAGAGAAAACCAGATTTGAGTGGATCTTCAACTCGAATATCAACCTTGATGTTCAGCTGGCCATCCCACCTGACTTTTCTATCTTCTTCCAGATTTCAACCAAAGAATTTTGGAAAGAGTTTCCCAATATTCATTGTGTTCTCCTTGGTTATAAGGGCCATAGGCAGGTTATGGACTTGAACCTAGAACTCGTCAATGGAAAAATCAATCTCCTCAAAAGCTGCTTCATAATGCCACTCTTTAAGGATAAGCAAGCGATCTTGAACAGACCAAAGTCGTTGTCCAAGCACCCTTAACTTATCATCGATCGTGGAAAATACGAAAAGAAACATATTCTTTTCTAAGTCGTGTCATTCCAACTCATTGCACTTTCAAGCCTCTCTTAAAATGGCAGTGACAATGTTATGCTTGGCTAACCGGTTGAAGAGAATCTTACCTACTAAAGCATGGTTCTTTGTAACCATATTAACTTCCCTATCCTCATTTAAGTCAGGAGACAGGTGGGGTTTCGATCTCCACGTTTTTTGGGTCGGGATGAGTAGACTATGAATATGAAGCCATAAAAGCAAGGGGAGAGAAGCAATCACAACAAACTCTACAACAGCTTAAAAAAACTCGACTTGAGCATACTTTTCTTTAGAGCTTAGAACCGAGAGCAAAGACCAGTACTCTTTTATCCACTGAGGAAGAAAAGGAAAGACCTAAGAACTAAGCAAAATCTCACAAGAGAAAAGTAAAGGGGTTTTTTCCCACTGGACAATATGGATTTTGATTTTGAAAATTTCCAAATTGCATCATAAAATATGAATCTGTCTCGAACCCAATTGCTTATTTAATAAACTAAATGATTAAAATATCAAAATGAAAAAAAATTGAAAAAATATTGGAAGCCAATGCTCTCTGCAGTTAAAAATTAAAATGCTTTCCGCTCAACGATCAAGACATTTTCTTATCTCATTCCCACGCTTTCTGGCCACCCAAACAAGGCTTTCAGCAGCATCGTCTCCTCTCTGTTAAACTTATGCAAGAAACAACACCATCTCCCACAAATCCATGCAAGATTCGTCCTCCATGGCCTTCACCAGAACACAACAGTTTCGTCTAATCTAATCGATTCCTGTGCCAACTTTGGCCTCCTCAACCTCTCTTTGCAACTCTTTGATTCCATTACCGACCCAAGTTCGCACCTTTACAACACAATTTTAAGAAATTTAGTGACTTTGGGTGAATATAAAAGGACCCTGTTGGTTTACAAGGACATGGAAGCAAAAATGTCCATGTACCCTGATGAGAATTCTTACCCTTTTGTTCTAAGAGCTTGTTCTTGTTTGTGAGAAGCTGAGTATGGGAAAATGATTTATGGGCAGTTGACAAAACTGGGTTTCGATTCATTTGAGGCCGTTGTTGATGCTTTGTTTGAGTTTGATCATAAGGTGGTTGATGAAAAGCCTGTTAGGGATTTGGGTTATTGGAAAAGTCTGGTTTTTGAAGCTTCACAAAGTGGAAGTGTGGTTTCTTTTATTAATTTTTTAAGGGCAAGTGTTGATTTTGGTTCATTGAGAGCAGGAAAAGCGGTTCATTGTTTGGTTCTAGTTAGTGATTTTAGTAAGGATTTGTCTGTGAATACTGCTTTGTTGTCGATGTATTCGAATCTAGGTAGTCTCAAATATGCAAGATTGGTATTTGAAAATATGCCTGAGAAGGACCTTGTTGCGTGGAATGTAATGGTTTCTGCATATTCTCAACATGGAAAACCAAAGGAGTCAATCAAGAATTTGAGGTGCATGGCAAATTTTGGGATTAGAGCTGATATGTTTACTGCTATTCCTGCTATTTCCTCTATCAGGCAGTTGAAATCTATTGAGCGGGGCAAACAAATGCATGCTTATGTGATGAGAAACGGTTTAGACTATCAAGTGTCTGTTCATAATTCTCTTATTGTTATGTACTGCGAATGCGATTGTTTAACTTATGCTCGAACGATTTTTGAAAAAGTAACAGAAAAACTGTGGTTTCATGGAGCTCAATGATCAAAGGATATGTAAACCATGACCAGAATCATGATGCTCTTTCTCTTTTCTCAAGGATGAAAACAGATGGAATTAAAGCAGATTTCATTACTGTTATCAACATCTTGCCTGCATGTGTGAAATATAGAGGCACTAGAGCAAGTTAAAGCCCTTCATGGATACTCACTGAAGCTCGGTCTGAATTTGCTGTCATCGGTTAATTCTGCACTTCTTATCAGTTATGCAAAATGTGGATGCATAGTTTTGGCCAGAAACCCTTTTGATGAAGAGGAAATTGATGTCAAGGATATCATAACATGGAATTCAATGATCAGTGCTCATGCTAAGCATGGAGACTGGTCACAATGTTTCGAGTTGTATAACCAGATGAAGCGGTTGAATCTGAAGCTAGATCAAGTTACTTTTCTTGGCCTACTGACTGCTTGTGTCAATTCAGGGCTTGTTATAGAAGGTCGGGCATTTTTTAAGGAGATGAGAGAAATCTATGGTTGCCAACCCAACCAAGAACACTATGCCTGCATGGTGGATTTACTAGGGCGCGCTGGACATATCAATGAAGCCAGAGAACTTGTCAACGAAATGCCATTCAAACCTGATACTCGAGTGTGGGGGCCCTTGTTGAGTGCATGTAAGCTGCACTCAGAAACCAAGTTTGCGGAGTCTGCAGCTGAGAAACTATTAACAATGGAACCAGAATGTTTTACTCTCGAACATATATGCAGCTGCTGGGAAGTGGGACAAATTTGCTAAAATGAGGAGACTTCTTAAAGAGAAAGGACTAAGGAAAATCCCCGGTTGTAGTTGGCTACAACTAAATGGACATGTACATGAGTTTCGCGTTGCTGATAAATCTCATCCGAAAACAAACGACATATATGCTTTACTTGGAATCCTAGAGTTCTCAATAAAGGAGGCCAGAGAATACAACAGAACGGAAATTATCCTAAATGCTCATTTCATTCATTGGTGAATCCACAATAGATTTTAGCTAGTGCTGATCACAAGATTAACCTTAGCATGTTGAATGAAAATCAAATCAAACTGCTATAGCAGGCAGCCCACATTGTTGGTGCCTTTTTCTTTGAACCACCTACATAACAGCTTAATATGAGTTGCTGTGATTTATGCTGCTTCAAATATCAGATATGGCAGCGTATATTTTCATAGAATTTAAATGAGAAGTCGACATGCTTGAAGCTCTTCCAAAAGTTCTTAGCATCATATGCATAGGGAGTGTGTTTTCTTTTTGTACACCCGGTGCTAGTTTTGGCATTGATTTATTGCTCTGATACTTGTACGACTACCTGTTTCAAAAGTTTATTATGCTAACATTGTGAGCATTGCTGATGCCGGTTTCCATGATTTTGTTGTTTTCAAAATGCAAACATTCATATGTTTGGACCAAAGTTATTGATTTTTGATGATTACTTTGCTTTGAACCTGGTGTTCTAACTTCTAAGCAACTATGGTGATGCAAGACAGCTCAACTCTTGCATGAAAGAGCCAAACATACTCAACAGATTGGACTTTAACCTCAGCTTCCAAAATTTGGCATTCAATCATAATGGAAAATTCAATGAGAATCTAAATTAAGTATAAAATTTAAATAAAATGATACAACTTAACATTCAAAATCAATATGAACAGAATTATCAATTGTGAGTTGTGACAATCAGAAACAGGAGTTTTGCAGCAACCATGAGAGAGCTCTTAAAACCCCTTTTTGCATAGTTCAACCTCACTAGCATAATTTGTTATACTTATTCTGCAGAGTCCTCTTCTTTGGGAGCACTCTTCCCAATCTTTGGTCGTTTAAAAGCTGAGAAAGAGAGAGATACCAAATCATTAAATACCAATTTCAATTCACAATAAATCAAGGGCTTCAGAATGTCCACAATTTCATTAAAAAATGTCAGAACAAAAAATTAGACTATGGAGCGAGCGCGTATTCAATGTCATAATCTTTTAGCAATATGAGACATAACAAGTTGCTATGAAGTGAAAGAACCACAAATAATGCATATATACACACGCAAAATGCAGCTAATATAACCCATGAGATAAATCACATCAAAAAACGTTCCCATTAGAATTTCAGGTTATAGATTTCAACAGCACATAGAAACAATTAGAATGGTTATATTCACGGCAATGAAAGATATCAACATGGCCATAAGTTTATCAGACAGACAAAAGAAAACAAGTATATGAGAACAAGCAGAATACTCACATTTGAGGGATGATCCAGCAAGACAAGTCAGCCTGGACTTTGTATTAGCCTCAGCCAATGGATTCGGCTTCCCCTTGATGGCCATTCAAACATCCCAAACATGTATAAGCCCGTCAGATGATGCAGACGCCACTAAATATGGATCATCCTCACTGCCACCATCTTTGGTAAGCACAACAATACCTTTTACACGGGTAGAATGTGCATCCTCGATGGAATATGCAACCTTACTATTTGTGTCCCATGCTGTAATACTACGGCTCTCACCACCAGTAAATAAAATTCTAGTCTGGAAAAACCATAATATGACTTCAGAAATCAGATCTAAATGATAAGGGAGCAAGAAATGCACATCACGGAATAAGTAGCATATGAGTATTTTTAAGAAATCTGCCACAACAAAGGATCCTAGAATTTCATCCACTATATCATTGTTCTTTTAGGTTTTAAATCACTGAACTTTTGAAGAATGTTGACATCTCAAAGAACAGCTTATCTTTGAAGCTAAACCATGCCCCATCAAAATCACCTTATTCGATCTTCCATGGCGCCGACTAACACGAGGTACAACAGGCCTATCTATATACAGTATAAGTGAGCTTGCAGCTCTGAGCTTCTGACCATTTAGCTCCCTTATTCTATCAAAATTTTATACAGAACACGACACCACTAAACTATAATCCCAACACAATTTACAATCGCATACCTCCAACCATAACTTATATGCCTATAAAAGCTAGACATTGTAAAGCAATGAAATTTATACAAAAATTCATCATCTTCCTACGTTTCCTCGGCAAACAAATGTAAATGCTATATAAAAACAGTTACTTTCTCATTAAAATTAAAAGATAAACTTACCTCTCCCGGAGCTGCACAAAGAACTCGTTTTTCATTATCCAACTCAGACAACAACCTAGCATCTTCCGCCACATGAACTCCAATTTTCGCCTCGGAAGCCATAAAAAACCTCTCCCCACTACCATCGAATTTAACGATCGTGGCTTCTTTCCCCAGCCTACAACAAAAGCTCCTTTTCCCTCTTATCAAATTCGACATAGCCAAGCACCCATCACGCGAAACACTCAAAGCGAGCTTCCCAGAAGGATGGACAGCCAAATCGTTGATGCCCTTTTTATGGGACCTAAAGGACTTGAGAAGAACAAAGGGTTCGGTGTCAAAGATGGAGATGGTGCCATCGGCAGCGGCTGAGAGGAGATTGCGAGGGAAGGAGAGAGGTTTGGAGGGCAGTAGAAAGAGAGGGAAGTGCTGGAGGAGTTGAAGTGGTGGAGAGTACCGAGGGAAGCGGCGGCGGAGAGGTCGTAGATGTGGATGGTGTCATCGGAGGAGCCGGATGCGGCGGCTGGACCGGCGGTGGCTACGGTGGTTATGGGGGCCATGTGGGATGGGTAAGAGAAGATTTGGGTAAGAGTGAGGGATTGAGAAGAAGGGTCGTGGGTTTGGGGTTTTAATTTGAAACCCCAAATGAAACGTTCGTAGGAGCCTGCTATAAGGGACATGGCAACGGCGGTCACGGTGGCGGTGGCGGCAGAGAAGAGTTTGAAGAAAAGGGTTTAAAACAATGCAACAAAACATAAAAACAATTTGTAACTATATACACAAAAAGGACTAATTAGGTAAGAATCCTCAAGTCATAACTTACATTCTAAATTGGTCCCAAATTTCAAAACATTTTGATTAACTCCTTCAAATATCAATATTTTATCGATCAAACCTTCTATTCAATCTAATCATTAACTTGAATATTTTAACATTCGAATTCTCTGGAAACGATATTCCCCGACTGAAACAGGAAGCAGAGCATGGAATCGCAAAAAATGTGGACTTGGTTGAAAAGGCCAAAGCCGAGATTGATAATCCATAGACGAAAATCCAGTTCTCCACTTTTGGTTTCTTATGGTACCATCAGCCAACTTTTGGTTTCTTATGGTACCATCAGCCAACCAGAGTAAATCTATAAAAACAAAATCTTCAGACCACTCCATAGTAATAACACAAGAATCCGTGGACTGGGTTAAATTCTTCATACCCCAAAACAATCCTCAAAGTCCCAAGACATGAGCCAAGAACAGAATCAATCTTCTCCTCCTCCTGCCGCCGCCTCCCAGCCAGATCCTCCGCCTCCGTTCGATCCCAGTCGAAGTAACTCCTTTTCTCTGTTACTTTTGCTTTCTGGGTTTTCTTTGTTCTGTCGTTTAAGGGTTTTGATCTCTGTGCTAAACGTTTTTCTGCTCTGTCTCTCGTTATTAAATTTGGGTTTTCATCGACTTAAAGGAGTGATCTATATTAGGTATCTCTTGGTAAGATATGTTTTTTTTTTTTTTTAATTTGTTGGAAACGTTTTGGGTTCAATGCAAAATGTTTGTAGAATTTATCTGTGGGTGTAATGGTGCTATCTTAATTGAATGAATTCTATTGCTTTAACCTAGATTTTGATACTTGAGAAGCAATTATTCAGTCACAATAGTTTTGTGCTAAGCACTTAGCCTTTTTTAGACTAGTAATTGATTCATTCTTCAAGGCGGTTGCTTTAGCTTGTATACATCTATGCAATTATAAGCATCTCGATTACTTCAATTCTCAAATGGTTATAGCTATTATGGTGTTGATGAGAGGGAGGGTTATGGTTTATTATGTTACTCCGACTCTTCATTTTTGTTGAAGTACCCTTGCCTACGCATATTTGGACACTGGTACAGGGATATGTTCTACTCTCGCCCGAGTCCGACTACTATTGATGTTTTAACCTTACCTTTAGTCCACCTAAGTGTTAAGATTTTTTTTTTCTTAGGGAGGATTAGGCTTCTATAACTATGTTTCGCTATCTCTCAAAAAATCTGTATGTTTATGCAGTGATTGGCATCATTAAGAGGAAGGCCTTAATAAAAGAATTAGCTGCTGTATACCATGCTGAATGCCTTGCATACTGTCAAGAGCTTCTTGAGCTTCAGAAAAAGTGGAATGAGGTATTACATTTATGTTCCTTTTGACTAACATTTTCTTCTCATTGAGTTTAATTATAGAGAACCGGAGCTCTCGACTCCTAGAAGTGTAATTATGAGTATCTTTGGTCTTATTACAAATAACTAAATCTAGTTGCATATATCCTCTTCCTCCACTCTATGATACAAGGAATCTTTATAAGAACCTCACTTTTGCCCCTTTTTGTTTTTGATACCTATTCTCTAGGATATGCAAATAGTTTGCAAGATATCGAAACATATAGAACTATTCAGAATCATTGTCTGGAAATTTTAACTTGATTATGTTTGTTGAGCAGCAAATTCTGAAAGGAATAGTTTTTCTCTCTTTCGATTTATATGCTGTTATCATAATCTTGGGTTCATTAATATCCACATATGGTTTTCTCATTGCTGCTGCTAGAACTTGTATCATTAGTTATCAATCTAAGAACATTCATTGGCTATATGTTTCTGGTAGTAGTAATGTACCGTTATAATAGCCATTTTCTCACTATTTGCAGCCCTTTATTGATGATAAAAGTCCCGATGATCCGAGGAAGAAAGTGAAGCCCCCAAAACACCTAAAGAAATCTCGCTAAGCATATGGTAAGATTCAAGCCTAATCTTATACACAATGTTATATCTATCGAAGACTGTTTATTAAACTCATCTGATATTATAAATGCAAGTTCAAGATTCATCATGTTGCCAAATTTACAGCTTGTTGAGTGATCGGCAATACCTTTCCCTCATTGCCACTAGCGGTCAAAGACATTTACGAGCATTTGTATTTATATATGTCTATTTGCAGATAACGTGGTAGCTTTGGGATTTGATTACTTTCCTTCATGCACGTAAGGAACATCTCTCTAGCTGCATAACGAGGAAGCAGAAGCAAAAAATGATCTAATTTCCATAATTGTTCTGTGTTGTATGTAACATATGGACGCATGATTAGTTGTCCAAGACACAATCACATTATGGTGTTTTAACACATTATTGTATCATAGTAAATCTTACTAGCATCATTGACTATCCATGTGCTTGATCCAACCAACATGACATTGAGCATACGACAGTAGTTAGAAGCCCCGAGGTTGCGGAACTATATCTGCTTCTACTGCATCTGCTTGTATTGCGGTTTCGGATTTGGAAGCCTATCCCGGAGTTTGTTTCTACAACATACATAAGTTCAGATTGCAGATGGTTAAGAAAAACCTTATCTATCAGGATAACTATAATTATATTTCTCTGTTATCATTCTTGTTTTGTTTACATAACATCTCAAAAATCTGCAACTAAAGTAAAAACAGTTATTCTACCTTTTCAATGCTGTTATTTCTCCGAAAAACCCAAACTTTTGAATGAAATGTGAATTTTTTAGGTTGATTGTCATTTTTTGTTACCTTTACCTTTAAAACAGCAAAAATGCTTGTAGTAAGGTAAAATCAAACAGGTGTATTCGGGAAATTTGTTCTGATAATGCACTTGAAGAAAATTAAATCATACTTTATGGTGCTCTAGCAATTATTCGCTGAAATAGACATAAATCTACAGTGTCATAAAAATCATCAGAAAATGTATGATGATTTTTTTAAAAATTTCTTCTAAAATAACTGAAGAAAATATGACTTCTCAAAGTCGTTGAGAAAATAAGACGTAGAAACATATCTAAATAAGCAAATAATTGATTTTGTATTTCATTTCAACCATTTTTTTAACATCTGAACAAAAAAAAACCTGTGTATTCTGATCTTTTTATTTTAAAATTGTTAATTTTTTCGAAACTAAATTAAATGATGTGGTTGATAATTAGCTATGGTATACTATCATACAGGACTTGTACAGTAACCTAGGATCATCAAAGTACATTGATGTGAAACATGTTACTTTGAATTTAGAAATCAATTCACCTGAAAGTTTGGACCATTTTCTTAGTACACAGAGAAACCACAGTCAGCACTTTCCAATGAACTCATCAAACACTGTTAGGAAATCTACAAATAAAAGGTAATTTTGGCTAAATATTCCCCTTGGGGAAATAAATTAGAAATATATACCCACTCAGAAATTATTTGGAAAAATACCTTACATTCCACGTAATTAAGAATCGCGTTCTGGCAGACGTGTTTTAAAAAATCGTGCTTCAATGGGCGAGACTTTTGGATGATGTGGCATGTTGATTAAGTAGTCGAAATTTAACATTACGGGGCGAGAATACAAAACAGAGCGACGCGAATTTATCGCGTTATCTGTGCAAAAGTCTCATTTGGTCAAGCGCGATTTCTATGCTATTAAAACTAAAATCGAGTTTTACGAAATGCAATTTACGAAATTAAAAATTGAAATTACTTATCACTGCCCGCGCATAAATCGCGGTTGGTGAAACGCGATTTCTTTGTAAAATATTTAACCGGTTTGAATTTTAAAATAAATGACTGTGTCGTTTGAATTTCAAAAAGAAAAATCGCGTCCAGCACAGCACGATTTTCATTGAATAGTCGCGTTGAAACTGGTGCAATTTTTCCTATAAATTGACCCTCTGCCCCACCACAAAAAGAGCGTTTCCTTTTCTTCTAGATTTTATTTGTCTTGTTTTATATAAATGGCGGGGTTGATACGGTTTGATCACAAGCACATATTCAATTATTGGCAGACACGTGTAAGTTTTATCTATTTATTTTAAATTGGTATATATTTTTATATTCTCGTATTATTATTATTTTTAAATTTAATAAATTTATTATACATCTATTTTTTAGAATGAGGTTAAACGTTGAGTTGAAGTTTTTATAACTCGGTTGACGAACAGAGTGCACCCGGCTCTAGAGAATTATATCGAGCAGGCCGGATTTCATCAGGTCTCCAAAATTATTGGAAGTGCCAAATTGGAACCAGATTTGATCAACGTTCTTCTAGAGAGGTGGAGACCGGAGACACACACATTTCACCTTTCGTGCGGAGAGGCTACGATCACTTTGGAAGATGTTTCCCATATTATCGGTCTTCCAGTTGATGGATACCCTATTACCGGTACCAGCACCGACACCGATGACTGGCATGGCCTGTGTTTGGAGTTGCTAGGGGTTGCGCCAAATAGGTCGATTGGTGGAAAACTTTACTTGAGCTGAATTCGTGAAAAATTTTCAAACTTACGACGCGGACGAAGAAGTGAAGAAGGTAAAAATAATTTCTTGATGCCATATTTTACAATATTTATAATATATTTAATATTTTTAATATTTTTTTAGTATTGTAGGCATATGTTCGCGCTTATATTTTACAAATAATCGGCGGTATATTGATGCCTGACAAATCCCGCAATTTAGTTCAGATGTTGTAATTGCGACATTTGCGTAATTTTGAAGAGGTCGATAAATTGAGCTGGGGGTCTGTCATATTGACACAGCTATTTATGGAGATGTGCCTGAACACCCAGCCAACCAAAGCCATTATTGGAGGCTACCTTTTGTTGCTACAATCTTAGGTGTGGTTTAGAATACCGTTTTTACGTCCGGAGCTGAGCGAGCCACGTCCTTATGTTTTTCAACTTTGCCGTAGGTAAGGAAAAAGTTAAAGTTATTAATTTTTTATATACTTTTATTTCAAAAAATAATTTTATTTTGTAGGTGGAGCGACAATTTAATTCATGTTGGTCTCCTCCATGATATGATGACCTACAGACAAGACATTGGGAATTTCTCCGAGACTCAGGTAAAAATTTCTATTTTATTTGTTATCTAATTTTCATATTTATTTAAATTAAAGCTATAATAAATTTTTTTGTAGTTTCTGTGGATACCGTACGCGGATCCAGATATTCACGAATGCCTCCCAGAGTTCTCACAGTCAACACGGCTTGCTTGGACGGCCACGATACCACTCATATATTATGCTATCATTGAGTGGCATCCTAGTAATCGTGTTTTACGGCAGTTTGGTTGCATCCAATGAATCTCGATGGAACCTTAAAATTTGGGCATAGTACATTAGCTCACTCGATAAGGGAAGCCTGAGGTATAAAATTTAAAATTTATTTAGTTTTCAATTATAACGTAATTTTTGGATTTATCATTGAACTAAGAATCTTTTTTATTCTTTAATAGGTTGATTGGAGGGAGAAACACTTATATTGGATCGCTCAGTAGATGTCAAAAGAGGAACGACAACCCGTTCGTCACTACGCAATGTTCGATACGGTGGTCAACCTTAATTACTTCGCGTGGTTCATGACGAATGGAAAGCCATTTATTTTGACTTTAGAGAAGTGACAACAAGTCTTTTGTCGTAGACAAGAAAGTCACCCATCAATTCAACGTGAGAGGAGACCACGAAATACTTTTGGTGGTGTTTTATCCTCGAAGAGAAGGTTTGTTGCTTCTTCCTCAGCACCTGTTGTACCCCCTAAACTCGCCTATGTAGAACGCCTAATTTAGGAGGTCACATTCGGGTCACCGGAGCGACCCACGACAATAACAGAAGAACATTCTAAAAAATGTGTTAAAAAGTGAAAAAAATAAAATATCTGTTAAAATACCATTTTAGAAATTATATAACATATAACGAAAATTTCAAAATAAACATATTACAGACTCTGACATGAAATCAGACACAACGTACATACCCACTAACTGTACTGGTACTATACTTCGAAAGTAACGCCGATAAAACTCCAACCACTAGTGTCGATCATTATACCATGATAGATTTATTCTATCCTGTGATGGTAAAAACAACATGAGCTTGGGAAAGCTCAGTAATACAAAACTACCAGATGATGTTGTATGCAACAAACATATATAAGGTTAATCAGAATTGTCATGATAAGCCACTATCAACATGTTTCAAGCATAAACTGTAATTCATAACGTTGTTACGCTTGCAAACAACAAAGTCATTTCTGATTTAGTCTCTAGAATACCAGACAAGATATATATATCATATATGATCAGAAGGAACATATAGATTACCAGAATCGAGTTAGAAAGATTAGGGTATTCCAATCAATTACCGATCAAGAATGATAAAAAAAATGTTTCCGACAATTGAATAGTTTTGACAAGGGTAATAAGGGATAGAGGAAGTTTAATATTAACTTAATTACCCTCCAACCGTCCATCGTTATACAGTACCCCATAATGGTATCTAGAAAGACTTACCCTAGGCCCATTGGGCGTAGGAGCTTACAGAAAGACTTACCCTAGGCTCGTTCAACCTATGAGCTTACTTAAGGAGATGCCTTAGGTCCAAAAGGACTTACCAGCGCTGAGCCTACAGATTCTTCATTCATATCCCATAAATACCCCAAATCAAATAGTTTAGTAGACAGACAGAATAAGAAAACAGAAATCATACATAAATTCCCAGAGTATCAGAAATCAGAATGCATATTTTTTATATTAGACATAGTGGTATATTTATTATTATTATTATTATTAATAGACATGATTCATGGTTTGGATTAGTGAGAAGATTTTTAATTTCAAAATAGAGAGAATATTCATGTGCAAAGAACACACCAGATGGTTCAATTTATCACTTAGACGACCTTGATAAGTACAGATGAATATACGAAACTCTAGTCCATGCTATACTGATTTTAAAATTAAGAAACTTATTTGAAGAGTCCGATAATCATCGTCTTCATTCAGGTGCTCAGGGTTTTATACTTCGTAGTCATTCAAAAATTTCGGTATCTCATTATTATGCAGGGTTTTGAGTATAACAGATTTATTCAGGACTTTAAATATACTCGGAGAGTACCAGACAATTTGCTCATAAGGGTATTTTGACTCCCAAAGGCTATTTGGTAAAAATTAACCCAATAGGGGTAAAATTAAACTCACAAAGTATGTAATTTTAAGCGGCTAATTCAACTTTCAAAAACATTCGCTTTAACCATAACCCATATTAATGTGGTTCCTAGAGTTTCGATAGCTACGACCCACGAGCGTTCTTCCCTTAATGATAACAACATTATAAGCTGAACCCATCTTCATCATATCCATTATTGATCTTCCACCGCATAGTCAAACATTTCTTTATATTTGAATAAACCAACTTTACAATAATATTAGAGATGACCAACATCTCTAGATTCGGTTCCTCATCCTTTAGAAACGATACAGTTATCACACTTTATCTGAATTAAGACTTGTCCTGGGTTTACACTTATGCCACGATATAAGGGTAATTTAATTATTCTAGGGGTCACGACTGTATTAGTCATCGAAAGTTTTGGTGCACAAATATATTTTGATCTTTACAAACATTCTGACTTATCTTTGATCCTTTCACATATTTTATTCATTTCTGAAACTCAAGGGCATATCCGTCATTCTAGAAAATTTTAGCAAATTCGTTGGTTGAAAAATATTTCAGTCATTCAGGTTCTTTCGATATTCCCAAACACTTCATTTAATTTGGTAATTTCAGTGTCTGATGTTATTTCGATCATTTCAATCATTCCAATCAATTCATTATCTACTGTCATTTGGATCAGTTTAGGAATACATAGAATATTCCATTAACTATCTTTACGTGTTTGTCCAGGGTTCGAGTAATCCAAGTGTTTTGATATCATACATATTGCATCTTGATACAGAAGGCTTTCCCAATAGAACTGTGATTTCAGATAAAATCATCATTTTATCAGGTCGAGTATAAAATTTTAGAATATTTCCTTTGTTAGGGGGTATTTAAGTTATTCGCACTTTTGAAGGGTATTTTTGTCATTTTTAATGAGATATTTCAAATATCAAATCTTTAAACTCTATTAATTGGATCGGGAGATTATCTGTTTCATTAATCATTTACTGAACTCAAGATCCTTTCGGTTTATTAAACTTCTCTTTCAAATAGTTCAATCTTATCCAGATTACTATTTTCTTTATATTTCGTAATCGAATTAACACAAGCAGAGTTGAAATTACACTTAATTACATTCATGCATACGTTAACCGATTACCAACTTGTTTCATAAAGCATGCCAAAGGTAGCAATGTATTACCTTGATTCGGTGTTACATAAGCCGATCCAAGGTACTCCATTTGTTCATTCTCGAATCCTAAATTCAACATCCTCTCTAAGCTCAGATACAAAGAACCGCAATTTTCTTCAATTACACAAAGTCCTTAATCAGTCCATAACATAAATACAATTACACTTAAACTGAATAATTTCTCATAGGCTCACTTGGGTTCAAGGTCATATTCCGAGGCTTTCGAGTTTGAATTTCGCAAAACCAATTTCAAAAATGGACTCAGGACGTCGAAAAACATAAGATATGAGTTTTCAAAAAATTTAACTTTTTGGTCAAAGTCAATGTTGACGTCAGCAATCAGCGCTGATGTCATGCTGACATCATCAGCCAAGTCAAAGCTGACGTCAGAAGTCAAGTCAACGATGACGTTATCAATCAATTGGGTTGACTCAGACGAGTTGACTTACTGAGTCGACTCGGTCAAAGGGTCGGGTCGAATCGGTCGAGTTGGGTCAGTTGCAGGTCGGGTCGGCTACTGGTTTGGTTCAGGGACCAAACTGGGTCTAGCCAGGCCGTTTCACCATTGAACCAGTCCGGTTCAATGGTTGCCATCCAAGGATGCCAAAAATTGCCCAGACGGCGCGTGGGGTTAACGTACTGCCCAAAAAACGGCCGGAAAAGGTCCAAAATTTTCAAATTTAGTCGGACTTCAAACCCAAGACACACCTAACTCAAAATCAAGCAAGGTTTAACCGAAAAAAGCCCGAAAACTTACCCTCTTACCAGATTGGTCGAACGCCGATGAATGCTCGATCATGGTCGGTTGGACGATCAGGAAGTTGGGTTAGGTTCGCCATAATGCAGGGATGCTGATGCTAGTGACACCGCGAGTCATCGGTGTCGGAAACAGCCGGGATCTGAATGAAAGATTTTGACGTGGGATAAGGGTTTCGTCGAAGCTTTAGATGCTTCTCTACAGCGGACCGAACGGCCAGACAGCGCTTGGTGACCGGGGTTGTAAACGGCAAAGAACGATGAACATACCAATGGTGACGGTGCATAGCACGGGTAGACGGTGACAGCAGATATGGTGGTGGCCGAATAAGTTGAAAAGGGAGAAAATAATTAGGGGTTTTGGGTGAATTGATTCGAATAGGGGAAGATGAGGTGTCAGACTTGGTTTTATCCTTTTCAGGATATCCGAACCAGTTTAAGGTTTTTACTTAATTTAAGTAAACCGTAACAAACATGGGCCTTGGCTCAACTGGTTACACCTCTGGTTGTTTGCAGCCAAGGTCACGGGTTTAAACCCTTTTGGCTGCAAACTCTCATTTTAAATTTTTTTTCAAACAAGGTGTTACACCTGCACCATCTGAGCCCTCTACACCGATTCGATCAATGGCCGTCACCTCCGATATCGAGTTCGACTGAAGTTTTTTCATGCCTGTTGTGGTTGACCCCTTCAGCCTGTTTTCGGTGATGACTATAAGTGGGACGTCTAGTGTTCCTTCATTCTTCCTGCTTATGGTCCTTTTTCCACCACCGTTGCCAAAAAAATTTGAAACCAGTTTTGTTCAGCAAACACCATCGCAACCCTTTTTTTTCTTTACAAGTAGGCCAAGTGAAACGGCTGGTACTTTTGATGTACGTTTGAATAATGACGACGGTGAGCCAGAGGAGACGCTTATTCGTTGACGTAATCTCAATCGACCTTATCATCCACCGGGTTGTGGTACCGGTAGAAATATGCATTGTTAGTTTTTTAAAATTGTATTCGAATATTATCTTTATATATTAATGTTTTTATTTAATATTTTAATATAAAGTTTTAATTTTTACAAGTTGGTTATATTTGAATATAATCTTCCAACTAATTTAAAAAATATTAAGGAGACAATTTCTTTTAAAAAGTGAATAAGATATTCGAAAGATATAAACTTTCATGTTGCTAAATGTTAATTTTTTAAATTAGACTATCACTTCTGTTATGAAATTTTATATTCGGAACAATAAATATTAACATTAAGTAATTGAAAGACCGAATAATAATTAACCAATTCAAAACATATTTGTATCATATTCGGTACATATTCTGATTTTGTTGAACTTTTGGCACGAAATATGCCAAAAGATTCTCGATGAAACAATAAAGTCATACGCTGTGTATGAAATCGACGTTGCATCTCATGACCTCTCCCAGAACAATGACAGTGTGCTAAGGGTTTTTGCTACTGCAAGCCGATGATCCAAATCGACGAGACATTCTTGTATGGGAAATATCAACAGATCTTACAACTTGCGATTGCACAAGACGATAATAAAAAATACATTCCCAAGATATTTTTTCTTTGACGTTCTTTCTCAAAAACATGTGCACACATATCCTACGTCGGGATATACGGCAAAGAGAAGAGGGGATTTGTGTTATTTCAGACAGAAGCACTGGGATATGAGGAGCAATATCGTGTATGGGCCTATCTTGGGAACCTCCATGTATACATCACCAGATTTGCTTAAGACACATTGTTGCAAATTATTATAAATGGTATAAGAATAATGATGAACGTATAATGGTTCTTCGCATGGGTATGTCATTCACTCTGTAAAATTATAATTAAAATTGCTTGAATTATTATTTCTCGCTAACTATTCCACCATTTACTGAATAGGCAACACACACCGAGTATCTGAGGTGGAGGAGCTGCTGGAAGAGTTTAAAGTACAAAATGTAGATGGATATGACTGTTGTTGATATCCCAAGGGAAAATGTCTCTGATGTTATGATGGGGGTTTCCGATATGGTCACATGACAACGAACTTCGCAGAGGCGGCCAATTCATCTTTGAAGGGAACATGTTATTTACTGATCACTTTCGTCGTCAAGGTGACATATTACTGACTAGCTACCCTTTTTGTAACCCTTGGAAAACATGCAACGGACTATATTGCAGGTGGCCACCAATTTCATCCAACTCTCGAGAAAAAACTTAAAATATACATTGTGCATGCAACAGCGATGGGCACGATATGCTTCTCCCGTGACCAATATGTGTTTCAAGTTTCTGAATATTCAAGACCGTTTGAAGGAATAATGAGAAACAATTACGTTGTTAATCTGCGTAAAAAACGTGCAACTGCAGAGTATTCTAGACATTCAAATATCTGTGTGCGCACGCCTTTGACGCATGTGCATTTGTTCATTTTAATGCCTACACACTCATTGATGTAGTATACCGACTTGAAAACATATTCAAGGTATACCGACATGAGTTTTCTCCGATCAAAAATGAACGTGATCCAAATATGATTGACCATTTTAAAGGCATGCTTCAGTAGTTAGATATGACATTTAGAAAACGGGGAAAATTATCCCCCAACATCTCGTAAAATCCACTCAAACATGCCTATCGACACATGCCTGCTTGGTTTTCAAGAAAAATAACATGGGTATATAGCTTTTTTGGAGCGATTTTGACGAGGATTAGGATGCCTTATGCGTGCCGATTTTAGCACTATTTTAAAGACATGTTTTAGTACTAAGATGTGATATTTAGAAAACAGGGAAAATTATCCCCCAACATCTCGTAAAATCCACTCAATCATGCCTACCCACACATGTCTGTTTGGTATTCATGGAAAATAACATGGGTAGATAGCTTTTTTGGAGCGATTTTGACACAGATTAGGATGCATTATGAGTGCCGATTTTCACTCCATTTTAAAGACATGTTTCAGTACTAACATGTGTCAGTTAGAAAAAGGGAAAAATTAACCCTCAACATCTCGTAAAATCCACTCAAACATGCCTGCCGACACATGTCTGCTTGGTCTTCATGAAAAATAACATGGGTAAATAGCTTTTTTAGAGCGATTTTGACACATATTAGGATGCATTATAAGTGTCAATTTTCACACCATTTTAAAGACATGTTTCAGTACTAAGACGTAAGAGTTTAAACAAATAATTTATATATGTCAATATCAATTAATATTAACCAAAAAATACCTATAGAAGCTTGTTTTTACAACAACATTACATAGAAATCGCGCTTGACCAAACAAGACTTTTGTGCAGATAGCGCGATAAATTCGAGCTATTCCGTTTCGTATTCTCATAGAAATCGCGTCTAGCTGGGTATGACTTTTTATCTCGTAATATTAAATTCTGACTCCTTAATTGACGTGCCACATCATCCAAAAGTCTCGCCCATTGAAGCGCAATTTTTTTAAATCGCGCCTGCCATAATGCAATTCTCAATTACGTTGACCAAATGAGAAATATTTTTTTCAAATAATTTCTGACGTGGGTATATTTTCAATTTTATTTTCCCAAATAAATGGACATTATGGCAAGAACACAGAAATGGGTAGCTAAACTAGGGATGGCAAAATTATCCGTCCCCGACCCGATCCGATCGGATTTTTTCTTATGATTTTCGGGGATCGAGGCGGGGCGGGTATTTAAAAATGTAAAGTCAGGTCGGGGCGGGTTTGGGTATGATATGAAAATTCCTCGTCCCGCCCCGCCCCGATATTTTTTATTATTTTTATTATATTTATAAAAATACCACTATATATAAATACTTTTAGGAGTTTCAAGCTATTTTTTTAGTTTGTGTTTATCGTAAATTTTTGTTAGATATTGCTTGAATTTTAACATATCTGATTCTAAAAGTCAATGGTCGAGTTTATTTTTTTAAATATGTATTTTTTTCTTCATATGAGTAATTTAATTGGTTTTATTTTATTTTTTATATAGTTCAAAGTCTGTGAAATTTATATTTTGTAAATATAATGGTCATTCGATCGAATCTAACATTTATCGTCGCAGAAATTTAATATATTTTTTACATTTTTGGGTCAAATTTAGGATTCATAAATCAATTCGAGTCAAATTTAGGATTTATAAATCAGGTCAGAATAGGGCAAATAAATTATTATTTTATTTCCAAAATAGGACATGATCGAATTTTGAGATTAATATATCGGGGCGGATTCTCGCCCCGTACGGTTGCCATCCCTAAGCTAAATTCGGCGCCTCTTGAGTGAAAAAGAAAAAGAAGATCAAATGATGATGTCTTATCACAAGTACACAGACAAAACAAGAGGAAGGAAATGGAACCAGAGAACATTGACAAGACCGATCAGTGTGTCTAAACAGTGAGATGTTTGGCGAATTCCTTGAAGCCAAAGCAACGGGGTTACATGTCTGAAATACATTAAAACACGTTAAGTTTCAATATTTATCTAAAAATTTAAAATATTATTTTTTTAATAATATTTTAAGATACTTTTTTTTGTTTTTTTATAAGTATGATATTTATTTTATAAATATAAATATTTGTCTAAAAGCTTAAAATATTATAAAAAATAATAAATTTCGATACATGTCCAAAATTACAAAAAATTTAACCTAAAATATTATTAAAAAGTCTAACATTTTAATTTTTTGGACAAATTTCAAAACTTGTCATCTTTTAGTCACACCTTAAACTTGCCGTACCCTATACCTACCCCAAAGCAATGGCAACAACATTTGTCATTAAACCTCCGAATACACAATTCTCTCAGATATTTTTAGAACCCTGAACGAAAAATAAAATATACTCTTATAAAATAAAAGTATATTCTATTACTTTAAATAACTAATTTAATATTTCATTATAAATTATAGTTAAATATATTATTTTCGATGTTTTGTTAAGAAAAAACATAAACTGTCAATGTAAAAAGTGAGGACCCTAAACTGAAACTCATGCTGCTCTCCCCCTCTGCGACGGCCTTGTTCAAATACATTAATACGTCTCATTGAATTAAATCTAATTTAAGCAATCTAATTACAATATTTAATTACTAAAGGGCTGAGAATTGAGGATTAAACGAGTATTTACCCATAATGACTTAAATTATTTTATTCATTTTTAATTAAAATGTATTGAATTGGGTGCAATTACACTTTCCAACCAAACATGTTTAAAAAATTAAATACCTTATAATTACAAGCTAGTGTAATTACTACCTTAATAATCGTATTTTTTGCGATTATCCTGTGGTGTCCAAGTACATACAAAAATGTTGAGAATTAAAGAAATTATACAATTAGCCACAATAACTTATAAATTTTTATATTATCTTTTAATTAGAGGATCTCATTAAATTATATTATATTTTGCAATCCTATATATAGATAATTAGAAGAGAAAAAATATGATAATAAGTTTGTTAAATTTAGAGTCTACTGACTTCGTTTAGATTATAGGGTATAGAATTTATGATTTAGGGTTATAATTTAGAGTTATAAGATCAAGGATTTAAAATTTAGATTTTATAGTTTAAATACGAAAGATTATGTAAATTTAAATATTTGTATATATTGTATATAAAATATATAATCCTAATTAAAATTCTTTATAATTACTATATATCTTAATAATTGTAATGTGTTCATATACATAAGAAAGCATAAAAGTTTTTTTGGTTTTGCACTTGTACATGGTTGTGTTGTACTCTTTTCATTTATTTAGTATTATGGAGGTTTTTAATAAGTCACACAACGTAGAATCTAAGGTTATATGTTTAACTTTAATTAATAAAATATTTTTTTCGAGAAAAAGAAAAAGAAAGCATAAAAGTTGATTGATATGATAGATAGCCTAGCTTGGTCAGAATATTCTTCTAATTTGCATGAAATAAATAACATATAGGTCTCTCATAAGAGGAGAAAATCATTAGAGCCAAAGTGCACCAGCATCTTTGAGGAGAGGGACCAATGTTCCATTAATGTGGCAAGCCATGAGGGTTTCGATGCCACCAAGGAACTTGCCACCAACAAACACTGCGAGAATAGGCTGTCGGCCATCGGCCACCGCCGCGGTAAGTTGAAAGAGCCCAGCTTGGATGTCGGGACCGGCGACATGGTGGTCGAGCTCAATGGTGACGGGGGCAACCCCGAGGCCGAATAGGAGTCGTTTCGCCACGGTGCACATGAAATCGCCGCTCGTGCTGAAAAGGACAACCGCGCTGGTGGAAGCTAGCTGCCTCACTATATCGCATGGATTTGTGTTGAGCTTCATGTTTTCCGCGCTGCTGGTGGAAGGGAAGAAGGCGATGGTAAAACTATAAATAACATGGAAGCAGCAACGGTGAAAAATGATGAAGTGAGTGCAAAATGGCAGGGGATTTGGTAGGTATATATATTTTGGGGGAAAAAAGATAAAAACAAAACTGTATCACATTGACGACTACTTAGTAAAGGATTCACTTTTATCGGTACTTTTTTTACATTGATGTATATGGTATAAATTATAAATTTATAGAAAATGAAAAAAAAATTGAATAGGAAATGAAAAAAATTCCTAAAGTTAACCAAACTCAAACCCCAAATCGTCTTTGTTTTCGCCGTCGATCGTAGTACTTGAACATTTTCGTTTGGTCGTCGAATTTAGACGGTCATTTCTCCTAACACGTCGTTGTCGAAAACGTCGAACGACATGTCAGTCGAACGTCGATTTCACGTTCGACGTTCAATTGACACGTCGTTCAACGTTTTCGGCGGAACATATTAGGGAAAATGATCGTCTAGGTCCGGCAACCAAAGGGGAGTGCTCAAGGGCGGAGATCGGCGGCGACAATTTGGGAGTTTGAGTTAGGGTAATTTTAAGGATTTTGAGTCTGTTTTGTGAAATTGAAAATTTTTGGGATTTTTTGAAAAATTGAAAATTTTGGGGGTTTTTCCTTCAAAAATTTTTAAAAAATTCAAATTAGTGCCACATGTCAAGCATTGATTGGTTAACAATTTTTTAACATCTTTTTACGGCCAGGCATCTAAAATTGCAACGGTGTAAACTTTAGGCGCCTATATTTAACAAAAAATACTTTAGACACCTAAAGTTTAAAAAAATATACTTTGAGCACCTAAAGTTTTAAAAAAATATACTTTGAGCACTTGTTTTTCATTTAAGCCTAAATAATTTGAGAAGAAAAAATTTATTACCTTGCACGGACATCATTTTTATTATATTTATGGTAGAAAATTTCCTACAACAACAAAAGATTATAGGTGTTTATGGTAGGTTAACCGTACCGTTTAGCTTAAACGGTTAGTTAACTGTTATAACAGTTATTAACTGTAATTTAACTGTTAAGAAATTGTTAACCGTTAATTTTTTAAATGGTTAACCATTATAGTGGTTAACCGTTAAGAAATAGTCCGATTATAGGTTAACATGTAACCTATTATATTTTTCTTTTTAAATATTCATTATTTTCTTTTAGAATTACAAATCTATCTCTATGAGGTTCCGATCACCGGCGATGAACTCCGGCCGAATGGGTAAGTATGATCTTGCTTTTTCCTTTTTTGATTTTTTCCATTGTCTAACTTATCCCTTTTGTTCCCTGTTTGGGTTTCAGACTGACAGTGTTGTATTACCATGGATGATCGCTGGTTATGGTTCGGGTGAAGTCTGCGAGTCAAGGTTTGATTTCACGGGTTTGGTGGGGATCTAAGGGGTTATGTGTTTGTGTTTTTAGGGAGTGGCCGGGTCGGTGTGTGGAGTTCACCGAAAAGCTCGGGGTTGGCAAGGTGAAAGCAACGGCCAAGAGGCATCCTTCTTCTGCTACCGAGAGCTCCCCATTGGTGCTAACTCAAGTTCATCCACCTCCGAACTGAATTTCGTACTTTAAACATGTACCGTATGGTAGGGGTTCTGCCCCTATCCCTGATTGTTCTTCTCTAATTTTATATATATATATATATAAAGTTCAAATATAGCATTGCACCAAAGTTCATGTGTAGTTTGAAAACTGATTGCAACAAAATGAAGTGTTGAAAAATAAAATATTGAACGAATAAGCATTGAACTTAAATTAGAAAAGCTATTTGGCATTTTGCTTATAATTTAATATCGCATATAATTAAATTATTTGATAAATGTAAAGTTTAAAAATAATATATTAAAAAATAAAAAAATGACATCTATTAACTGGTTTAGTGGCTAAAGATGTTTATATTGTCTCATCTTGTATAAGTTTAAATTCCGATATGAGAATATAGTCTCTATTTAATCAAAAATAAAAATAAAATATTTTGATCATATTGTTGATAAGTAGACAGATAACTTTCAGTTGTCTATATATATTCTAATTCTATATATTCTCATAAACTAATTTGATTTCGTATCTTGATTAATATAATAATTAAACATGAATATCTTAAAATATATCTAAACTGATTACCAATTTATCAAGCACTTCATGTATAATTTTGACATTTTTTTTAAAATTATTTGTTAGTATTTTTTATAAAAAAATAATTATTTAATACACTAGCAGTGGAAACTAAAAGTTTCCACAAGCGCCTTAGTTTTAGGGTTTATGATTTATTTTAGGGTGTAAGGTTTTGGGATTTGGGTTTAGAAGTTTATAATTTAGGGATAGTGGTTAGAATTTATGATTTATGGTTAGAATTTAGGGGTTATATGTTAAAAACTTAAATTCTTATCATATTACCCTAAAACTAAACCCTAACATCTAGACAGACCCGGCTCTGGGCAGGGGCAACAAGGGTGCCCGCCCAGGGCCCACCGCTCAAGTAGGTTACACGTTTTTAATTCTATTCGAATTGTATTTGTTTTTAATGATTTAATTTTTTTAATACTTGTTATTAAGGGCCTATTTTTTTTCAATATTTGTTGGCAGAGGTTTAATTTTTTCCAATATTTATTATTAGGGCCATACTCTTAAAATTCAACTTTTTTTAATACTTGTTATTAGGGCCCCGATTTTTTTAATATTTGTTATTTTAGGCATACTCTTAAAATTTATTTTTTTAATTTTTGTTATTAGAGACCCAATTTTTCAATACTTTTTTATTATGAACCTACTCTTAAAATTATTTTTTTATTACTTGCTATTAGGGACAAATATTTAAATAATAGCATGCAACCGCAACAACGACCGTTACATGACGATAGCGGTAGTAGCGGAGCCAGGATTTTCTTATAGTGGGGTCATGAGTGAAGTATGAGGTATTGGGGATTTTATACCACTAGAATAAGCATTGTTGACCCCATACCCCAACAAATTAAGTGGGGTCAAATCTAATATTTCTTATGAAAAAAATCTATATTACCTCCTCGAAAATCCCTGTACCCAACAAATCAAGTGGGGTCAATTGCACCCCAATTTATGTGCTACATCCGTCCATGGGTAGCGGCACCATCTGAAACCGCGATACCCACAACTGGTATGCCCACAATAACGTATGTTATTAAGAGATTTTACAACTGCGATACTCGCAGTGACCGAAGCAACATCTATAATGTCCGTAACCACAATAAAACTAATTTGGGGCATTTTTTATATTTGCCCTAGGCCACTAAAAGCCCAAGATCGGCCCTACATCTAGACCCTAAACCTTAAGTTCTAACCATTATCCCTAAATTCTAAATCCCTACACCTAAACCCATAAACCCTACACCCTAAAATAGATCCCTAAACACTAAAACTAAGGAGCTTATGGAAACTTTTAGTTTCTACTGTATTGAATATAAATCCAAAAACAATTGGTATTCTACTTAAAATTAGGGAAAAATACCTATTTAGTACCCCACCTATGCCTCTATTACTATTTTTTTTGGTAAAATGATGCCTAACATTGCGTTTCATTTCTAAATTGGTACCTCAGCCGTTAAAAAATTAATGACATGCTGATTAGGAGAGAGAAAATTATATGTGGCAGATTGCCACATCATTTTCTCTTTCCTAGTCAACATGCCATGTCAGATAAAATCATAAAAAATTACACGTGATATGCTAACTAGGAGAGAGAAAAATGTTGTGGCAACTTGCCACGTGTGATTTTCTCTTCCTAGTCAACATGCCATGTTGGATAAAATCATAAAAAATCACACGTGGCATACTAATTAGGAGAGATAAAATGACATGGCAACTTGTCACGTGTGATTTTCTCTCTCCTAGTCAGCATGTCACGCGTGATTTTCGCTCTCTTAGTTATCACGTCGTTAATTTTTTTAAATGATGAGTACTAAAATAGGAATAAAACGTAACGTTAGGTACTATTTTGCCAAAAAAAATTAGTTGAGTACCAAAACAGTAACACGAACATAAGTGAGATACTAAATAGGTAGTTTTCTCTTTAATATCAGATATAATTCGTTGTTTAATAAATATAAATTTTAACAGAATCATTGTTTTATAAATAATTATTATTTACTTATTACTTTTCATATTTTTCATTAAAAAAATTAAACAGATAACTTTCAATTGTCTAGATATATTCTAATTTTATGTAGTCTCATAAACTAGTTTAATTTAAATTAATTTAATTATATATATTAATACAATAATTAAACATGGATGCATTAGAATAAATCTGAAATAAATTGACATAGCATCATTATATATAAGGTTATGAACTCTAAGCGTCGACTCTCAACTTTTGCTTTGAAAATCCCAATTTATTTATCCTTCGCATCTTCCCTGTTTTTGCCTTTATTTTCTTTATCCTTTTAATTGTTTCCCTTCTATTTTTCTCGGAAAATGGAGGGAGTGGTACATACAGGCAGTGATTCCTCAGCTTTCAAAGAATGTTTCTCTTTGACATGGAAGAATCCTTATGTTCTTCGCCTTGCTTTCTCTGCTGGGATTGGTGGACTTCTTTTCGGCTATGACACCGGTCCATGTTCTTCATTATCTTAATCTTATGTTTAATTTTCTTTTCTTCTAAGTTTTGGTTCTCAAAATGTTTTGTTTTTGTTTTGTTTTCCTTGTTGGTGTTGCAGGTGTTATATCTGGTGCTTTGCTTTATATCAGAGATGATTTCAAGTCTGTGGACCGCCAAACTGTTTTACAGGTGACTTGATATGCATACTTACATCTTCCCTGGTTCTTGTCTGAATTTCTTGGTGAATCGTCCATTTTTGGCAAAAACATGTGAAGTAACCATGTCTGGTCTTGCATGTAACAACTAATGTACTGGTTCCTAAGTTGCTACAGTTTTTTTCTCTTTCTGATTGTATACTTATGAACAGGAAAGCATACTGAGTATGGCAGTTGCTGGAGCCATCATAGGAGCTGCAATCGGAGGGTGGATGAATGATCGATTCGGAAGGAGAACTGCAATCCTCATTGCAGATTTCCTGTTTTTCATTGGAGCTGTAGTCATGGCCTCGGCTCCTGGTGCTCCTCTCCTTATTGTTGGCCGAGTTTTCGTGGGACTCGGAGTCGGAATGGCATCGATGACATCTCCTCTTTATATCTCTGAAGCGTCGCCTGCCAAAATCCGTGGTGCCCTTGTTAGCACCAATGGATTTCTTATCACCGGTGGCCAATTCCTCTCTTACCTCATCAACTTGGCTTTTACAAAGGTAAGCTACCAAATGAACATGTAGAGCTTAAAGTGTTGAACTTTGATGGCATTTTTGTTTTCTCCAGGCGCCAGGGACATGGCGGTGGATGCTCGGAATTGCAGGTCTTCCGGCACTCGTGCAGTTCATTCTCATGTTGCTTCTTCCAGAATCACCCCGTTGGCTATACCGCAAGGTTCGTGGTTACATTCCGAATACCCTGAATTGTTAACTTGATGTTCACGTTTTCAGCCTTTTGATTGATTCACTGTCAAGACAGGGAAGAGAAGAAGAAGCCAAAGTGATATTGAGGAAAATTTACCCGGCAGAAGTCGTCGAGAAAGAAATTCAAGATTTGAAAGAATCGGTCGATGCCGAAATCAGTGAAGAAGGGTCTGCAAAAATAAACATCATGAAACTGTTGAAAACCAAAACAGTGAGGAGAGGGCTCGTAGCCGGTGTCGGACTCCAAGTTTTCCAACAATTTGTAGGCATAAACACAGTCATGTATTACAGCCCCACCATAGTTCAATTAGCTGGTTTTTCCTCTAACCAAACGGCACTTCTACTTTCCCTCATCACCGCCGGCCTCAATGCCTTAGGCTCCATCGTAAGCATATACTTCATTGATAGAACCGGGAGGAAGAAGCTTCTACTAATCAGTTTGTTCGGAGTAGCACTTTCACTCGGTCTTCTAGCCGGAGTCTTCCACGAGGCCACATCACACACTCCGATGGTTAGCCAAGTTCAAACATCTCACTTTTCGAATTATACGTGCCCTGATTACAGTTCAGCTAGAAACCCTGGTGCATGGAATTGCATGAAGTGTTTGAAGGCTTCATCTCCAAGTTGTGGATTCTGTGCTTCACCTACAAACAAGGTTAAAACACATTGATATTTCTATATTTTACAAGTCCCATATTTATTTTTCCCTTCAGTGATTAGTATTTTATTATTGCAGCTGCTGCCAGGAACATGTCTGCTCTCAAATGACACAGCGAAGGATCTGTGCCACGGGGAAAGTAGGCTATGGTACACAAGGGGATGTCCAAGCAACTTCGGATGGCTTGCCCTGATTGGTCTAGCTCTCTACATCATGTCCTTCTCCCCTGGAATGGGAACTGCACCGTGGATAATCAACTCCGAGATTTATCCTCTCAGGTTCAGAGGTGTATGCGGTGGGATTGCGGCAACTGCTAACTGGATATCGAATCTCATCGTGGCTCAGTCGTTTTTATCACTCACGGAAGCGATAGGTACTTCTTGGACATTCCTAATATTTGGGGTCATATCTGTGGTAGCTATACTCTTCGTAATCGTTTATTTGCCGGAAACCAAGGGACTGCCTATTGAGGAGATTGAGAAGATGCTTGAAACTCGAACTTTGCACTTCAGATTCTGGGAGAGAAGCCATGAATCACAAGAGAAGAGTGTGAATAAAATAGTCAAATCCATAGGGGAAGAATGCTGAAATGTAAAAAATACCAAACCCTGAAAATATTTGAACATTTCATTCAGCAAAATTGGGATTAGTGTGATAATGAAAAGCTACTTTTGTTTTCTCTACAATCTCCATTCTCTCTACAGGAAACAAAGCTGAAAAAACAAAATAGAGCCCTAATTTCAGTGTTCTGCAATCTCCATGCATGCATTATCCTATGCTAAAGTTAGGATCTTGACATGCTTTTCCTGCCTCAGCTCATGGGGGACTGGTCCCCATACTCCGGTCCCTATCGGTTGTCCCTTCTTATCAATAATGACGACTGCATTATCATCGAACTTAACGTTAACTCCCATCGCAATGACCTCGCTGCACACCAGCACATACAACCATTTCTGCGAAATATACGGAATGATCAACCATTTCAAACCTGAGACGAGCTTAATGAGAAAGCATTTCGTAGATTATGGTACAAGCTTAAAAGAAACATCATGCTAGAAATCATACTAACCTGAGAGAAGAAACTACCACATGTAATCTCACTCGATGTGCTTGGTAAATTAGACAAGTTCCCATGGCCACCCATCGACGAACTGCCAACTGCATACGACATCTCGAATTAAAGAAAAGCTAAGGAAACAAGATTCGATACCAAAAGAACTTGCTACATGTTGGTGTCTCGATCTTATGATATAACAATGTATACACTTACATTGGTTTGTGCCAAAGACCAATATAAATGCATTTCTGCATATAGATAACAAGCATTAAGAAGGTAAAAAGGAATCAGAAAACAAGGTGGAACAAAGTCCAAACATAAAATTGTACTTTTGTCAAAAAAAAAACATAAAAATTGTACACAAAATAATAGCATACTCTGAAATGTTGTTGATTGATATGTATATACCTTCTATTATCGTGCTTCTGAACAATTCCATTCAAGTCAATTCCTTTCTTTTCCTGAAAACTGTTTATCGGCTTGAGAAAATGAAGCCTCGTGTCTATGTGCCAATCCATAAATATTATACTCTCCATAAAAGAATCTATACTCGAACTTTAAAGACAGTATTATTAAAAAAAGGCTTAAGGGCTGTTTTTGCCCTGTAGTAGTCTCAATTTATCGATTTCGCCTCTATGGTATTTTCGCATCAATTTGGCCCCTGAAATAGTCGAATTGCATCGCCGTTTGCCTCTTGACTGACACTCTAACCCTAATTTCTAAATCTCAAACCCTAAATCCTAAACCCTAATAAAAAATTTATCAATCTAAAATGATTATGAAACATAAAAATATTCTTAAACCCTAAACGGTGATGCAATTAGACTACTTCAGGGGCTAAATTGGTGCGAAAGTATCATAGGGTAAAATCGAAAAATTAAAACTACCACAGGAACAAAACCCTTAAGCCAAAAAAACCCACAAATTACAAATATACTTCAATCATAAAATTTAAATCAGCAATTGATAGACACATAGGTAATGTCTTTTTGTCAAATTCTTATTTTTGTAATTTTAGATTCCTACGTTGGTTCGATTATGAATTTTATCTTTATACTTTAAGCTTTGTTCGATACTGCTGGTAAAACTCTGTTTCAACTTGAGAAGCAGCGTTAGAAGAGAAATTGAAATTTTCAGCTTCTCCAAAAATTACGTTTGAGACCAAAATCAACGTAAAAATTGGGTGACAAGAAACAAAAACTGAGTATTCGGCGAAATTTCTCTAAAAATTGGGTGAAAAAACAACGCTGAACATAGCTTTAGTTTGGTAAAATTTATTTTTGGCTTCAATGAAAAATCAGATTAGAATTCAATAAGTAGACGACCGATTCTTTCTCTCCTTTATCGGTTTAAGATATTTCATAGATGGTCATAATTGAGAAGCAACAATAGGTTAATGGGATAGAATTTCAGATTCACATGAGCCAACTCAGTGATCCAATCACTGGCACTGCAATTCCACTACCAACTCAATTCCTTTAACTACTTGTATAATTAGCAATAAAGACAGCTTACATTTGGTTGGTACAAACAGAGGAAATTTATTACAGATGCCATTTCTTTTTGAAGAGAGATCGTGACAGATTAAATATTCACCTGCTAACTACTTATGTCTTGTTCTGGACAAGGATTGATGCTACTTTGTGGTTTATACAATGACAATAATATTTTATATAAAAGGCTTAATAGTAAAAAAGGTGTTCAACCTATACTTTTTTTTTTAGTTTGGTGCCTAACGTTTTTTTTTCGGGTCATTTTAGTACCTAATGTTTCATTTCGTAATTCAAATTGAATTTTTCCGTGACGAATATTAAATTTTTTCGTTATTTAATAAAAACACGACACGTGGAATATTCTAGTATTTTCTTTAATTTTTATTTTTTTAAAATTTAATTTTATAAAAAAACCCACAATCTTTAATTTCTCTAAAACCCAAACTCTAGATCCTTAAATTCCTCCCCTTTCACCACCGATTAAACCACCACTGGTCATCCTTGCCTTTGTTAGCCCCCCACGACTGAAAGCCCCATGATCTTGTCGTCGAAAACCAGCGAATGAACCGTCGATTACTCTGTTAAAAAACATTTAAAAATGAAAAAAAGAAATCTATTGGGCTTCTAACCGATGGCTAGAGGGTGGAAGATGTTGAATAGTGAGGTACCCGACGTTTGGATGGTAAACGGTAAATCGTCGGCGTGTGGGGATGCCGGACGACGAGGAAGATGTGATTTGAGGGTTTGTTTGAAAAAAATTAAAACTTTACGATTTTTTAAGAAATACATAATTTTAAAGTAATTCAGAAAATAAATAAATAAAATAGGTCACTTGTCATGTTATAATTGGTTAACGGAAAAATTTTAACGGCCATTGACGAAAAAACTCAATTTGAGTTACGGAATGAAACGTTAGGCACCAAAGTGGCCCGAAAAAATGTTAGGCACCAAACTGAAAAAAAGTATAGGTTGGACACTTTTTTGACTATTAAGCCTTCATAAAAAGATGAACAACACAAGCATGAAATGTCTGAAAAAGAAACATTTCTTATCAGCGGTAGGAGGAAAAGATTGTCCAGAGTTTGAATCCGAGACCCAATGAGCACGGACAACTCGAGCCACTTGCTAGAAAAAAGCAGAGAATCGTAAAGATTTGTAATGACATAAATTTCTATCAACTCGCTTTTCTGAAGGGTTTAGTATTTGATTATAGAGATATAATTAGGGGTGAGCAAAACTCGACTCGAAAAAACCGAATAACTCGACTCAAGGCGAAAATACTCGACTCGTCTTGACTCGACTCAAAATTTCATAAACTCGACTCGAAAAATTTTCAAATAAATGAGTTGTAAAAAAGAAACTCGAATAACTCGAATTTTTTAGTAATTAATGGATTTATTTTTAAGTTCGAAGAGTCCCTCAATTTTTTATTATACCGATATATAAGAATATGAAAAAATATTGCAACATATGAAAAAATATGAAAAAATATATATATGCCTATCTTATATGATTAGAGAAAGTGATTTAAATTGGAATCAAACCGTACTATAACATGATAAATAATTACAATTAAGTTTTTATAGGAACTCAAAATCTCGACTCAAATTTCTTAAACTCGACTCAAATCTAAAAAATTTCAAATAAAATTTGAGTTGTAAAATATAACGCATCAACTCAAATTTTTTTGACACGCTCGATCGAACGCTCACCCCTAGATATAATCTTCGAACTACATGAAAAAAGATAGAATAATCACGTGTTAGATACTTAACTGTTTCGGACACCAAACCCGAATCTGGTATCACAAATAACTGATATTTCCCAATATCAGTTAAATTATAAAACATTTCAATCTTTTTTCTCCTATGTCCACCATTCTTTAAAGCCAAAGCAATAATAGCTGTCATTCTAGTTTATGAACAATGCTTTCAATTCCTTTGAAAACAAGAAAAGTGGAAGAGATTAAAGCTCCTCAGTAGGCTTTATTTAGCATTTATGACTTTTTGTACACTTTACTCCACATCTTCATGAACTGTGACTTTCTTTGCATGTAAAAGTGGACATGCTCAAATCATATCTGGCCTTTGATATTCATAAAAACAATAAGAACCCGAATTCGAACTTAACAAAGTTGATTCATACAATCATTCTTAACAAGTGATATTATCCATCGGATTCAGAATTCGAATATGCAAGGATAAGACAATAAGTATCAATGAAGCTTTGATGAGTATAGTAAGTTTTATTGAATAAACATTAAAGGGTAGGTGCAAACTGCAAACTACAATTCTTGATTAACTTCATAAGTATATGCAACATAAAGCATGACATCTTTATACCTACAATATTCACATATATAGAGGGATTATAGATAAAAAAGTGAAGGACTAAAAAACCTCAATGCTCTTACGGCATCGGTCTAGTTGCAGGTGTGCACGCTTACAAGCATATGCCTGAAATAAAAAAACAACCAGCAGATGCATTTTGGCCATCAGTTGAAGCACGAACGCTGAAAACACTTGCAGTGCATTATCAGCATGCATGGATTGCTTTCAATGGCGATCAAAAGCAAGGTTTAGCTTCACAGGACACTGCCATGAGGTTAAAGCTACAATACGTAACAAAATTGTTATTTGTTCGTCGGCTTTCCAGAAGTATGATATCGTTTCTTCCCCTTAACCATTGTGCTCGACATCTCTCCCTGTAAAGGGCCAAAAGATCTCTAAATGAACTTTACATTCACAGAAGATGCAGAAATAATAAAAAAAAATAAGCATTTAAGGCTAAAAAGAGACTCAAGAATGCCAGGGATGCTAGTTTCAACACAACCTATTGCAAGCGAAAGGTTTATCACATATCGAATGAAAATTGAAATCTAAATCCCCATTCACCACAAAATCCAATTCTGATTGCTTTCCCCTCTAATTTCATAAATATGATCATGAAACAAGATAATTTGAGCTTACTCATATGCACACAAACTGATATGATCATGAAACAAGATAATTTGAGATTACTCATATGCATTCCGAAGGACATCAAGAGCATATTTATCACTTAAAACTATGTAATTATAAATGGCCTAATAGTGAACAAGTAAATGCCTACTAAAAGCATGCATGCCTATTAACCAAACATAGATAGAATCAATTTACATGAATTGAAACAATTTCCAAACATAGAATCAATTTGAGTATTTTTTTACCTTCAAAGACCAGGAAGCAGACATCAAAACGAGTTCATCTCCAAACAGTAAGTCCTTCTCTTAACAAGCATCTTAGCTGCAGTCCCATAAGGCTCTTCAAAAGCAGTTGATAACCAAGAAGCATCAGCGACCTCTTTCTTTGAAGCAGGTTGTTCACTTGGCCTAATAGCAACCAAAGTAGCACCTTTCAAAACAACCCCACCAGGCAATTCCAACTGAGGAGCATACCAAAGCCTCATATTTAGTGCCGGCACCAGCGTCCTTTTTGAAGCAGAAGAAGCCGACAACGGCTTCACTCTCAACTCCTCAAGCTGATCTCTGTTCATACAAAGCACCCCTTGTCCATCCGCATCGGTTAAAACCAAGCTATCGAGCGTCTTATGCTCTGCAATTATCGGTTGAAGCAAATAATGCCTTGCCGATGCGGCGATCAACGAGCTAATCGTCCAAACAACCCGTAATTTCAGGCCTCCGTTGGTACAAAACGACTCGGGAATACTACCGTTATCATCAACGTTGGCGATGTTATTATTGGGGCAAAACCCGTCGTTCCCACACTCCGGCACTTGCAAATGCACATTCTTAGTAACGGAAGCAGCTCCGAGGATGACGCAGCTATCAAGGGTTGACCCGAAATCAGCTTTCCATCTCAAAAGAACCCCATCATCGATCCCTAACTCGCCGCTGGGCAATTCAATCCGAAGAAAACGAATCTCGTCGAAATTCCTAAGTACTTGCGTCGGAGAATGATGGGTCACCCCACCTTGCTCCATTTCCCCATCATTCACATCAGCACCGGGACCAACAGGACCGACAGATAAGGAAGAAGAAGACGAATGGGTGTTAAGGGTTTCATTGAGAATGGAACGTTTCGGATCGAGAAATTGAACCAGAGCTTGAAACGGTCTGACAATGCCCCCTAAAAGGAAGCGGAAGAGGCTAGAAATCGGACCGGCGGAGCGTGACTTGTCGTAGGAAGAGGAAGAGGGGGAACAGTCGTCGTCGGAGATAACGCAGTCGACACGAACGACGACGTTTTCGACTTGTGGGACGAGGGAATGGAAACGGCGCGAAACGACGCAGCATCGGCCGAGAGCTTTGACGTCGCCGATCTTGTTGAAGACTAAGAGGAGAAGGGAGTCCGGGAGACGGTCGAAGTGATCGACCGGCTCGGGATGGATTCTCTGAACCGGATCTGAACGAAGTGAAGACATTTTTCCCCTTCGGAAACGAGAGGTAAGTGATCACTTGTGGATTGTGATATATAGATCTGGGGAAGGGAAAGTGAGAGTAAACGGGTTAATTGTTTTTATCATTCCTTATACTATATGAAAATTATAGATTTAGTCCTTGTAATCTAATTTAGTCCATTTTAGTCCAATTTTTCTCGAATATTGAGACTTCGGTCCTGACATAAAAAAAACAAGGACAATGTTATTAAATTATCAGGACTTAAAATGATCAAATTAAACAACAAAAGCTAAATTTACAACTTACACATATTGCAAGAATTGATATAATAATTTGACTTAATATATTTAATAGCTATTTGTTATTGTGACATCTAGGAAGTCGCGGCTTCGTGTGCACTTAAACACAATTAGGGGTGTTCATTATCGGGTAACCGAAGTAACGGGTACACGACGTCTCGGGTACTAAATTTTTTGGCCCGTGTCACAGCCTGCTCTAATTGGGTACCCGCAAAATTCGGTTACCCATGAAACCCGAATACCTGAAATTTCGGATAACGAGTACTCGTATTTTTACTTTTTTATATAAAAAAATATTTAATTTTATTTAAAAAACTCATAACTAATAAAAGTTCGAATTATATAATCTCATAATAGAGTTTAAGATTTAAAGTATCAAACCCAAACAACTTTAGAATATAAATTCCATAATTCTTAGAAATTACATGCATAATTAGGTTGTTTGTTGTGGGAATATAGTGAATATAAGGGTATTTTGTTTAAATAATAATTATATTTAAAATATAAAAAAAAATTAGGGAACTGGGTCATTGGGTACCAATAATAGGTATTCTTGCGGTCCGGACCCGACCCGAGAAAATGTATATTTTAGCAAGTCGGACACCCAACCTGGATAAAAAAATTCTAGGTAAATACTGGATTATTTATGTTTAGGTAGTCGGGTCTTAAAATACACCATTCTTGTTAACAATCTCTAGAATATGTGGTTAAAGTTCTCGGTTGGCATTCTCTCTTTCCTCTAGATTGTAGATTCAAGATTCAATAGAAGTAAAATTTCCTTTAAAGATTATTAAAAAATAAATAAAATAAAAAATATTTTTCTTCGAGATCCATTAATCGGCGAGTGATCAAGAATGATCTTATTATTTCATTTTTTGTGGGTTTAAATCTTGATATTTACGCTTAGGATATAAAACTACTACATTTCAACGATCTTTTAATAAAATAATCTAAAAACAATGCATGTATATATATATGATACATAAACCGTATTTTTATATAATTTATGTATTGAATAATTATTTTATCCGTATATATTATATTATACTTGCGTGTTGGATAACAATAATGATAAGACTAAAAAAGAGGACAACAACAATAGGATTGGTGAGGCTATGGGTGATGGGGAAGTGTTAGTATTATAATTTCACGTGGATTACCGTCCATATATATTTAAAGGTAGATGACAATATGGAATATGATATGATTTTAGCATAATTAATATATTATTTAATACGCACTATACACTTAATATAATTAAATAATAAGTTTTCGTTATTGTTACACTAATAATTAAAATATATTTAAGTGTGACCAACAATCAATTGGTCTAGAGAGATGAGGTACTAGATCTCTTAAGCAAAGTCAGGGGTTCGAATCCTGACGTTGTGAATGGAACAAATTGAGTTGGGAGGTCGCCCCCGTAATGAGCCTTTGCAATATCCGATCCAGATTAATCAGCCGATGATTTGGATACCACTGGTAGAGGTGGCAAACGGGTTATTCAGTGCGAGTTTGGTTTGGGTCATTTCGAGTCTGAGTGTCTGACTACATTCGATTTAAGTTTGTTTTGGGTCGGTTCGGGTCTGGTTTAGTTTTAGTTCGAGTCTATGGTGATTTCGATTCGGGTATCGGGTTGGGATTTTGGTTCAGTTAACATTCGTTTTGGTTGATTTCGGGTCGGGTCAATATCGGGTTAATGGGAGATCGATCGGTTTTAGTCGGGTTTTCATGTCAAGTTAGGTTTTTCCACCCTATATACGACTTTATATAACTTATACATTTAGTTTTTTGGTGAGTTGTGCGACAGTTCACATCCCATCTTTATTTATTTATTTTAATATATTTTTTTTATTTCGGATTGTCTTCAGTTCGAGTCCATTCGGTTCTGTTGAACATTGATTTTGGTTCATTTTCAGTTCAACTGAAATCCAGTTCGGTTTATCGTTTTGGATCAAATTTGGGTCATTGTGTTCGAGTCGATTTCGGGTCTCAGTTCGAGTAAATCAGTTCGATTCTCGAATCTCGGGTTAAATTTGTCAGTTTTTGTTAAACCATATATATATATTCAAGTGTGAAATTTAAATCATAACAGATTTATAAAAAAAAAAATAGAACTTCAACCTGAAACATCATAATTCTTGACTCCTTAATTTTGCCGCTAAACTAATATTCTAATGTACTTTATATTATTAAACTCAATCGAACTAAATTCAATCGGCAACGAAAATCGATAATTAATTCGATAACAAATAGGGTGACGGTTATTGAATCATCAAACTAGAGAAGAAAGTTTAAGATGAAGATGAATAATTAATAGGCATGTTTTCAAAGTTGTAATGAATAATAAATGGTCGATAAAAATGTTTTAATTTTGACAATAACAATTTAATTATTATTTGGCTCATCCTTAACAACTGGCCAACAAAAACTTAGGAATCTCCAAACCCTAATTCAGTACAAGTTATACTAGCTACACAAGACTTATATATGGTTCCAAAAATATGATGCTATATGTCAAGAATTAAACCTAGCAGAAATCGAGAGAAATATGACAGAAGAAAAAAAACGTGTTCCTGATTAGGTTTTCTGTCGATATTATTTTTATTTTTTGAATTGCATATTGAATTTGAAAGTTTAATTTAAATCGAAATCATGAAAAAAGAATGTTATATTTATGACATAGTGAAGATTATTATTTTTCGAATTATATAACTTAAGATTCAATAATAATAATAATAATAATAATAATAAGTTTCTACGCTTGCAGTCAGGGAATGAAAGGTATAACTCCCTTGTTCATCGTATTGTGATGTTGATAGTTCGCAATTCGGAGGTCCGTTTTATCCAGATTTATCGTGAGGTTAATATGGTGGTCGATTTGTTGGCTAAATATGGTTTCAGATGGAGTAGGGGATGTCTTTTGTGCGGCCGCTGGATATAGTTATAATGTTTTACATGTGGATATTAGTAGTTCTGTGACTTAACTGACTTATGTAGGCTTTTAGGTGTACTATTTTTCCTTTATTTAAGTTTAGAGAAATTTTTTAACAAGACACCTGTTGACCTATCTTTTCTTCATCAAAAAAAAATAATTGAATAATTATGATCTATTGATGAAATTAATGATATATTCTTATGCATTTGTGTATAGAATTTGATGAGTTGGATTTAGATTTGGGTATGCTAATTATCATCACTGTACAACCTGTTATAAATATATTTTAATCAATGCTTACGGTGTTAACCGACATTTAAAAAATATTAAACATAAATAATATTCAGATTGATGAGTTGGAGTTTGATAACTTATCAATATAAACTACCTTAAAATATAGTTGAAATTTTTAATTGGTTAGGCTTCCGAATATTTGTGTAATTAATTAATTCAATTGAAAAAATATATTACATAAGTAATAAATTTAACAATGTTAGCTTATGATTTTAATGTATAATGAAGAGGTGTTAGGCTCAAATATAAAGCTAAGATTAGTTTTTATCAATTAATCCAATCCTTCTTTTTACAGATTCATTAACCTTCTTATTTTAGGCTCTTTATTAAATCAAATATAACCCTAATTCAATTGTAATATATATGTTATCCCACTTTACGTGAGTTTGAATCTCGGTATCTACCTTGAGAATATAATATCTATACTTAATCGATATATATATATATATATATGGTTATGGATTAAGTTTGGACACGGAACTCGTAAAAAGATAAAACAGACTTGAATAATCTTACATTTATCGCATGAATGTAGGTTAAGAGGTATCAGAGCTTGTGTTTTGGGATATTTTAAGATGTTTTAAGTCAATATATAAATTTTACAATGAGCAAACAATATGAATAAGGTTGTAGAGATAGAGCAAATCCATTACAAGAATTAAGGAGTCTAGTGCCAAAACAATTTTTAAGAGATTAGAAAGTAGTTCTATCAATGTCTCAATTTAAAATTCCTCGTTTTTCTTAATAGAGTTTAATGTAATTTTTTGAATATTTAATTAAGGCCTTTAATTTTTTTTAATTTTTCCTTTTAAATTTCTGATTCAATGACAATTTAGGTCCTTATAAATTTAAATATTAAATAGAGTAGGTATTGTCACTCAATTTGAAGTTTAAATACTTAATAAGCCCTTGTAATTTTAAGTTTAATAATTTGACCCATTCCGATATTCGATCCTAGCTCCATCCATAAACTGTTCTAATTATTTATAAAAAATGATATAAAAGGAGTTTTATCTTGAGGCTTAAACACGATGTTGATGTTAATGTTAATGTTCATGTGCAATCGTGCATTGTTGCTTACACCTAAGATCTGATCTCCCATTATAAAATAAACAGAGAGTAAAGACCCACACGTTGTGACATGTGCTCATGTGTTTGCAAATTAAACATTAATTACAACTTGGAAACTCACCCTTTCTTACTTTTAAACCTTTGAAGAAAACGAAGTGTTCCGTACATGTACCATACAACTTCAAATTTACCTAAATATTGTTTTAACTTTTAATATAATCATTAAAATTTGATTTATTATTTTAACTAATCTAGATCAGGTACCGTGTATGTCCATTATAACTGTAATCTTTTTAGTCTAGCTTGTTTTATTCACAACGTTGATATTCAAATCTGAACGTTGTTAAAAAAATCTAGTATCTCATCATACTAAAACGGTTGATAGTTAGCGAACGAGAATATCTAATAACACACTCTTTTTTTATATAATGGTAGAGGTCACCCAAGATCAAATTGAAGACCTGATTTCAACTAAAACTATCACTTGTCGATACACCGTAAGCTTAATCGATTTTAATAACACATTTTTAAATTTAAAAATTTTCATTTGATATATTTCTTAATTTAAAACCCTTAAATCTTTAATTAATTATGCTCCTACAGTATCATTAAAAAAAACATTTGAATCTGTAACTTCTAAGAATTAAATGTTATTTTTATTTTCAATACTTTTCTTTAAAAAAAAGTTTATTTACTTCTGCTGGTGTTTTTCATATTTAAGCCAAAGCAATCACGTGATATTGGAATTGATTAATTGTTAAGTCACATCTCATTTACCTGTTATATGGGCTGATGTGATTCAAAACATATTTAAACTCGGTATTTAATTCTCTAATTTCCTTTTTGAGCTTCTAATTGACCATATAGTACATTAAAAACCAATTTATTTCATAATTTAAACCGCTATTTGTTGAGGCCTGTGTATCATTTTAGCCTCAGGATTTTATCTCAAGAGAGTCCCGAGAATATCTCAGTAATTGAGAGCATGATCTTTGAATCGTGTTTTAGCTTACCGTGACTTACCTTGTTGGAAGAACCGTTTGTAGAAATATTAATCATGTTTAATAAATAGCTGTTTAAGCTAAAACTAGAAGTTTGAGCTAATATTAAAAGCTTGATCGGTCAAATCCGCTAATTTAGATGTTTGGTGAATAGTGGATTGAAATAGCGGATTGTAGTGAAACCTCTAATTTTGAAAAAAAAAACTGCTAATAAGAGTTTTTTGAAATTAGAGATTTTGACATAAGAGTTATAAATACTTATTACTATTAATAATTATAAAAAAATCTTTAAATAACCTAAATTTAATATTTTTCTATTTTAATTCCTCACCCTCGTGTATTTACATTGTGACATTTTTTTATTAAAAAAAAAGTTACTATGAGCATCGTTAAAAAACCTCACTAATCTTAAATGAAAAAAAAAGTGTGCCTTTTGGTAATATTTACAGAAACAACCAAGATTGAACAGACAGAAACAACAAAGTACAAAGAGAGGCTAATCCGGAAAATCTAACTAAACCAAACTCAAAATAGAACTAGGTGGATCAATGAACTCATTCAAACCGAGGGGGAAGCTTCCACGCCAACCGGGTCTTTTTATTCTTACACATTTATATTTTTTATTTAAACTTAATGATTAATTAAGTTGTATAATTATATTAAATTTTTTTATAATCTAATTAATATTAATAGATACAAAATATTGATAACTAATAAACTATCAAACAAGTATCGAATATAATCATGTCCTTATATGTCACTTTTACTGTTTAAATAATCAAACAACTATCAGCTATCAGTTAATTTTATTAAACAATTTTATACAATCAGCTAATACAATTCGCTAGTCAAATCAGCTAATACAATCAACTATCAGTTATCAACTAATGTAATCTGCTATCAGTTATCTGCTAATTGACATTAAAATATCGTTGCAAGGGCTCGATCCCTTTGTTCTAAGCCTTGGCTTAATGGCACCATGGTTGCACTACAGTGTGTTATGCGACAATTATAATTTTAAATCGTTAAAATTTAACGGTTAAAATTAATTAAATTATTTAATTAATATATTTTTTTAATTCAAGAACTTAATTATTTTTTATGGATTTAAAAACTTAATCTAAAATATCGGTGCCCTGAATCCTACCAGAGGTGGTGACATTATGGGGTTAATTAGGCATACATCATGTATTGTTTTGTTCACCATTCATTTCTGTCAATGTCAGGTAGCTTTAAGTGAACAATTTTTTTTGTCGCCAAAATTATAGAAATAATTGTATAAAGGTATAATTTAATTTAGCTCCATACTCATTGACAATGAAATTAAAGTCTTTTGATATTAATTTCTCTAGGACGAGAACAAGTGGACCACTGCAGAGCAAGCTCTCATCTCAGTAACCATTATTTATTTATTGAATCGTTATCACTGGCCGCTCTTCGTCACGTGAAACAATTTATCGTTAAATAATTAATATTGTTTGAGTTAACACGTCTGTATTTTATTTTCTTTAATAAATTAATATAATCCAATAAAATGACGACGAGTTAATTTTGATAATGTTGTAGTACGATTGAAGTGGCAAGATAGTTGATGATATGACAAGACGGTAAAGATTGATGTGAAAGTAGATAGTGACAACACACATAAAATTTAACGGCTCTATTAGTCAACGACAATCAAAGAACGAGATTAATACAATTTATGAGTTCGAGGGCTAATTTAATGGAATTAAAAAGGAGTGACAACATTGTTTATTTTGAAAGAATACAAAAACTAATTTAATGCAGTTAAGAAAGAAAAGTAACATCCCTGATTTAGGATTACTACATGGGCAAAATTACCCATTAAATCTAATTTATATTTAAATATGTGACTGCTTCTTTAATAATATCAACTTAAGATTCAAAATTTATATTTGCCCCTCAACCTCTATCCTGGTTTGATCCATACCATCATTATAATTTAACAACAATAAAATATTAAAAAAATATTTTTGATATATTTTTAAGAATATAAAAAACAATATCATGACTAGACATAATGGATCGAGTCATGCATGAAAATAATAGTATAAATAGTTGTTTAAAGTCGATCCAACCTAAAATATGTATTTCAAAATTTATACAAATTGTTTGTATTTATAAATGGTTAATCCCATCTTGTTTAAGAGTATTCGGACATAAACTTTTCAAATATCAAACAAATCTTTAAATTTAAATCGATAATCTGATAACAAAAATTATTTGTCTATTTTGGTGTCCCTATATATGTTCTAATATTAAAAAATTAAACTTACACCTTAACCCTAATTTTTAAACACTAAACCCTAAAAATTAAACCATACACACTACACCATAATCTTAATCCTAAACTCTAATCATAAACTCCAAATCTAATTTTTTTATATAGTGGGGTATATATAGGAGCACTAAAAAGGACAAATAATTTTTATTTATAATATGATCATTAGATACGTCTAATAACTAACGGGGTTGGTTTAAGTGGTAAGCAGCTTGGTATCGCTTAAGTAGGTCTCGAGTTTGAGTCCTTGTGTATGCAGAAAATCTCCGCTAGAAAATTCACTGACCAAAATTAAGGGTGCGACGCGAATAATTCCGAATTATTCAGGACGAAACATTGAAAAGCGGAGTGACAGCCAAAATAAATAAATAAAGATCACAATTGATAAAAGAACCAAAATAAGGACCATAACTAAATTAAGATCGCCATTAGCAAAGAACCAAATTAAGGACCATAAACATGTTGGAGACAAAACTAGACTAATGATTGTAATTAAAAGCATGGCACAATGGTGAGCAGAGAACAGCCAAGCTTCTACAAACAAGTGTTCCACCCAATGTTTGGCAAAACGACAATGGAAGTCCAGCTAAGCACGGGGTTTAAACAATGTAATTAACCTAATAATGCATGCCTAGTCGTCCAAGTAGGGTTCATGCAACAATACTATATACAACATGCTGTCTTCTGTGCCATAAATAATTACATAACCACCGAGGATTCTGCAATCATTTGTCTCCCTCATGTCCCCTAACCAAACAATGAGCAACAAACATGTATGCATAGATAAGTGCTTTATAGGTACCAAGCGTGTAAATGCTCACTTTTTTTTTTTTAACTATGGTATCTGATTTATTGGTTAAATAATTTTGATCAGGTTTTGCAGAGGCTCAGTATGTGAGCGACCCTCCCAACCCAATTTTTTTCGTTCACAATGTCAGAATTTGATCATTTAACATTGTTTAAGGGATCTAGCACATCATCCCTCTAAATCAACCGATTGTTAGTTTAAATGCTCACTTTTTTATTAGGAGAGTCACCCATGCTATTTCGAATTTCAGTATCACATGTTCATATTTGACGGATATTTTAACATGGAGATAAAATATAATCTTTAATATTATACGTTTAAGCCTGAATTCGAATGATATAGAGACCTATTATAAATTTTCGGGGTAGATGATCATATTATCATATGGCTAGATACAAAGGCAGAGCTATATTGGGGTCCAAGCCCGTGTTGAAATTTTTAAATACTCGATAAATTTGGGTTTAATAGCATATTGGTCCCTATAAAAGGTAAATATTTAAATTAAAAATATAAGTACTTATTATATTTAATTAAATAAGGGATGGACTAAAGAAGGATGAGCTCTTGCTCTTAAATATTTTGGTCTAATAATAATTTAGGTCCCTATAACTTTAAGTATTATATAAATTAGACACTATCCCTTGGGTTTTAAGTTTAAATACTTAATTATCTTTTTTTTAATTTAATATTTCGACTCCTCTCAATGTTTAATCTTAGCTTCGTCCCTTGCCGATTATTTTATATCTTTTAGATCAACTAACCTAATTCTTAGTTGACAACAAGGGGAAAGGATTAGGAAAATGACAACCAATTGACATGTCCTACAAAGGAAGATATCGGCAAACATAGAGATGATACAAATACTAAAGTACACAGACTCGTGAGAAATTATATAAAATATCTTAATAATACACCAAATTTATATAAGGAATAGTACTTTATGTTTTCGGGAAATTCCTTCGTTATTGTAGCTGAGAAAAATTTCCTCAAAGCATGAGAAAAACTTTAATACACAGTCTGTGTAAACTTTAGTTTACGCATACTTTTTAGTTTTAAATTTTAGGAGTTTAGTTTAGGGTTTAAATTTTAAGGGTTTGGGTTGTAGGGTTTAGAATTTTAAGTTAGTGTTTAGAATTTAGGGTTTGGGGTTTAGTTTTTAGGGTTTAGGTTTAATTTTGATTTATAGTAGAAATAAGCATGCTTGTGTAAATTTTTTACACAAGCCTGTGTATCAAATTTAAACCCTCAAAGTATTGCACTTTTTTTTTTTTACTTTTCAATCTATTACGGTTTAAATAAAAATTCTCTGTCACTTTTTGGTGTTCCTTTTTGTACTCAACATTTAAATGTCAAATTTTAAGCTTAATCCTAAATTCTAAATCTTAAGCCTTACACTCTAAAAATAGACCATGTCTTAAATTTCTTAAACTCTAATCCTAAATTATAATTTTAATCCTAAACCCTAAACCTAATTTTTTTTAGTGTGAGCATAAATAACGGCACCGAAAAAGAGCAGAAGATCTCTATTATGTAGTTTGAACAATTAACGTGAAGTTGGCACATGCTCTCACCAACTTTACTGTTCAAAATTATTTTTATTAAAATAACATGAAGTCCCTGCATGATCAAACACTGCCCTCTAAAACATGAACAATGAAGTCAACTTGTGCTCAACCCGACTTCTAATATTTTTAATAAAAAATACAAACAGTGAAGTCGGTTTGTGTTCAGCCCTACTTCTACTTTTACCGTAAAAAGTGCCATAGATCTAAAAATAAAATAGTAGGGGTAATACTTGAAGGTTTTTTTCCCTATAATATCTAGGGGTAGGCAAAACTCGACTCGACTCTAAAAAAACTGAATTATTCGACTCGACGCAAACAATCCGATTTGTTTTGACTCGACTCGAAAAAATTTCAAATAAAGTTTGAGCTATAAAATGAAAATTCGAATAACTCAAAAATTTTAGTAATTAGTTGATCAATTTTCAATTTTAAGTCGAGTTTGTCAATTCTACTTGATATATTATGTATATACATGTGAAAATATGAAGAAATATATATGTCTATCGTATATGGATATAGAAATTATTTTTAAATTTGAATAAATATGTATTATAACATTATAAACAATGACAATTAAATTTGTACAAAAACTCAAAAACTCAATTCGAATTTCATAAAAATTCAAATAGAATTTGAATCGTAAAATAGGACATGTAAACTCGAATAACTCAAAAAATTTTAACTTAATTCAACTCGATCGACTGCCCCCACCTTAATAATATCTAAAAAATTAGCCGCTGCAAGTCGGTGATGTCCAAATTCTCTATTATTTCTCTCCTCCAAGCCTAGTAAATATGGACATTCTAAACGAGTCTTAAAAATACTCGTGATCAATGAATTACCCTTCAAACATATTACCTTTCAAACATTTAACCATCCATTGTTGTTCTTGTCTTCAGCTGCCACGATCTCTCTTTAGAAAACGAAATTACATTACTCATTTTTTATTTTAACGACCCGAATTTCAGAATAAACATATGTGTTGACCTGAATCATAAAAGACCGAATTTGGTAAGCGTTTTGGGCTTATTGGGTCAAATATTTGGTGCAAATGAGTGAGAATTGGACAAAACTAGAAGAAGAAAAATCTTTATTTTATATTGAATTCAAGTCTTGATTAACATCGGATCTTAGGTTTGATTTCAAAACAACTCATTTCCCACATTTATATATATAAAAAATCTTCACGTGTTTATCAAATCCCCTTGCACTTGGGCCGAATTAATCCATTCAAACCAGTTCAAAAGCCCGAGTCCACAAACCCAAAATCTTTGTCGGGTCGTCCTTCTTGCCCTTTCTCATCTTGTCTCTCTCACTTCTCCAACACAAAATCGAACCGAAAGACTCGTTTTTGTTCTCTCAAATCTTTTCTATCCCCCTTTGGTAAGTTACTGTAACCTTTTCCCTTTGTTCATTTATTTACATTTTTTTTAATTAATCAAGTTATGCTTGTTTTTTATCTTTAAGACTTTATCTTTACCAAATTACTTTTTTTCCCGGTTTTTCAGTTTCTGGGTTTACTTTGATTGAGTGCTAAATTATTGTTCTCTCTCTTCCTTGCTTATTTTATATGCTGTGCTTGCTTGTCTCTATATTGATTTCTATGCTGTTGGGGTTTAGGGTACCGTTTGGTTTTGTAGTTGTTGGGTTGATCAATGGAAAAGAGGGTTTTCATTGAATCTATGAATTGGGGATTTTTTTTGGAATACTTTTGTAATTTTCATTGCATTCCTATCAATTTCAAAAGTTTGTTTCCAATTTGCTCAACCTCCTGCATTGGCAAATGCATGTAATTTAGCTGTTGGAAGATGATAGAGTGTCATGTAAGAATTTCCCTTTTCTCTGTCTCTTGAATAGTCTTTATGCTTAATTAAAATCAGGGATGGACACGTGATTTTAGGTAGGGGTGTGAACTTTTAAGAAGTTATATTAAGAGATTCAGCGGGTTCAAAATTACAAAACTTTAGTGTGCAAAAATAAACCATCAATAGAAAATATCTAAACTATATAAGAATTTGAAATTTCCAGGGGTTGCGACCGCACCCCTCGGTCCATCCCTGACTAAAGTCCTGAATTGGTGTCTTAAGTAGTTAAGTGTATGAAACGTTTCCAGTCTGTTCTTTCCCCAGAGCTTTTTTTACTGATTTCATCTTTGTTCCATCTAAAGATTGACCATTCACCGATGGGCACTTTTGTTTGGTGATTAATTATTTCGAAAAGAATACCAAGGGTTTTATTCTTTTATCAACATATGATGTTCAATGTGCTGTTCTAATCATTTTTATCACTTTCTCATTGGTGTTTCGCTGATCTTTGTTATGTTGATAGTGATAACATAGATTCATTGCCTATATTTGCAGTGAAAATATATTGGTTCTAGTGCACTGGCATGGAACAAGAAGTAGGGGAATCGTTGATTCAGTTGGGGAACTCGGATGGTTCTGAGTCTAGCAGCTCAGATCCTGTAACTCGTGTAAGGAAGCTATTGTTTCGTCGTATGCTGGTGGGGATCAAAGACGGCAGGTTTTTCTTGGGCACTTTCCACTGCCTTGACAAGCAAGGAAATATCATTCTCCAAGATACAGTAGAGTACCGTAGCACCCGCCGGTCATCTCCATCTCCAATGGAGCAACGATGCCTTGGTCTTATTCTGATCCCTTCCTCTTGCCGTATCTCCTGTCATGTGGATTGCTCCGTTGAGGAACAGTTGTCACTGCTGAAGGTATAAGAAATGAGACTCCTATGTTTCCATTCAATCTCTGTTCGAAAGAAACAACAGTTTTTCTGCAAGTATCCTATTGTTATTAGGAACGATTTTATTGTTATTTCTTTGGTTTGAGCAAATGGAAGGGATCATGATTGGTGCACTATAGTGTTCACTTGACCTACATTTACATAATCCGTATGATATTCTTCTTTAATAGGCAAAATTTATATAAACGAATGTAGGATTGATTGTGAGTCTGGTTTCTCCACCCCTGCTTGTTTCGAGTCTGGTTTCTCCAACTGGTATTCTCACAGTTTTGATTTCGAGTATGGTTTCTTCACATGTTCATACAGAAGATTATATTGGATCAAAACTTGTTACTATATGGGGTACCATATACAATGATGTAAGGTACTGTTCTGACGACTGTGTCGATTGGTATCACAAAGTTCACACTATATGATCTAAAGGTTCCAGAGGATTTGAAATAGATATTAGAAAGAAAAATAAGAGCATCTCCTCACCTTTCCGACTGGAAGTTGCAGTATTAACTCCGATGACATGACCATAGGACATGACCATAGGAATCGATCAACGGCCCGCATGAGTTGCCTGAGTAAGTGGCAGTATCTGTTCGAATCACTCATCGAATGGCCTGCCATTCGAGGAAGGGATCTCTCTGCCTAATCCACTAACCACCTGCGTAAATGGATTCAAGAAATTTTATGCAATTCTTTAGTAAGCAACATGTTAAAAGCTGCTTTGAAAACAAACCAATACAAATGACAACTTAAAATCTAATAACATGGCCATAGATGATAATGGATCAAAAGAAAGTTTGAAGAAAACAGTTTCAACATTGCTGTGGCGATGTTGAACCAGTGGTTTACCCCGTCGTTAGAGTATTCTTGTATCTGAAGGGGTTGCCAATGGCGAAACAGCTCTGTCCGACATGCAAGTCCCGAGAAGTGCCGATGGCAACTGGTTTTAGTTCATAGCCCTCAACATCAACCTGCAGATGGAAATTATTTCAGAGCATGTAGCAAGCAAGCACCCTGCAAAATGGCAAAAATGTTGCTTTGCATATGCAACATGCCCAAGGCTGTTCAACACAAGAATGAACTCAGGCCGAAGTGGGCCGGGTCGAGCCTGGTTTTGGTCTTCAAAAACCAAACGCATTCACCTTTGCTCATTGTAAAAGGCAAACTTATTTTTGTCAATTATGGTTTTAATCCCCATCTTATATTCAACTTATAGATTTAGTTAATATAACTTCGATTTGGCATGATTTCGTCGTCCTACTACATTAATATTTTTCTATTAGTTCTAGCGGTGAGTATTCAATCTAGCCGAGTTCAAAAATTTCGATTTAGTCGAGCTATTCAAGTTTCTGTTCAAATTTAGTTGTAAATATTTATAATATTATAGTACTAATTGATATAATTTAAACAATTTTTATAACCATTCACGATATATATAATATCTATCTTCATATTTAATGTACATATATCAAGTAGAGTTTAGGGATTTGACTCGAACTTGAAAAACGATCAACTAATCACTAAAATTTTTGACTTATTCAAGTCTCATTTTATAACTCAAATTTTATTTTTTTTTTCAAGTTGAGTTTATGAATTTACAATTTCAGTCAAGTTTTTTCTGCGTCAAGTAAAAAATCCAACTTTTTTGAGTTGAGTCGAGTTTTTCTCACCCTAATTAGTTCATATATTGTCCGTAAGTTATAAGTTTAATTTATATTCTCCAAATTAATGTTTTTAAGAATTGTTTAGGTCAAGACTAAAATTCGAAAAGTATACCACCTTAAACCTTAAACCTAATTTTTAGTGTAGGGGTATAAATAGGGGCACCAAAGAAGTAGAGGATTCGCATTCTTAAACCAAGTAAATACATGAAGGGAACTATTGTTGTCATGGAAGATGGTTGAAAGAGATAACTCATTGAGATCAAAGTTAAAAACTCCAAACTATTTACATTGCTACATATTCTAAGGAGAAGATAACAAAATGGGAAGATTCAAGGACCCTCTAGTGAAAGGCACAAACTAAAGAAGGAAACATAAAAAATTGGAAGTATTAGACTATATCTCCTTCCTATATAGAAACCCTATTCCGAAAGTTGGCGGTTTCTAACATGCATTAGCTTGAAGCTTAATCTGCCTGTTGAACTTCTCAATGAACTCCTCAACTCTCCGGTTTAGTTCTTCGTCCGACATGGTCGAAAATTCGTTCGCTTCTGCCGGTAACTCGTGTAGTTTAATGCTCGGTTCATGCTTTTCGGTCTTTGATCTTTGCAAATCGTTGTTGTTGTTGGTCTGGTCGTTGAATGTGACATGCTTCACTTTATGTGACTTGTTTCGTCGGGTGGTTTCGGGTTTTTCCGGGGTTTCATCGATCTTTTTGCGATGATGATCGGCATCGGCTACGGTCTTTTCTTCGACGGGAATGCTCCTGTGATGTTGTGAAACAAATGAAGGATGTTCTGCAGAGCTCCTCCTCGCTTGGCAAGGTAAAGCATGGTGATATTCATCGTAAAGGTCGAGTTTGCGGTGTTTGGATGCCGAGAAAGCGCCGTAATCGGCAGCGATGACGAGGATGAGAGTGTTGGAGACGAGAAACCAAAACTTGGTGTTGCTAAATAGAGTTGAAGAAGAAAGGTTGAAAATGTCATAGCGAATAGATATGTAAATCAAAATGGAGAAGGCAATGGCAAAAAGAGATATCTCTTTTGCCTTTTGATAGTTTTTGTATGTTTGGGGTTTCATTGGATTTGATGATGAAAGAGTGGCAAAGAGAAGAAGAAAGCAAGGTGGCCAATGGATGGGGAGGGGGGTATGTTTATTTGAACACTTAGGGGGTCTTTTATAAGGATCAAATTGGGAAATAATTGAACTACCACACCCACAAATATCTCTCTAAATTTTGATGTATATGCGAATGAAAATTCTCTGCCTCTTTTTATCCATTTATTTATACCCAACACTAAAAAATTAAACCCTACACTCTAACCCTAATTTCTAAATCATAAACTCTAAACCTTAAAAATCAAATCATATACCTTAAACTCTAAACTATACTCATAACCCTAAACCCTATAGTTTAATATTAAGACATAGATAATACATCAAAAAGGTAGATGATATCTATTCATGTATATACTATATTATATTATACCAACATTTTTAGAAACAGAGTCGGAGATAGGGCTTAGGGAACAAAAACATAGAGGTTAAAATGTGAAAGCAAAATTATAGTTAATCCATTTTTAATATATATATAAATCAAAGTTGAAAAAAATATTTAGGTACCATTTCTTTTGGTATAACTATTGATACTCAACTCATAAACTAATTAATTTAAATCAGGTATTGTAAAAGTTTATTATGGGAAGACCCTCCTAACTTAATTTGTTGGGCAAAATTCCCTCCCAGTACATACATAGATTCATCTCCGAACTTTTTTTATTATAATTTAGGTCATTATTCTTTTGGTATAACTATCGATATTCAACTCATCGGCTAATTAATTTAAATCACGTATTGTAAAAGTCTATTGTGGGAGGACCCTCCTAACTCAATTTGTTGCATTCCCAATGCCATGATTCTACTCTTGGCTTTGCTTAAGAGATCTAGCGTCTCATCCAACTCTTGACATTGCTTAAGGGACAAAGCTATTAAGGGAATAAGAAGACTTGTCTCAATTTTTTTTTGTCTAATAACAATTTTAGCCTCTGCTAGTTTGAATACTTGTCAAATTAAGTCTTGTCTCTCCTAAATTTTGACTTAAATACTTATTAAGTCTGTGTTAATTTTGAAATTAGATGACTTTGCATTTCCTATGGTTTAATCTGGACTCTGTCCCTTATTACTATTCACACATATATTATATTGATTGTGAATGATATTGATTAAACATGTATTAAAAAATAAAAATAAAAAATCATATCGGAAATTTTTATTTTATTTAAAACCGTCCTCATCTATAAATAAAAGGATATGAGCGTTTAAATATGTACATTTGATCACATATATCCTCCTATTTATTGTACCAATGATATATGAATCGAACTAAACTCAATCACTTATAAAAATAATTAGTAAAAAAGAACATGAAAAGTGTGGGATATTTTTACTAAACCAAAAATGAGAGGGCAATCCACATAACATATACCAAAATAATGGAAATCAAATCTAAATATTATAATTGAAATAACTAGTTTTTAACAATTGAACAAATTCTCACCAATAATTTATATAAGCATCGACATTTAAAACTAAAATATCGTAACATCTTAATCATAAATTCCAATAATTTCTAATTCGAATCATAACCCTCTTTATAAAAGGATAAAAGATTACCTGTTATGGCTCATGTATTTTGGCATCACAAGAACAATTATAATCCAAGCACACATAGAGCCAAAAGAAATCCGGTTGGCAGCAAAGTGTAGTCAATTAATTCTAAAATAATTTTATCAGAACCCGTGGAGTGATCTCAGTAGTAAAGGATGATGCATTTCATTTATGTGATCCGGGTTCGAGCACCATATGTGCACGGTGTATATGTCTTATTAAAGAGCTAAGAAAATTAAACATATATTATTTTATAATCACACCAGCATATTCAAAAAAATAATAATAATTTTATCAATATCTGTCATATATTACATTAAAATGACATTATCATAAAAGGTGGCAATCCAAAATTCAATCAACCTGCTTTTTCAATTATTATTGTTGCTTAGTCACTTATCTACCTCTCAAGAAATTTTTCAAATATTTATTTTTATGTTCACACCGTCCATATACGAAGAAGGATCAATGTCGATGTAACACCCTTTTTCTCGTATCCATACTGAATACGAGTCAGAGGTATCACAAAACATTCGTAAAACTCTCTACATTTGTAATTCAGTAAAATTTTGTTTCTTTAAAAATATTACAATGTATTTAGTTTTTATTTACAAATCTAGTTATTCGCGTAAAGTTTAAAAATAATATTTTCATCTTCAAATCGAGTTTATTTTCATGCAGCAACTTATCAATTTAATTTGTCTTTATATAATTAATGAAACTGCCTAAAAACTGTCTGACTTAAAATTCATCTAGATACCGCATAAAATACAAATTCTATCAGAGCTGGCATATCATTTTAATATACATGCCAACTAGTAAATATCAAACAGTGTCAAAAGATATATTACTAATACTGATGTACCTGTTATTGATTGATGATGTTCGTTTATGCTCCTTACTCCAACCATTTCTTCTTTTCTACGTGTAAAACAGTTACACGCTAAGTATTTACTTAGTGAGACAATAATTCGAATTCAAGTGCAATTGTCATAATATCAATATTAATGATTAACAATGCATATGATCACCTTACCATTATATGCTCGTTAACATAAATAAATATGTATATCAAAGTGATAAGATTAGATCTTACCAATACCGTTGCCATTCCATCCATAAGCTTTCAATGCTTACCAATACCTTTTTCCCATTTCTATCTGCAAGCTTTCAAGCTTATCTTCCTGATTCTTTTCGATTATTTTCAATTTATTTAGCCCAAGGTATCGAATTAAGAGATTCTACGTACACGAGTCATCCCCTCATACCCAACATTTCTTGAGTATGTATATTATTTGCACTCTACCGGGAGTGCTTAGAACCGAAGTGTTTCTGTATACTTACCGGAGTATACAATATATCCCTCATTGAGTTTTTATGAAATTACTCCGAAGTGCTTAGCACCCTAATAAGTCCGTATACCCAAACCATGCATGAGTATACTCCCCAATGAGTATTTATAAAATTTGCACTTTACCTGAAGTGCTTAGAATCTTTATACAGCTGTTTATGACTCTATGGCTAGCCAACAATACCTTTGAACCTCTATATCATACTTGGGCTTTATATCATCAAATATTTCATCCATGGCAATGTATATCAATTTATATTAACATGAAGCAGTTCATAACCGAATAACATTAATAGTAAATCACATCAATAACTAGTGATCAATGCATTTATTTTCAACCTTTGACATATTTAAAGTATGTCAAATGTATGATCAATGACATAATTATCATGACAATATATAAACCAGGTAGACTCATCGCAAGTCTTACCGGTGATGTATAAAACATCTATGTATAATGTTATATATGCATTGCACTCACATGGGCCATTTATTAGTATGCCTCACTAAGTCCTCTTTGATCATTTCCTTCATTGTACCTCGAACCTCCCTTGATTCGAACTTAACTTCATAATTCAAATAAGTAAAATATTTGTTAGATCCCAATCTAACAATATCTTAGACATATTGTCCAAAATAATCATTCGAATACAAAATCTCCAAACGTTTTCCTTTCTTCCTTGTATTGTTAAAAAATTCATTATGGTCCTTAGTGACCAATTTGAACTTCCATGAACCTCTTTCAAGCTTACTAATTAACCTTAGATACAAAATGTATAAATTCTCATTTTCTGGCAGATTGCACTACCTTCAAAGAAATATTTCTATAAAATAATTTACAACTCGGAATTCGATTCCATTTGTTCTGAAAGAATCTAAATTCAATAAGCTTTTCAACCATATAAATTAATAGCCCAAATTCAACTTGTACGATTTATGGCGGATTTTCAAAGTCATTTACAGTGCTGAAATTCGGAACATACTGGTGTTCTGTTTTCTGACATTTCGTCACTTAAAAATTCATATCTTTTGACTCGGAAATCGAAATCAGATTCCGTTTGTTGGACGCGAAACTAGACAAACAAATCTTTACATCGATATAAAATTCACTTTCTAAACATTTTTGTAGAATTTATAGTGAATTTTTAAAGTTACTGCCATAAACCAGTTTTTCTACACAACTTCCATAAACAACTTCAACTTTTATACTAACTTCTCCTTACTTCTATACTTTTCAATTTAGTCCAATCACTAGCTTTAAACCATCAACTCATCACATTCTTCACCAAATAATTATTCACAATAATTCTCCCTAATTTTCCTTATTTACCGAAATAGGTACTAAAATGCAAAGATAAGGATTCATGTTTCTTAACTTTGCAATTTAGTCCTCAATTCAACATTACTACCTTAATTCCATCATTACAACTAAAAATCAGACTTAACCCCCATACAAAACTTCAATTTCAATTTGGTCACTTAACTTTGACAAATTGTCAAAATGGTCACTAATTCAATTCAACATCAATTTGGCATTCTAACTTTATTTTCTTGTCTCTAACATCATTAATAACATAAATACACTCCAAATTCTAAAAATTCAGATTTGGTCCTTCAAATTTTCAATTTTCCGAAATGGTCCCTACACAATTTAACTTAGGGTTTTGCTTCCAAACAACAATTCAAGCTTACTAGATCATTATTTCAACATCACAAACCCTAATCATCTTCATAAAAAGCAAAACATGTAAAACTTAAATCCCAACTCAATATCATGATTTTAACATCATACTAGCTTAATTCTAACGTGAATTCAATCATGGAATCATAAAATCTCAAAAGCCCCAATTTGATCCATAACCCTAATTTCTTTCTCATGAAAATTCTCATCAACCAAGCATGTATTCCATGAATTATTGATATCAAAAGATATAGCTTGAAGAGTAGAACAACTTTGTAGTCGAAGAGATTACCTGAAAACCGAGTTTCAGGGCTTAAATCGAGCTTGGAAAAATTATCTTCTTCTTTCCCCTATTTCTCCACGTTTCAAGGCTGGAAAAGATAAACATTTATCTATTAAATGAATATTAAACATAAATATATTAAATGAATATTAAATTCATTTAATAGTGAAATTATAATTTTGCCATTTTCACCATTATTTTAAACATATATCGATTAAATGAATATTAAATTCATTTAATAGTGAAATTACAATTTTGCCCTTTTTATCCAATGGCTGAGATTGATTCTATCATCAATCAAGGGCCAATATTTAATCTTCCATTTCCTCTTTCCAAAATTGCCCTTATAACTTTTTAAATATTTCAAAATTGCCATTAGGGTCAAATGACCAATTTGCCCTCCAACTAGTTTTTATTTACTAGTTTGCCATTCTTGTAAAAATTCAACTAAATCTAGTTGGAATCCAACCAACTATAATAAAATATTCTTAAAAATAACATTTTATGACTTTTCCATAGATTTTGGATCAGTCTCCAAAATTTCCATTCGATCCAATATATCGATAAATAATCCTTTACTCAGAAATAAACTGTAGGATTCATCTTGAATCGAACTAAAAATATTTCCGACACTTGGAAATGACTTTTATAACATTTCTCTATCATATGGCAAAATTTCAAAAATTTTCAGTTCGATCCGGGTATCCGAATTCCACTTAAACTTTAATTGCGATTTTCCCAATAATCAAAGTATCAGATCGAACCAATAATTCCACATTCGATTCACACCCTTAGTTGATCTATTTATTTATGAAATAAAAACCCTTAACTTTTAGGGAATTATAACTTTAGTCCCTAAACTTTTCCAAAGTTTATACTTTAACCATAAAATTTTCAAAATTTACATTTTGGTCACTAACTTTTTAAACTTCAATTCCCATTCCAATTTTCCTTGGAATTCAACCAAACTTTATGAATACCTTATTCAATTCACTATCTATCACATGAGACCTTTAAACCTTAGAAATTTCCTTTTTAAAACCCATAATTAGAGAAATCCTAACTTTTGCATTTTTTGTCATTTTAGTTACTAAGTTAGCTTTTAAGCTATTATCTTAGTACTAAATGACACTTAATCAACTTAGTAAATTTTGGGGTATTACTGTCGATGTCCTATGTTATTACATATCATTTTGAATCTTAAACTTTGTTTTAAGAACTTATAATATCTTGTTTCGTTAAATTAATTGATTGTTAGTATTTATTTATCATTCTTGGTAGTATAATCGAAAACCCTGTTTTTAGTAGATGAGGTGAACTCGTCCATGAAACACAAGGCCCATCTTTACCTCCATGATTGAGCTTGGAGTTTTGTTTGATTGCTTTAATCATTGAAGCCTTTATGACTAAAAAAATAAAAGTTATGAATAAATATTATTGTTGACAGTGAAAAATAAGTATCATCAACATTAATATAAAATTGAATATAACGATGATGACTAACAACGTATTGGCAATTGACGTTATCAAAACTCAAGCATAATCTATCTAAGATAATTACGAAAACCTATTAATATAAAAGAAACAACCTAATGAGCAAGCACATTCGACTGGTTGGTCAAGCTGCTCATCTTTGTTCCCTCATTTTCCTTAGGTTATGGGTTCTAGACCCACTATAAGCACCCTCTTCCTTCTCCTAGAGTCACCTTCCACTCCCTCTAGGTAGGATTAGGATTAGAATTCAGATTTATCGAAAAAGAAAAACAACCTAATTGCAGGGGCAAAATCAGAATTGATGCTCATAGAATAAAGTATAATTAACAATAAAAATAAAATCAAAATAAAATTAGAATTAGAATTAAGGGTCATGTTAGGTTTTTTTCAACCATATCACTACTTTTTAAAACATTAAAAGGGACATTCGCCTCTCAATATAAAGGGTAGTTTTACCCTGCCTGAGGATCTAAATCAAAAGCGGATCAATACGATAATCCAATAAAAATTAACGGTTGAGATTACATTAAATTCAATATTAAAGAGAAAAAAACATACTACAAAAATTAAAAAAAAATGCTTCTATGATTTTCTTAGAAAATAAGAAGAATTATTAAACAAAATAACACAAAAACTAAAAATATACAATAAAATCTAAAAAATGAAAAGACGAAAGAGAATACAATAGGAGTTATGAAAAGGCATAATGCCCAAAAATGCTCTTAATATTTGACGGAAAAGTCACTTTGGCCTATATTCTTTTTTTGAAGCATTTTAGCATTCAACGTTTCATTTTAGACTAAATTAACTCTTCTATGAATAAATTGTTAGTCAACCAACGGCAAATAACTTGACGTGATAAATTTATATAGACTAAAATGGCTATCCAATTAAACGTTATGACATTTTTTAAAATTATGTCTTATGAAAAAGCATGAGATAGTAAGAAAACATTGAAAGAATAATATTTTGACTACTCATTTGTTTAATATATATTATCGAATTTTAACCATTAATTTTTAAAATTTAAAGACTCTACCGACAAACTTGATCACCATCCATATTTTAATTTTATTTAACCCCGCAATTCTTATTCATTTGTACACATTGTACTTTGATTGGGACCCTCCAAAAAGTGGATCTCCTTCTTTGTAGCCTCCAACTTCCAATTACACATATGTTACCACTAATTTCGGTTCATACTTAAAATTAAATATATATTAAATGTATAATATCTTTAATTAGAAATTAATCATTTAGTTTCATGGATTTCAATAATGACGATATTTGTACTTATAATTATGGATGTACTCGTCAATCTCATGATTTTATACTTTTCTGATCATGCATATGGTCCATGCCTGCACTTGACCTTTGTTTTATTTATTATAATTAGTGGTCTGGTCCTCTTAAAATTGTTACTTATAATCATTTGTTAACTTCATAATGACGCTTGAAGTCATAATGTATATTATATTCTAGAAAAAAGAATTAAAATTTAAATTCTGAAAATAACATTGTTAAAAAAAATAATCATAAATTGTTATAATCATTTGTTAACTTTGTAATGACCTTTCTCAAAAACGCACCTTCGTTAAGTCGTGTCACTTTGACGGAAAGCACTTCTTTGAGGGAGCGTTTTTCATAAAAATATCTACAAAACACACATTTATATGAAGCCTAAATAGAATCACCGAAAAGAGACAGACAATTTCTACTTAATCGAAGGTAAATAAGCCTCCATAATCCCTCCATCTATATGAAGTAAACAAAAGCATGTAGGGTGGCGTGCAGCCAATCCCAGTGTAAAGACACACATAGATAGAGTGACAGTGAATAGAATCTGAGAGAGACCCAACTGTTACCTCTGCAAAACCAATGTCATATTGGGTCGGCTTCATGGATCATACTGAGGAAAAGCCATGTAAAATCATGCTTAAAACCACCAACCCTTTTCCATTTTCCATCACCTCTTGTTTTCCTTTGATTATATATATACACACACATTTCATCCCTCTCCTGACAATTTGTTCCTCTTATAGTCACCGCCTTTCTCCTCTCATATGCAACAAAACACCAACACCATCTCCAGCAGCACACAAATGGAGGGGTTGTAGCAATAAAACTGGTAGATTTTCCCTTACATTTCTGAATGCTGAATGCTTATATCTGTGTGTTGTTTATTGCTTTGAGCATTGAGCTTGTTCTCTCATGGCTTCTTTTCCCTTTCTACTTGTTGGGTTCTTTGTTTTATCATGTGGGGCGATTGCAGAACCTGATTTGGTGATGGAAAAGAGTGAGCTTTTATGTCATAGGTTCACTTGTGGATGAACCTGGTTGGGCCGAGGTGCACCTGGAGCCATGCACCAACACACCATGGCCTGGAATCGAATGCGAGGTCGGTGAAGACGAACATCCTCCGAATTTCCATGTCACAAGTATTCATATCGGCCCTGATGTTGCCTCCCCATCTTGTAAACCATCTGCCATGATATCAGATTCATTGCTCAAACTACCTTACCTCAAATCTCTTTCCATTTTCAACTGTTTTGTGACATCAACAGTTGTTCTTTCTCCTACGTTGTTTGGTGCACTGTCTTCATTATAGCATCTATCACTTCAATCAAACCCGTGTCTGTCCGGACAAGTTCCTGCAACCTTGGGGAATCTTACAAAGCTAAGGGTCTTGACTTTGTCACAGAACAATCTAACTGGTGAAATCCCACAACAGCTTGGTGAGTTAGTCAATTTGGAGCAATTCGACCTGAGTTACAACAATCTAACCGGTGAAATCCCAAACCAGCTTGGAATGTTAAAAAGTTTAGCCATTTTGGACTCAAGCTCCAATGGCCTTGGTGGGGTGGTGCCATTGGTTTAGGACAGCTTCATCTTCTTCAAAAGCTTGATTTGTACTCAAACAGGTTTCATGGGAGGATACCACCAGACATAGGGAAGCTAAACAGGTTGGTTTTGCTTGATTTGAGTCATAACTTCATAACTGGTCCAATCCCTGAGACACTGTCCAGGTTAGAACAGATACAGTACTTAATGTTTGATTCCAATCCCATAAATTCACTGATTCCATTATTTCTGGGGTCCCTCAAGAGGCTTACATCAATCAGCTTCTCAGGATGTGGGTTAACAGGTCCAATACCAAACTCCTTGTCTGAATTGAACAACCTTGCAGCTCTTTCGTTAGACAACAACAGTCTCACGGGCACAATCCCTTCAAATCTGGGGTATGTTCCAAATCTAGACCAGCTTAATCTAAGCCACAACAAGCTAACTGGGGAGCTACCCTTTTCAATGGAATTCATCAGCAGGCTTGGTAAAAGGCTTGATGTTAGAGGCAACAGTGGGCTGTGCACAAGCTACAACTTGGCTAGAAATATCTCAAAATATCTACAAACCAGGACTTGCTTGGGGAAACGAGGCGTGGTTGATAATGTGACATGTCCACAAAAACAACCACCACCTTATGATCTTAATGGAAAGAACAAGAACCCATCTCTTTATAATGGCAGAACCAGTTCATTTGCTCATTATGTAGACCCAACACCACAGTTCATTGTAACTTGTTTTGTTGTTTTAAACATGTTTTCCTTTTTTGTAAACATTGATCTCCACTAATCTAATGATATATTTGGGATGAACTTTGAATGGTTCATTTTCCTGCTGGGGAAAATTGCGGAGAACCTTAAGGGTACACCGAGTTGGTGAAACTAGGCAGAGTTGCAGAGAGAGAGAGGGGGGGGGGTTGGCATTTACAATGAGTAGTTGAGGTGAATAAAATAGGACGTGCATTCCATCGAGTGAGTTAAAAAATATTGAATTTGTGAAATTAATGAGTCTTATTTTATTTAATGGTACACTAATCAATTAATTACTAAATAATTTTATGTTATTCGAAATTTTATTTAAATTTTTTTGACTTAAAATTTTCATCCAAGTAAAATTAAATTAAACTTTTTCACGTTAAATTTAATTAAAATATTTAATTTTTTTAAATCTAGTTTTGTTGCTTGATAAAGGGGCTATGTAAGTAATGTTGGTGTCCGGTGACAAAGCTCCATCTCTGATTGCGGTTCATTTGTGGCAGCCTTTTTGTAAAAGTGAGAAGCAAAGTGTGTCGGATCTGATGTTTAATTTAACTGCTTATTTCAGACTTCTGACAGGAAAAAAGATATGGTCTTTGTACTTGAAGCTTTGTATAATTTTTCACCATGTCCCTTTATTTTTTGTGCATTTAAAATTTAGCTAATCTACTTTTAATCTTAGGAATTTAGCTCATTTACTCTTTTGATTTAATAAATGAACCTCAATTGATAATACTAACATAAGACTTTCCTTAAATTGAGTGCGTGTTTTTCTTGTGCTAATCTACTTTTAATCTTAGGAATTTAGCTCATCTACTTAATTACTCTTTTAACGAACATGTGCTATCTGCACACCACTTGTTTTAACATATCAACCAACACTTAGGCATTGTTTGGTAAAGAGCGGTTTAAGCCAAAATTAAAGGTTTGAACAAAAATTAAAGGTTTGACCGATCATATTCGCTAATTTGGATGTTTAGTAAAGAGCAAATTGTAGTGAAACCTCTAATTTTGAAAAAACTGCTAATATGAACTTTTTAAAATTAGTGGTTTTGACATAAGAGTTATAAAGACTCTTTTACCCTTAACAATTATAAAAAAATCTCCAAATAACTTAAATTTAAGCTTTTCTATTTTAATTCTTCAACCTCAAATATTTACATTGTGACATTTGTAAACTAATACTTTTTGTTTTTTTTTCTTTTTATTCTTACACATTTTTATTTGTATTTAAATCTAATAATGAATTAAAATGTATTAAAAATAATTATATAAATAATAAATTAATATATAGACCCTTCAAATATGCTTAGTAATGTTATATTGAAAATTATTTTTTATAATCTAATTAATATTAATAGATACAAAAATATTGATAACTAATAAACTATTCAAACAAGTATCGGATATAATCATGTCCTTGTATGTCATTTTACTTGTTTAAATATTCAAACAGATATTAGCCATTAATTAATTTTACCAAACACTTTTATAAAATCAGCTAATATAATTCGCTAGTCAAATCAGCTAAGGCAATCAGCTATCAATTAATGTAATTCGCTATCTGTTATTCGCTAATTGCCAAATAAGGCCATAATCCTTTAGCAAGTTCAACATTTGATTTATAATCCGAGTGGCTTCTAAGCTATCAGTTTCTACAACTACTTATTTAAATCTCATCCTCCATGCACACTTCAAAACACCAACAATTGTCTAGAGTTCAGCCTGTAATACTGAGCATATACCTAAACTTTTGGTGAAACTGCAATCAAATGGCTAGTCTCGATCCGAAAAACACCCCCATTGACGCTATTCACATCTCCATCATTTCTTATTGATTTACCATGAAAATCTATCAAATTTCATAAAAAATTGATAATGAACGAATAATAATTCGTAACATATTCGTTTATATGTCGACATCATTTAACACATGTTATTTTTTTTATTTGTTTGCGTTACTAATTTTTTTCTAACGTTGTTAACTCTATTAGTTAAACTAAAAATATATATTGTGATAGTTTGAGGACTAAATTAAATATCAAATGAGAAAAAAAGAAAGATATATTATCATTGTTCTTCTCAATCTTCTTGTGGAATTGAAATGGACCACTATCACTTTCTTTTGTCTATTTTCTAATGGAAACCTAATTTTGGACTGAAAATGATAAATATTAGAACCATCAGACAAAGAGGGAAAGGTAAAGGGACTTCAATTTTGTATTTTTCTTTTTGGGTTTACTCGTTGAAACCGACCATCGAGGAGTTGTAGGGTTCACAGCCTGATAGCTGCCGGTTCACCATAGCATAAAAAGAAGTTGCTGCTGCCTGATAAACATTTCAATGCTTTGGCACCTCTTCTCGTAGAGCTCTATGGCCTTTCCCGGCCACCTGAAATATCATGGAATCTGCCCTTTTTTGTTTCCCAAAACTGTGACATCAATTGCGACCCAATGCCAAGAGTGATAGGCCTAATTTCAAGTCCTTAACCCTTTGGAGAAAAAGAAGCCTTTTGAAATTGTGACTTTAAAAAATATGATTAACTCGGACCTAATGAGCGGTTATAGTGAAAAAAGGATGATGTTTAACTTAATAGATCTGAGTTCGAACAGTTTTGTCTGTAAGGTGTATGTATCTCATCAAAAAATTATGAAAAGTATAAGCAGATATTACCATGTAATCACCTTAAAACTATTAAAAATATGACCATCTCCATCGGGCTTTAGTTTAATGGTAAACAAGAGTCTGTGTGGTTTTGTCCATGATTTAGTTGTTTAGGTTGTGTTTGAATATTACAGAGTAATTACACTCGATCACAGTTTAATGTAAGATTTTAATTTTTTTTCTTTTTAAGCGCTTTTTGTTCTAATATTTTATTTTATTTTTGTATGAAGTTTCTTGGTAAACATACTCGTTAAGTTTCTGTATTTTGTTGTATATTTTTTATTTTAAAAAAATCTAACTTTTTATTTTAAAAAATTGGTCGCCATGAGAAAAAAATTTAACAAGTTTAAATCAAATTTTAATATTCGAAATCATTTTTTATCTCGCGTTGAAGAAGATTATGATATATCAGACAAAAAAACTAGAAAGAAAAAGCAATACAAGAGCAACATAGAAGCACATCTTGATTTTCGCCTAAAAATGTATTTGCGTTTTCAATTGGGATATAATGATTCTTTTAATCAAAGAATAATCAATAATATCAAAGTATATTGTCTCCTTCTTAGACTGATAAATCCAAACAAAATTGGAGAAAATGTAATTGGATATTTTGATGATTCATAAAAATTTAACTCTTAGAGAATTAATGGAAAAAATATTGATTATCAATCCGATTCGTCTGTCAGTAAAAAATGATATCAATTCTAACTAGAAAACCAACTATAAAAATAGAAAACTTTTTATCATTTTTTAGCCTCCCGGCTCGAATAATTTTTTTATAGAATAGGTCTGCTTTTATCTTATTTTGTACTGTACACTTCTTTTGTTTGTGAGATCATTTTTTTCTTACCAGGGGTAATAAAAAAAGTTATAGAATAGATTGCTACCTATGTCTAGATAGCAGATAAATGAAAATTTTATGGATTAGACTTTTTCAATTGTAGCTAATATATTATTACGAATAGGAAAATTCTACGACGCTCGACGAACAGCGCTGAACACTACTAACGGTGAACACCGCTGAACACCATTAAATTAATTTATAAATATTAAAAATCTCAAGGACTCAACATATAATTATAAATTATTTAAAATAAAATTTCAATTAAATTATTATTATATATATTATATTTTAATTTTTTTAAATAATTGGATCAAATATCAACCTTAGTCAATTTAAAAAATAAAAAACCCTAAACCTAAAATTCCAAACCCTAAACTATAAACCCTAAATCCTAAATTCAACATTGGGTTTAGGGTTTATGGTTTTGAGTTTATGATTTAAAGTTTTGGGTTTAGGGTTTTGAGTTTAGTGTTTAGGATTTAGAGTTTTGGCTTTATGGTCTAGGGTGAAGGGTTTAGGGTTTTGAGTTTTGAGTTTATGGTTTATGATTTAGAGTTTTGGGTTTAGGGTTTATGGTGTATGGTTTAGGGTTTATGGTGTATAGTTTAAAGTTTAGGGTTTAGGTTTTTTTATTTTTTAAATTGACTAAAGTTGGTATTTAATTCAATTATTTAAAAAAATAAAAAATATAATATATATGAAAAATAATTTAATTAAAATTTTATTTTAAATAATTTATAATTATACGTTGATTCCTTTAAATTTTTAATCTTTATAAATTAATTTAATGGTGTTCATCGGTGTTCATCGTTGGTGGTGTTCGTCGAGCGTAGTAGACTCATCCTTACGAATAATTCCAACAACTTCAAGAGAAAAAGAGGCATTTACTTATTACAGTGATGATGCAATTTGATTATTATTAAATGTATTAAATATTTTTTTGATAAAATATATTAAAGATCTTATTTATAATAAAAATAATTTAATTTATGTTACACGTTTTAGTATCTAAATTTGATTTCTTCATTTTTTAACGTTACAATGACGTCCATTAAATGCAAAGATGTTGATTCGATATCTTTGTAGTTTATATCGTTCGAGAGCTTTCGTCCGTTTGATAATAGGCATAATTGGACCTACGTAGATGGCATATCGCCCACAAATTCCAAACCCCTTCTCTTTTCATATTCCTATCAAAGCTCTCAACATCATACCTACCTACCTACCTTCGGAGTAGTTTCTTTTGGCAGTTTTCATGGACAATAAATGTGACATCTCGATCCCACACAGCTATGGCACATTACACAGTTTTTTGAACTTTGTGTCATACACATATAACACACACATGAAAGAGATCATCTTCAAAACGATTACCAATGTTGTTGGATTTTAATTCTCGGGTTTATTAATGTCAGTTACTTTTTTTGAATATTCATTATACAATGTCTATATGGAGCATAAGAGAGTTTAGTTTGATGTAGTCATGGGATGTGGTTATTTTGTTCGTTTAGATGCAGTTTGTGAGGGGAGCGTTGTCGCTATGGTTGTTGTGTTTTTGTGTGGTGTTTTTTTTGTTTGATTATGGTGTAATCTTGATATAATCTCACTGATTGTAGTGGTTGTTTTCGAATAAAATTATCATTTTGCCGAGCGAAAAAAAAAGTACAATATTTATATTATTTAAACTTCCTAGTTCTCTCCCACCAATAAATTAAAGAATATCAAGTGCTTAAGTATGTTCTATCCCATTTCATCTTAATATTGTACCAACGACAATGTAAATAGAACTATATTCGATTGGTAAATATTTTCTATTTAAAAGTGAATGCATAAATTAACAGAATTAAATTTTTAACTTATAACATAAGTTATTTAAAATGTGATATATTTTACTAATAATTTTTTTGGGTTCTTTATTTGAAGGTTGAAGTCGGCTTTAAGAATGGAAAAAATTTGATACACATGCCGTGTAAACTTTAGTTTACACATGTCTTTTAGTTTTAGGGTTAGGGTTTAAGGTTTAGGAGTTTAGGTTGTAGGGTTTAAAATTTAAGGTTAGTGTTTAGAATTTAGTATATATGATTTAAGGTTTATGGTTTAGTTTTTTAGTATTAGGGTTAAGAATTTAGGATTTGAGTTCTAATAGTGTAAATACACAGGCTTGTGTAAAATTAATTTTACACAGCCTGTGTATAAAAGTTTTACACTTTAAGAATATGCACATGTTTTTTTATATAATTTATTTATTTGATTTCCATGTTTATTGCATAGAATATGCTTTGCTTGAACCAACACTACCGACGTCTGTGGACCTTTCCAACAAAGCCTTATCCAGTCCGGTTCAATATATTTGTAATTTACCCTTTTTCTATCAATAAATAAACGAGGTAATTAGTCAATTATTTTGTAACTATTTACTATTAGATTTTAATCCTAATTATTTTCTATACGAAACGAGGTTCAAACAAGAACAATAGTTTTTTATATTGTGCGGTAAATAATTTTCTTTTGCGTTCCATAGAAGACAACAAATTTTGTCGAGGTTTAATTATTAATTATATCTTTTTATTGAAATTTAACAAGTTAATCTCTTTTTATTTTAGTTTGTTAAAATTTGGTCATTAAACTTTACCAAAATGACTTGAGTATAGTGATAAAACTTGTTAAATCATGGACCTATAGGTTAACAATTCAATATTTATATGAAGGGACCGTCAAAAATTAATAGTTTATGTGTAATAAATTAACGAAAACTAACGATTTAAATTTTGAACTATTTTTTTTCATTTTCAAAAAGTACGATAATCAAATTTTAACGAATTAAAAAAAAAGAGAAAACTAACATCTCAATTTTAACAAATTCATAATCAAATAATTTGTAAAATATTAAAAAATTTGAAATTATTTTTCAAAATTGAAAAAAGTTATCCTGAAGAGAAAATTATTAAAAGAGATAACAACAAACTCCGAAAATGAATAATAAAATGAAATAAAAAGTAAAAAAAAATATCAATAAATAAACTTTTAATTCTGCTTGAAAACATTATAAGTCAACAATTACCGAAGACACATTTGAAACTCGTGGCAACAATAGAGGCACAAGCTCCAAAGTCTAGAAAACAACCCTTTTTAATTAGGGTTGAATATTCGATTGAGCTGAGCTAAAAAATTTTGAGTTAGCCAAGTTAACGAATCATATTTTATAATTTAAACTTTATTTAAATTTTTTAATTCGAGTTTGTGAGATTCGAGCTAAGTCGAATCGTTCGAGTTTATGTTCAAGTTAACGATTTTCTATGTTTATTTAGTTTTGTTTCAATTTGGCCATTGACCCGTTAGCAACTGTTAAGAGGGTGATGTGGTTATTAAAATATTTTATATAATAACACATTTAGTCTTCTACGTTTACACATTCAAATAATTTAGTCCTAATTCGAAAGAAATAATAAATTTAACTCTCGTTATTTCAATTTGACCATATTTTTAATTAGAGATAATTTAATTTTTTATTTTGATCCCTCAATTATAACTAATGTTATCTTGTCCTTCCCAACCTCAATCATACCCAATCCATCCTTTAAAATTGAAATGAATCAATTTATTACTAAATTAAAATCTAGAGTTGGATTACTAGATGTTAATGGATGCTATATACATTAATTAAATTATTTTTATAAAAAATTCAAGTATCAATTTTAAAAAATATACTTAATTTTCCCTTTTTAATGTGTATAATTGAATACGCATGATAACAAATATGCGTTTTTGGTGGCCTAATAACAATTTTAAAAATATACTTAATTTTACATTTTTATAGTAATAATTTAATTAATCTTTATTAAATTTTAAAGGATGGATTGGGTATGGTTGGGATTAGGAGGGACAAGATAACATTAGTTATAATTGAGGGATCAAAATAAAATATTAAATTATCTCTAACTAAAAATAGGGTCAAATTTATTATTTCTTTTGAATTAGGACCAAATTATTTGAATGTGTAAACGTTGATGACTAAATGTGTTATTATACAAAATATTTTAATAATCACATCACCCTTTTAGCAGTTGTTAGTGGGTCAATGGTCAAATTAAAACAAAAGTAAAAATTTAATGATAATATTAAAGCAATTAAAAATTTAATTACTAAATTAAATAATTGATTAAAGTTTAGTGACTATTTGTGAATTTTACCCTTATATATATATATATATATATATATATATATATATATATATATATATATATATATATATATATATATATATATATATATATATATATATATATATATGAGATAAAAGTCCCCAAGTCCTTAATCTATCGACTCTATAAATTACTTTTGACCGCAATAAATTTTAGACCAAACCAAATTAATTTTTTTTCAAAAAGAACTTCACATTTTCCAAATTAAATTAAATGTATATTATCATCTTTAATTACACGATTGAATCTAATACCAATATTATTTATAATAATTTAATAAATAATATAATTATTTAATACATCGATAAAAAAGTATACATTTTAAAAAACTTATAAAAAAATTGAATAAATTATTATATAAATCAATATAGAACCGACTAAACCAATCGATCTGCACATTATTAATTAATAAACAAAAGGTAATTAAGCAGAAAATTAGGGGGAAAAGTCAATCAACAAATGTAAAATACATCAAGGTCTTGAAGCTAGCTACTAGCATATTTCATACAAACATTTACAAAATGAAAAAGATGAAACCAGTCTCCATGGCCAATCTCCTTCAATGAAATCTTTACTAGTTGTAATTGCTAGCCAAAAAAGATAGACCAATTCCTTCCACTACACTAAATAGCAAGGATATAAAACGATATATATTCCGGTTTTAAATCTGGATAAACTCACGTACACTTACAGACTAAGATACTTGAACTCATGTCACTTAAAGAGAAACAACGTCATCCTTTACCACTAGAACCTTTTAAGATGATATATATTAATGGTAAGGAGAGGTAGCTTGGATTCGATTCTTTCGTTTCTGGAGGAATTGTTGAAGTGATCTCTTCATGCCGGTGGGAAGTCCAGTACTCGGGCTACTCATCGGAGACTTTAACGTTGGCGAGGTCGGTTCCGATCCCGACGTCGGAGTTCTTAAACTTTCATCAGTTTCTCGGTTTGCAATCATTAGAATGGCTCTTGCCTGCACAATCCCATGTTCAAATCTTATCATTGACGAAAACAAACCCAAAATAATACTATGTACTATGTATTTGGAAATAAAATGTAACATCTCTTAATTATAGTCCCGCAGTTTCAAAGAAGCAACCTTGTCGGCATGAAAAAGGTACAACCACACAAGAAAAATATGATGTTTTCATATGCATGAACTTTCCAAGTAAAAGTGGTACTTTATCGAATCTATGGATTGGTAACTCGGATTCGAGTAGCGTTATTTGAAAGAAAGAAATAAACAAGAAATACGGATAGCAAATGATGGTGTAGGAAATCCTTCAATTATGTGACAACATAATGTTGGATTCGAATCCGAATACAAAAATATTCCCCTCCCCAAACTGAAATATATATATATATATATATATATAAAAAGGAGGATTTAAAACCTAAAAATGAAATACCTGGAGCTCTGTAACATCACAAACGTAAACTCTTCCATTATAGAAAATCGTCAGCTGTTGCTGTTGGTTTTCTGGGCTTTCACTGCTCCCTTCCACCCTTCAATCATTGAAAAAAAAAAACACAAAATCAATCACAAATAATATCATTCATTGCACCCAATGTAAACCAACTCCAAGGAAAGGGAGGTACATACATGTCGTGATGGTGGCCGGAAAAACCAGAAGGAAGGAGCCGGAGTTCCAAGTTGCAGTTTCGTCTCATCTTCATAAATGACAACGATGATGAACAAAGAAGAAAATCAACCTTTTCTATTAGGTTTTTTTTTCCCTGGAGAAGAACAAAACTGAAAATATTGGAGAGGGGGAGGTTTGTAGAAGAAAATGTATGTATATATAAAGGGGTGAATGTGTATTGAGATTGGGTTGTGGTGGGCACCGTTGTTTTGAAAAGCAAATGTTAATTAAACACGTAACGCACATATCCACGAGAAACAGAGGTAATAATAAAAAAAATACTCACTGTTTTATCGAAGATCTTTGTTGTTGTTTTTTTAATTTAAGCACGTGGAACATGCGAGTTTTGTCTAAAAGGAAATTGTATGGTAATTACATAAATCCAATATCTTCTTGACTTGCTTGTTGGTTTGGCCTTCCAGCTGTGTGCGCTGCGGCTTCTTTTCATATTCCCTGTAATAATTCCACGTGCTTTAAAGTCGACATAACTGATGGCTCTTCTTTTTTCAAATAATAATAAAAATAAATCATGACTTTATTTTTAAATTAATTTTGGTTAGTGAAGTTTTTAAATGTTCAAATTACTTAACTTTTAAATTTTTTCTATTTTAGTCCTTCATTGATGACATGAATTATTAATTATTTATAGTTTAGTCACTCATTGATGACATGAATTATTTTATTACTATTTTTATTATGACATGTCATGTTTATTAATATTAAATTTTAAGTATGATTTAAAATTAAAAATCCCAAATTATACCCCAACCAACCCTAAAGCTTTTGGTTGCTTCCAGGCTGTAAGTTCTTCATTTCTTCTAACGGAGATGTACATATTTCTGACATTGAATATGTACGGCAAAATTAGACACCGACATATCAATAATAACAACACTTGTTTTTAAACATTGGAAACAAAACAGAGGAAATGAACCTGTTTTTTTTTTAATAAAATATACTATTTTCATTTCTTGTAAAGTGGTAATCAACCTCCCTTCCAGAGACTGAAGATAGTATTTGGCAATGGATTCAATGTAGGAGATGATGCTTTTGAAGACTTCGAGCATGAAGGCATAGAGGACAGGCTTCATCAATTGGGCGTGGCTCTATCCTTGGGGGTGAAGAAAATGGACCTTGAACGTTCCCAAATTTTTTAATTACCCTCGTTTCCAGGAACGTTGAGAGTGCTACCGGTGAGGGTGTGGCTAGTGAAGGTGAAGGGATAGCTTTGGGTTTGTAGATTATAATCTGGGTTAGGGCGTGGTGCTATCTTTTTGGGTTTTAATTTTTTATTATTTTAAATCATATTTAACATTTAATATTAATAAAAATTACACTTCATAACGGAAATAATAATAAAATTATCCATGTCATCAATAAGTGACTAAAATAGGAGCAATTTGAAAGTTGAGTGAATAAATTAAACGTTTTGAAACTTCAGTAGTCAAAATAGGTGTGATCACATTTATTTCAAACTTAGGTGAGGCGTTAGGATCCCATAAGTTTGTTTTAAAAAAAATCAATTTCATAAACAAATTAAAAAAGGTGTTCGAGCTTTGGAGAAGATATTGTTGGGAGGGAGAGTTACGAATCCAAAACATGGACCAGAAAATGGACACGTATTATACCAAATAAAAGAGAATGTGAGATTCACTAATTAGCCTAATGGTCATGAATGCTCATTCGTTCACTCATTGTGTAGGTTTGAACCCCCAACATTTACCTTAAAAATATTATTGTAACATTACTTAATAATAAAATAAGAATGTCGAAATTTTGGACCATATAATAATGTGACCAAGCAATAAACGATCCAATTTTAAATTGAATGTGACATGAATTGTTACCATCTATTAACAAATTACAATCAATTAGACATAGTTTGTTTCAATCAAATTTATTGTACCCCAAATGGCATGAAAGCTTTGGTTTTATCGAGATATTTGTATCTATACATGTATATATTCTTATGAATTAGTTTGGGTTGAGTTAATTGTTGGTCTGAATTAGTCATTGGTTATAGAGTTCAATGCTTGTAATGGTTGATTTTGATTTAAATTATTTATGTATTCTTATCGTTTTTTTAATAGTCTAAAGATGATTATAATGTAATATATGTTCATACATATTTTTAATTATTTGACAATGCACCCACACCTTATAGACAAAGCGATTGAACCCGGCCTCCTAGGATGAACATCATCTACTTTTCCACTGGGACCACTGACTGGGTTCATGTATTCTTATCGTTGAATACACGTCTTAATAAAAACATGTATATATTTTTTAGAAAAATGAAAATTTATATAAAAATCTCAAGAATTTCATGGTTTTGAATCATATTCAATGCTGCAATCGCAAGCATGGGTGACCTACTAATCTTGGTATAAATCTAGACACCATTTAACAAACAAAGATCTATTTCCTTTTCTAATGATCTAAATTATATTTCCAATTACCTAATTCATCACATGTTAGAAAGAAAGAAAAATGTGGAAGGTGGCAATTAGAAATGATTTTCACATGACAAAAAAACAGATCCATTTGTCTTGTAGGGGTTATTTTGGGAAGAAAATTTTGGGGGTCTTGGTCTTTTAATTCCAATTAAAAATGGGTGGCCTAACTTTTCTTTTTTTTGGTCACATAATTTACCATTTGGTATAAGAAAAATAAATTGAAAATTTTGGCCTACAACTCTCGAAACTTTCATTTATAGCACGTGTTCAATATATTTTTACCACGTGATCTATGTTTTGGGGGTTTTGATGTAACGATTGAGAGAAGTGGTGGTGGTTTAATTTGTGACAAAGGTCACAAAGAGAGGCGAGCAAAGTAAGTTTTTGCGGTTTCAACTTATATGATTGCATGTTCCTTTTTTTCCCTTGGTCATGTTGCACTTCTATTATTAGGCTTGGTGGTATGAAGATATCACTGTATCGAGATATTTTATCTCTTTTTCCGAAAAAATAGATATTATCAAAAAAATATTTTAGTTCAATTTTTTTCTTCTCTTCACTCGGACCATCCACCCTTTTGTTTTTTTTTTTTATATTTAAAGTGATTTGGGTATCTATTCCAATGATGCTATTGTTCCGTACCATTATAAAAGAAGATTCGGATAAAATATACATTTCCTTGAGAATGAAAAAATCGATCTACTTTCATTTCATATTTCGGTGTATATTTATTTTATCAAATCGTTTTGTCTTTAATGTTTAATTTTGTAGTGTATTTTACATTAAATTGTTTAAAAAACCTTTGGTTAATAAGATCGCACAACGAGGTACTTCTGACAAAAAATATACCTAACATTAATGAAAAATGACAGATGAAATGTCAAGCTTATCGGATTATATTTTTATCTACTTTAGCTCTAAAATTATGACCTTCTTTATTTCTTCTTAATTTTATAATTGATTCTAGTATTTGTGATTATAAAAAATAAAATAAAGGAAAGCATTTATTTTTATATCAAATATAATAATTTTATAATATTTTTTTGTCAAATTGATTCTAATCTTAGGCATGTATGTGCATTGTGCATATAGAGTTAATTATATTATATATTCTCAAATTATAACTCTCATTTTTTATTAGTCTATTATTTTTTAGTATTTTAATTTCTTCATCAAACTATGACTCTCATTTTAAATTGGTCCTCACACTTTTGAACATTCCAATTTCTCCCCAAAGTATCAACATATGCAACATTAATTATATTTTGTTCAACATCATATTATTGCATAATTAACATCGATGTTTACATCACAATTAACAAATTTTAAAGATTTTATTAAAAATTGACGTGATTAGAATATGTTGGTAGTTTGGGATGAAATTTGGAATATTCAAAAGTTTGGGGACTAATTTAGAATAAGGGATATAGTTTGGGATGAAATTAGAATATTAAAAAGTTTAGAAGACTAATTTAATATAAAAATTATAATTTAAAAAATTTAAATACTAATTTAAAAAAATTATAATTAAAGACGTGTGCTACAATTAACTCGTGCACATAATATCTTTCTTGGTCAAATTGAATTATATTTAAATAGTTGAAACTCTTGTTTTTGGTCAAATTGCTTCTATCAGTGCTTTTATAGTGGCCGACAGAAATTGGCTGACCAATTTAATTATTTTTAATCTAATATTTTAATATTTTTATCAAAATATTTTTTAATAATCTTAAGATATATTTATATTTTTTTAATCTTTTGATAACACAATATATCTTGCAAAAAATCTACTCAAATTCTGATCATTTAGACTAAACATCATTATCTTTTTTATTATAACCGCTAATTAAATTTATTTATTTGTTTACTTTTTAATAATCTTAAAATCGATTATAAAATAATATCAGTTCATATAATATATTATAACTTTTATATTATATAACTTCACATAATTAACGGAATTCCTTCTCTCCATTAGCGACATAAACTTTAAAATAAATAAGTAAAAAATTATAGTTGTTAGGTATTTTTTCTAATTTTGAGTGTTGCCTTCTGTAGTAGTTTTATCGTCTGACATTTGATTTTTTTAAAATAAAATTCAGCAATGGGTGATAAAAGGAATAAAGTAAGCTATCATACTAGTCAAGGAATCGGAGGACCAAAATGAATGCGTCCAAGATTATCTGGAGTTTTAAGAATCATATTTTACCCATGTTTCTACATAATGTGGGTACAATCTATAGGGACTATTTCTGAAGCAATGCACGGAATAAATTTTTCTACTTTTGGCCCGAAAGTAGTAGAGATCTTTTTCCAATAGCATATATCATGTTTGTTGGTTTTCATTAATAAATGGAAGGATGTTTTTGAAATTCATGAATATATGTCTATCTCTTCTTACCCTTGTAGGCCCCTGGATGCCAATTGCAAAATGCGACATCTATTATGATATAAAGATCAATTGAATGTTGTGAAATTGATGAAGTGAAATTTATTTCTCAGTTTACCCTGGTCATTAAGACAAGAAAATGGCAGATTACTACACCTTTGATGATGTTCGATGACAAATCTTTGAAATTTATAAACAATAAAGTGGACTAGACAATTTTAACCAAGTAGAGTTTATTGAAATTGAGGTTCTAAGCAGTCTTCTATACTGTAATAATAACACATGGATTGTAGCTAACCAAAAAGAGAGGGAAAAGTGAGAGAGAGAAAAGAGAAAGAAAAGAAAGAAAGAAAAGAGAGAAAGAAAAGATAAAAAAAGATTAAAAAAAAGGAAAATAGAGGAAAAGTGAAAAAAGAAAAGAAGAAAAATGAAAGAAAAAGATTGAAGGAAAAATAAAGAAAAAATAAGAGAACAAAATAAGAGAAAAAAAGAAGAAAAAAAAGAGAGAAATAATGAACTATTGAATAAATAAGTCTCAGAGCACTCTGATGAAGCTGTGCAGGGTGACAAATCTAATAAGGAGCTATGTTCCACCTGTCCAATACCCTTGCGTCAGAGATGTATCTTTGAAGACATGTGTATAATAATAATATAATAATAGCTAGTTACAATCGAAAGCACACACATGCACTTATAGAATTTTATTCTTAGAATGACGTTTTTGCACTCTACAGGTTAAACAAGTCTAGAAAGCTTGAACATACTTATGAATGGAAAGGAATGAAGAGAATGAAAAAGGAGTTATTTCTGATTGGATATCCCAGACATCCTATTCTGTTTTCTTTCTTTAAGATTTTGGGTCTTGTAAGGTATCCTTCATTGAAATGTTGATAAACAAGCTGACATTTTTACAAACAAAAAATTTCCTTGTATTGCTTCAGAGATAAATTTTAAAGTGCAAGGCTATGGATGCAAATGATCGACCTAACATGGTAAAGATATGGCTGAGTAGGGAGGCATTCATCTATAGCCGACAATCATCTATTCAAAGAGTAATCACCCATCAGGGGTCATGGCGAAGATAATGACAATAATGTATATATCAGATAGTTCAAGGACCTAAAACAAGTTTCTACCACGGAGTTTTGATTGACATTTGAAATTGAAGAATGGGCTTGATAAAAGTTTAGGGGCTGAAGAAAGTTTAGGGGCTGAAGAAAGTTTAAGGACTTGAGGCATTTGTTCGCCCTAAATACTGGAAGATGGGCAAATTCTACATGATGGGGAAAGAAACAAAGAGTTTAGTTGGGGTTCATTATGCATAAGAGTGCAAATTCAAATAGACAAGAGATGATGCAGAGCCGAAAAGAATTTGATTGCTGAAGAAGTCAAAGTTTGCTCAAGAAGAATAAGAGTTCAACAATAAAAATTTGGGGCAAAGTTTATTGGAGCATGAAAACAATAAAAGTTTCAAACAAAAAACAAGAAGATCAACCTAAGCAAGATTAGAGAAAAACAATCTAAAGATATGAGTTATTCTTGCAAAATAGGCATAAGACTCAACGGAGAAGCCAAATATAACCCCCTTAGCCCGACCTAGCTGAAAGACCAAACTGAGTGAGCTACATTAGGGTTTACCGAAGTAAACCCTGAAAAGATTACAACTAAAATGGTCTATTTTTTTCTTTTATCCTGTCTAACTGCTTTATTAGGTCCTAAGGTGTTCATACGAGTCATGGTTCAAATTACAACTCAATCGGGCGTCATTTCGACATTCGATTGCTCGAAAACCCATTACAAGGACTAAAGTGTAAATTCCAATTTCTTTAAGAAATTTCATGAAATTAAAGTTACCTATCCTCAATTATTCATGTTAGATGCCTTCATGTTAAACCTCTGCCAAAAATAATCATTCATATACATTTAATTGCACATTCAAGAAACATGGACCAAATTGCAAGGATTTCAAACTACAGATGCTTGTACAACTGAAATAACGGTATACGTACCGGTACGGGTCATAAACGTTTTGATACGACACAAAAGACAAAGGCGTACCGATATAGTCCCTAGGTGTATCAGTACGGGCTTGTATAATTCAAAAATTAGGATTCTAGTAGTTAAATATCGTATCGATACACGAACCCGTGTACCGAAATGAGCATTGTTTTCTCTCTATGCGTACCGATATGGTTACCAGGCGTATCAGTACGCCTAGGCTATTTTGAACACTTTGAGCCTGGACGAGTCCCCGCGTACCGAAACTTGAAGGCTTGTACCGGTACGGGGCGACCTATAATGACCTCTAGGTTCAACATATGACACTTTGGCTCACTCCAAACAACATTAACACTTATCTAAACATCAGATAACATCAATAACATGCTCGAGCATCAATATACCAATCATATAAGCCAACCTAGCTCAACTAGCATACTCAAACACCAAAACTAGAGGCATGCTTCATAGACTATATTTAAATCATCAAACCATCCATATCTCAAACACTTAAAACACATTACAAGTCCGAAATAGTAATTAAAACTTGCAACAACAGGGAGTTCTTCAAAAACCCTCATAAAACCTCAATTAACACATTGCCATTATCACTATTCTTTAATATCCAAACTATACTTTGAGTTCAAGTCTTAGGGTTATCCTACTTGCTTCTTGGCTGCCTTAACCCTTAGTTTTCTGCATTGATGGAAAAGAGAGCGTAAGCACACTAGGTTTAGTGATGAATGCTCAAACAACAACACCATCAATGCATTTTAAAACCATTGTTCAACACATTTGTAAAATACATTTCAAAACTCTCGTGAATCATCATCACATTCTCATGCCTTATCAAAACCATGCACTTAACATTTTAAAACAACATATTAAACCATATGTAACATGTATCATGGATCTTACAGCAAAATCCCATTTGCTGCCCTCAATTTAAGCTTTCCCATGCATACTACCAATGCAAGGCTTAAAGAGTAAAACATGTTTAAATCACATTAAACAACGCAATCCATCTCATGATACATAAACAATTATATTGGCTTCCAAATGATCATTTACCAAGTTCTATTTACCAAAACATAACATCGGATACACGGATTCCACAAGTGTTCCCTCAACACTTAACAAGCAATCTACCGGTAACCCAAGGTTCACACATGGGATTATTCGGTATATATAAACCCCTCTACCGTTGCAACACCCATGGTAGAGTATTTGGTACACATCAACCCCTCAACACCACTCATCGGTACAATGCTTAATCTACTAACGAGAGTCTACGGTACCATACAACCCCTCAACTATTAGGGTACTTGGATAGAGAATTCGGTACACTATATAAACCCCTCAACATCCAATGCGCCTTTTATAGTGCACTATTAATTCTATGGCCAGCCAACTATATCCGATTTCATATTCAAATCATTTCATAACATCATTTGCCAATACAATTCATTCTAACATCATCAACTCACTGTTTTCATAGACATCTACCAAAACCATTAAACCAATGCATCAACCTTTACATTAAACAATGTTTATGAACATTAACAAATCGTGCATTATTCCCAAATACATTATCATCATTTCGAAACCAATTTCCAGTATTAAATCATGCTCAATATATGCATAAACAATGAGTAATCAAAATATATAAAACAAGTGCAACACACTATCGCCAAAATTGAGTTCGAGAGAGAATTCATCATTTACTTACTTCCAAGGTTAGATCAGCGTTTCAAGCTCAATCTAAACTCTCAAACACAACTTTTAAACTTTTGAAAAGTTGAAAACATGTTTCCACTCACCAACTCGCAACGCCTCGCTTGCCGATGCGATAAACACACATCCAAAGCTTATGGAACTCACGTTCAAGCTTGAGGTTCAGACTTTCCTACTTTTAATCACACAAAAATAGAGGTACCTTGCATCAAAATGCAATCAACGTCACATCAACTCAAAACCTCAACATCTTTAACCCAAATCCACTCCACAACTCAAAAAAATTAACAACAAACCTCTTCCAAACTTAACCCAACCATAATCAAACATTTCAACACTTCAATTATCATCAATTAACATCTAAAAACACTCTTCAAACATCATTATATCTCCAACATTCAATTAACCACCACAACTACTAAAAAATACAAAGCTAGCAACCTAGAAAATTAGAGATTCATATAGCTTCAGGATTCCAATATTAAAACCAACTTATCAACATTATAAAACATCAAAATTATGATTATAACTCATCAAGAACCCAACAAAATAGATCCAAAACGAAAATCACTCAATCTCATTAATTAAACATTGATTTACTAAATTTCCACAATTAACTCATCAAAACTCATTAGAAAACATTAAACAAAGATCAAATACTTTAAGATTTCATTAAATAACCAATAATTAGAGGAGAAGAACAAACATTACCCCTAATGGATGAATTTCCTCTCAATTGGATGTTTTACTCTAGAAAACAATGGAAAATCAATGAGATTTTTGGAAAACAAGATTGAAGAATCTATTAGAAATCAATAGTTAATTAAATCAAGAGCATTACCTTCAATCTTTGATGAAAAAATGAGTATTTGGCTGAAGAAAATTTTAAGAGGAAGTTGAGAGAAAGAAAGTTACTTCAAGAGTGGTTTTAGAAAAATAACTACCCTTTTATTAATTAAATCCCTTTAATCCTTAATTAAAAACTCATTAAAATAAACCAAGTTGAGAGAAAATTCTGGTAAAAACATTTAGGTCAAATAGCTCCTTAAAGATTCTAAGTTTTGATCCTTTTTCAAAACAGTCACTAAAAATAATTTTCAATCTTTACATTTTGGTCACTAGCCAAAATGTCCAATTTCCAAAATCCATTTTCCAAAATTGAATTTACCAAAAATATCCATATTTTAAATAATTATTTTTAGATATTTTCCCATATTTTTCTCACACCAAAATTATTTGTTTCGATTTTAATCCTGAGTTTGACTCGAATCTCTAATTCCGGTCCACCAGACCGTCTAACCCACTAGGAAAACTTTTAGGCCCAAAAATGGGGCATTACAGTATTGTTGCAAAATAAGCAGAAAACTCAACGGAGAAACAAAGAATATTAGATCCCACCCAAGTGGTCCTCAGTTGTCATAGTTCATACATCATATATAGTTAAACATCTATAAGATAGGAGCATGCTAACTCATACATCCAAAACATTTTTGCACATTTTGGCAAGAATTTACAAAATACATGCAAAGCTTTTAATCTACGACTTCAAGATTGGAGAAGTAGATCCAACAAAGATTCAACAAAGATTTCAACCACATTTTTGTAAAGCAAAGATATCAACCCTATAACGACCCAAACTTTAGATTTTCTAGTTGGGCCTCAGACCCAATTATCGGGCTTTTGGGTTTGGGAGCCCAAACCCGAAGATGGTTGGAATTGGGTCATATAATAAATAAATATTGGATGATGGTATTTTATTATTGGTGGATTAAAAAAAGAAAAAAGTGGATAGATTTGAATTAAAGTTGGCTGATGAGAGAAAAAAGATGGAGAAAAAGAAAAAAAGAAAAAGTAGAGTAGAGAGAGATGAGAAAAGAGAGAAAAGTTAGAAGGAGATTTTCAAACTCTGATCTATAGAGATCTAGCCATCCGACCACGACCCCACCTTTATCATTTTCTTCATCTCGCTGAGATGAGTCTGCCGGTACTAGTGGCACTGCTGTCAGAGCCGCTGTCGAAGGGGTGAGAAAGAAAAAGCTTTTGGTTATTTAGTTGAAGAGATTATAGGGGTCAAATCAGAAAAATGAGGCTAACATCGTGTTCAGAAGGGTCGATAAAAGTCGGGATAGCAGTTTATCGTCGCTGACTGGCCATCAGATTTGCCCTCACGCGACTCCACGTGCAGCAGTCGTGCGTGGGCGTGGTTCTACACCATACGATCGAGTCATCGAGTAAAATTGGCTGAGTTGGCCTGAGTCAGCTCGGAGTCAGGCCAAGCCGACTCAGCCCAAGCCAAGTCGCCACAACCGCGCTATCGTCGTTGCTGCACTGTCAGCTGTCACCACCGCTATCGTACTGTCATCCGTTGCTCTGCCACCGCCAGCTACCGTCACCATCGTTGACCGCTATCGTCGTGTCGCCGTTGACTATTGACCGCCACCGTTATCTGTTGACCGGTATTAACTTTTTCTAAGAGATCCTACTTGGGCTTTTTCTAAGAGATCCTACTTGGGGGTTTCTCGGTGTTTCGAATCCATTAGCGTTGTTTGTTTTACCAAATTTGAACCCAGTAAGTTATTTTTACGCATTTGACCTTGTGAATAGTATATGAGGTACATGGAATTAATGTATTTTCGTATTTGTTGATATAGAGGATTGTTCAAGTTTGGATATCGAATCAAGTAGAATATTCGAGAAGTTTGGATGAGGATTTTAGTGATATCGGCTTAAGGTTAGTACACCTCAAACTTCGAAGTGCTTTATGAGCATCGTAAGTGTAATTGTCTTGCGTGTTAGTGGTCGCAAATTAGGAGATTAGTAATAAACATGTGTTGATGCTGATATTTCGAGGTTTGGTAATTATTGAAAATGTTCGAGACTGTTATGGGCTTTAGAGATCGTATAGGATTGCCTGAATATCTGTATAATTATTTGATTGCTTGACTGATTGATATATGATGGTGTCTTGTGAGTTAGCTAAATAAATTAATATATTCGATTAAATAGGTAAAAAACTAATAATTAATATTAATGAATCAAATGCATTAGCCACACACTTAAACGACTTTCATAAGCTTTAGGGATCAATTATAGAATTGTAAATATTCATGATTCGAGGAATTGTGTAAACCTATGAATAGAATATCGGTCTGAGCTTAGCTGTACCAATACATGATTGGGGTACCGTATTGATACTCGTATTCGAGTATTAATCCCCAACTAAATTGAATAAATTATAAATGGAAATTAAAGATGGAAATTAATGTATATGTTAATAATTGAGTTATGCCATGATAAAATGAAATAACGTGGATTTCTAGAGACAATGAATGAGATAAATTATATAGTTCTCCATAATATACCAATAACTTGGTAAAGCTTAGATGCTTGCTTGTAATAGTAACCTTAGGGGTCCTTGGTGGATCATGTGTGGTTGTGCCATGTATGGGCACTTGTTTGGTTATATGTCTTTGTTTGGTGGGATTCGAATACCCAGTGAGTGTTGCAACACATGAAAGCCACTCGATGTGAGATTCCGAGTGATAAAATGAAGGTCGTCCGATGTAAGATTTTGGGCGATGATATTTGCTCAATGCGAGATTCTGAGCCCCGCTTGATGAGAGATTTCGAGCGAAGACTCAATGTGAGAATTCGAGTATACCAGCTCAATGTGAGATTTCGAGTATACCCGCTCAATGTGAGATTCCGAGCATGAGTGGGTCTCCTAGTGTCGGGTGACATTGGGCCTCACTCTTGGTTTGTTTTATTGATGTGCTTATGTTATTTGAGATTTTGCTTATATGCTTGATATGTGTTTAGGCGATTTTTGTAGCACCACATGTCATTTATCTATTCTTATTGCTCGTACTAGCTTGCATGCTTACTTTTATGATTAACATGAAGTATAGTAGAGTAGATGTGTACCATTGAGCTCAGCGCTCGAAATCGTTGTTTTCGTGCGTAGGTTAACCGTTGGATCGTGGGAACGTAGAGCACTATCAGATCGAGATTCTAGTACACGGTGATCTTCAGAGTATGATTTTTAAATTTAGTGGGCCATGTATTCATATAACCTTACATGTTGGAGTATGTATTTCTTATTTGAAATTGTATTAATTATATTGTACATTCAAATGCTTTGAATTTAAATTGAAGCTTCTTTGTACTATTTTGATTTATTACCTAAATTTACAACTGTTGGCTTTAAATGTTTTTGTGAATTACTTGATGGATTAATACAGTTTGAGAAATTTTATAGTTTGGGTTTGGGCTTGAGGCCCAAATGTGACATTCGGGCCGAGGGTGTTACAAACCCGTGACTTTCTTTTTGAAGAAGTGGATTTTAGCAAAGATTTTTTTATTGTCTGCACAAGACAGAAAGTGCAGTACAATTCTAAATCCTTCGGGTAGTCAGCGAATTTCAGCAGAGACTTTCGAATTTCAGCAAGGTTTTAAAAAAAATTATATTAAGCTTTGAAATTTTGAATATTTTTTTAAATAAATATTCTCTCATAATTTTTAAAAGTTCTTATTAAATTTCTCAAAAATATTAAAAATTTTAGTTAAATCCTCAAATTTTTAAAAAATTTAGTTTAAGCCTCCATATTTTCAAAAAATAAAATTGACCTCAAACTCTTACCTTAAATTTTATCACTAACTCAATAAATTCATCCATATATTTCTTCTTAATTTAATAGGACTACTAAAAGAGTATATTTAGGGGCAAACTCGGTCTTTTAAATTTTAAAGGGTAAAGTACACAAATGATCACTAAATTATTCCAAAAAATACAAAATGGTCACCAAACTTTCAAAAATTATATAATGGGCATTAGACTTTAGTTTTTGTTACAAAATGGTCACTGAGCCGCTAACTGTGTGACATGCTAGTTACGGAAATTTATATGACAACACATTTAATCTTCAATATTTACACATTCAATCAATTTAGACATCAATAATGATGGTTAAATTAGGACTAAATTGATTGAATGTGTAAATATGAATTATTAAATGTGTTATTATTCAAATTTTTGTAACTGTCATGTCATTCACTTAACGAAAGTTAACGGCTCAGTGACCATTTTGTAACAAAAACTAAAGTTTAATGCTCATTATATAACTTTTAAAAGTTTGATGATCATTTTATATTTTTTGAGATAGTTTAGTGACCATTTGTGTACTTTACCCTTTAATATTTAGCAGACCGAGTTTACCCCTAAATATACTCTTTTAGGAGTCCTATTAAATTAAGAAGAAATATATGTATGAATTTATTGAGTTAGTGATAAAATTTAAGGTAAGAGTTTGGGATCAATTTTAAAATTATAATAACATGTGGATTGCTAGACGCATAGTCAATTCGTTAATGTTTTAATAGTCAAATCTATTGAGTGTCCCAATAGTAAAAAGTGGGATGTTTTTTCGGCTACTCAAGTTTGAATAATCTAGTTTTCAGGTATGTGTGAGTTTATCCAAATTTTAATTTGGATTAAAAAATATTATAGGCTAAATTTATCACTATACTGAGATTCCCTACTCCATCATTATTCATTAACATTAGACACTTAAAGGCTAAATCTACCTCTTATGAATTTGGTATGCGGTAAAATAACCAAAGCGATAATGACATAGATCAAAACATACACATGAGACAAGATTTAACGTGGTTTCAGCATAGCCTACCTCCACAGACGAGAGAAACAAATAATCTACTATCAACGTTGAGAACACAAAATGTAATCCAAAACCCGGTGTACAAATCTCATGACCTAGTGAAACCAAAACACTCTTCTCAACATCCCTATAATATTCATCTCTACAATGTAGTCACAATAGTTGTATATATCTAAAGTGGTTACATCTCTCCAAAGAATAATTCTCTCACATCTCTCATAATTCAAAAGGTTAAACTTAGTCTATATTTATAGACCCAAACACTTGGTCACCAAGAAACTTTATTCAATAAGATCTTCTACCTAAAATAGATATTAACTCATTAAAGTAAATCCTAATTAACAAGTAATCTTCAACTATTAAAATTACAATAAAACTCAACTTAATTACCAATTAGAATTTGAGTCAAAATATAACACTACTAATAAAGTGACTCACTCTCTTACTCGAATAGCCTTACCTTCTATTTCGGTTTGCCTTCTGATTCTGCCTATCCTAGTGATGAAAGTGAGGACAATTGTATTGGATTTGGACGGGCGGGTAAGTTCGATGGTTTGGGTCTACTTTAGTCCTCTTTTACCTCACATTTCTAGTTTTGAAATTGGGTTGAATTGAAAGAAAGATTAAGTTACAAAAACACAAACATTACAACACTTTTTTTCTTAAGAAAAAGTAAAGTCAAAAGATCATGAAAGGAGCTTCGCGGAATGGAAAAGCAAGTTAAAGTTAGCTGGTTCCAATGGCAGCCAACGAGCCGTAACCAGAATTAGGTTCCACCCCACCCCAAATCCAACCTCAACCCAGACCTAACCATGATCACCACTAGAGCGGTAAATGAGACCAGACAAATCGTGAACTATTCGAGTCTGACTTAGTTAAAGTTTGGTCAATACTCGACTCAAGCTTGATTTTAGCTTGAGTTCTTAACGAACGGATCTACTCGATACCCGACTCGAAAAACTCGCAAACTACTCGAAAATATAATATACTATTTTTTCCAATTTTTTAAAATTAAAGTGGAACTAAAATGTATGTTGTTGGATATTATTGTTGTTGTTGTTGAATAAATCCACTAAAATGAGACCAGACAAATCGCAGCTATTTGAGTCTGATTCGGTCAAAGATTGGTCAATACTCGACTCGATTGCACTCGACTTGAGCTCGAACTCTGTTCAAGTTCTTAACAAGTTGAGTGAAAGTCAGCACTACTCAGGCTTAATTCGGCTCATTTATACCCCTAATTACCACAACCACCTTATCCCTTCAATCTCTTAACACCGAAGATACATAGCCTTTGAAAGAAAACAGCTTTATCGGTATAGAAATTAGGCAGGTCTCCCAAAGAAAAAGAAGTTAGGCTCCCTCCACTTGTTTGTTTGCACAAATCATGCAACATACCAGAGCCATAAACGTTTCTGTTATGCTCAAAAGGGAAATATAATCTCTTCTTCCAAAGCTAATTTCGACTCCAATCCACGAGTTTGAATACCTAAAAAACATGTTTGTAGTGTAAGAATTCCGTTGGAAAGATCGACGTAAAGAAAAGACAACCAGATGATTTTAGTGGCCCTAGGGCGAACTTAAAAATTAGGTCTAAATTAGGGATTTAAATTACGATTGCGATTGTATATTTGATCATGTTGCGTTTATCATAGTTGCAGACATAACAAATATTATTTCTATCACTGCGGGTATCGCAATTGTGAACATTTTTAATAACATATGCTATTGTGCACATAACGGTTGTAGGTATTGTGGTTATGGGTGGTGTCTCTACCTCTATATAACGATCTCTGTTGCGGTTACATACCCCTATTTAAATACATGTCTATATTATCTAGTATTTAAAAAAATTTAAGAGTACATCTATAATAACAAGTATTAAAAATAAATTTAAGAGTATGTCTATAATAACAAGTATTGAAAAAAAAATTAAGAGTATGATCATAATAATAAATAGTGAGAAAAAATAGGTCCATAATAATAAGTATTAAAAATTAATTTTAATATTTGTTATTACGAGCATACTCTTAAAAAATGAAATATGTTTACTACTTATTATTAGGGGCCCAATTTTTCCCTACTATTTATTAATATGAACATACTCTTACGATTTGATTTTTTAATACTTGTTATTGGGGCCCTCGGTACTTATCCATTTATATATATATATATATTCATCACTATTTTTTTTTTCATTCACCTATTAAAGCTAAGAACTATATTTTTAATTTTTTTAAACGTGCGCCGTGAGCAAGGTGGGGGCTGAGCACCCCTATTGCCCTGGCCCATAAGTCAATATATACCTAATTTATTGAAAAGCTAGCAGCATACGTTTCACAAGAATGTGCCATTGTCAAGCGGGTCTTGAATATATATATACGGGTGGCTCATTACACTACCTGGCTCGAGAGTTGGTGGGTGGCGGCCTGTCTTACCATTTGCAGTATAACATACCATCTGAATTTGTTTATTCTTTGGCAATGAATGGTTAACATCTTGGTGAAGCTAGTTATCTGTCCGTAGAAAATTAACCCCACATTAAAAAAAGAGGTATTGGAATATAAAAACAGTCGCCTTGCAGATTTTATCAGATATGTTTTTGGGGCAAAGGGTTTTTGTTAAAGGATACAAGTCATTGGGCTTGCTCGGCAGAGGCCCAATCTTACCTGTATACAGCTGGCCATACCAGATGTTAGATAAATAGAGAGGTTGGGTTAAAGCCCAAGCAGTTATTGGGTTGTAAATCAGATAATTTTCTTGGAATCTTTAATAAAACAAGTAGACCATTTTTCTTCAATTCTCTGTGATTCTAGGGCTACAATTCCACCGTCTTTCACTTTGATTCTCTTCCGTTTTATCCTAACTCAGTCGTATCATCCGTTAGATTACTGTTCATCAGTTTCATGTTTAAAAACATACACACTATCAGTTGGGTATATGGGAAATCTTGAAAGTCAGGTTTGGTTTTTGATAATTAATGTAAGGGATACCCGCAGCGGCTTGACAAGAGCCAAACCTAAAATCAGGTTGGGGTAAATTCATGCATGTTAGTTTACACCATGCAAAATGTCGAAAACAAAACATGTTATACTTTAAATTTTAAATTTAACCTTTTAGTGTTGGGACATAAATATAAGCATAAAAAGGGTGAAACGATCTTTACTCGAAAAAAGAGGTGAAGTGAGTGGACATAATACAAAGACTAATGACAGAATCTGGCCGAGGAAATCTGGTGATTATTTAGTGGGTCTGGGCCAGTGATGTATGGCCCATGAGAGAGAATCGTGCAGGCTGTAGAGGAGGGTGTGGACCAGTTGAGAGATCTTTAGTTAGCCATTGGAATGCATGTGAATGTTTCCATACCCCAAAAATGGTCTTACAGATACAATAATATCTTAAACCAAATGATCCCGGCACAAAGAAAACAGACTAGGGAAGAGGGTAATGGTCCGGTGACACATGCATACGAGCGTCCATCAGTCCAGCTTAGGTACTGTTATCTTGGTTTGCAGTCTAAATCTTCCCATGTGGAGGACACTAGGAATAATATCAAATTATCTTCAGGTGCGGCTGAAGATTTCCCTAGATAAACAAGCCACGCTTTTATGTCTGAAAGTCCCTGATGCTGCAGGCTCTTGATCCAGATTGTTGAAAGATGTGGCTCTCCTGGCATGGCCATATGTGTACGTGTATCAGCATTAATTGAGATGTTGAAAGATGTATGAGTTGCAACTTGCACCATCATCCATAGTAACGAGATCAATTTTGTGAGCTTGATTTTCCAACCACAAACATGTGCATGTGGCCACTCATCTGAAAGCATCAGCAAACCAGACACCTAATATTTCAACTGGCTTCACCCTGTCATTTCCGGGGGATAAAGTTATGCAGACATTTTCTGAAATTTGTGGTTGTCCCCAAGGAAATAACATTACTCGTCTATTGATATCTTGATGTATCTTGTATCTTTTTAACTATGATAAAGAGTCTAAGAACGCATCTAGTGGGATGAGGCGTTAAATCATAAATAGTGTCTAGGGTTCAAATACGGATGTGACGCTGTGAATGAAGCAAGCTGAATTGAACGGGTCGTTGTCATAATGACTTATGCGGAATCCGGATTAGTCGACCAATGAATTGCATACCAGATGATTATAGAGAGAGGGAGGGAGCCTAAGAGTGAAATAATGGTCTCAAATCTAGTCGTCAATGTCAATCCAACACTCCCAATGGCTTCTAAGCTATGAGACAATGCAGCAAAATCTTTTTCTTCCCAGAGTATGCTCAAACATGTTCACCAACAACCTCTTTTGGGAATCTCATCATTACATGTGGGGAGGTTTAATATTCTAACATGGACAAGATGGAGTTCCTTGTTTTTCTTTTAGCAAGTTGAAAAGCACTTTACAATACGCTTTTCTAATGCTTATATGCTCATTAAGTGCATGAACAAGAGCTTAAACATGGTTTTACTTTTACAATATTGCAAGCATTTATGGTCAGATATCTTTTAAAGATATGATTCCTTTCAAATCAAACTTCATGTCATGTGTTATAAATTTGTCAACGTATCATTCAAATCAAACTCTTGCTACTGGAGAGTTAGGATCCACTTACATTAATATTTTTCAGTCGAACTTTATGCATAAACTATTCATCATGATATTTTTGTCCCTCTCAAAGAATCATTTTAAATGTGGTCTCTGCAAGCAATTCTGTGTCCACTTGCTATATAGTAGAAAATTGGTCTCTATGAGTCAATGTATTTTTGATTGATTTTTTCAATGATTGGGACCCTCGAAAAGAGCTACAAACTGCAGATATAATGAAACAAAAACCTGGTCATATTTGTCTGGAACATGCTCAAGCATGTCTTTTAAATAAGCTTTGTTCTGTCCTATGATCCCTGCATGAATGTCCTATGCAGTGTTCTTTATGAACACCAACAGTCATACTCACAACTATAACCCCATTATATATATTTTTCTCGGCTAAAACTGCTGGTTTCTGAGGAGAATCAGACAATGAAAAGTGTTGAAAACAGTACATCATGGTAGAAGTGCATGAACATGATTTCCAAACATGTTTTTTGGATAGAAAAATGCAATTTCTTATTGTCTTCAAATGGGCCCAGCAACTGTCGCAGTGTAGATATGTGCATTTAAATCTACCCATGTGATATAAGTTGGCATGAGATATTTGGATATTTCATTACTTTTCTATCGTTTCTTCTGTTAATTTATTGTTGGAATCTGGCTACATATATTAGTAAAGATTCTTTCAAACTTTTTTCATATGATACCAACAATGATTATTATTGTAAATCATATCAAAATTTATTTATAAATCTCTCACAAATTTGTTATTTTAGCTATCAACGATGAAGAAAGATAACCGCGAATATATGATTGCAAAATAACGAAAAGATACCAATATTTATGTGGAAAACACTTTCGGGGGAAAAATACAGGCAGAAAATAAAAAATTCACTAATGTCTAGAAATAAGAATACAAGAGTATTGTGATTTAGCGCGATTAGTGCGTTATTCGACTCTATATTCTAACACTTACTCAAAGTATCTATTCATAGAGATAAATACTTGATTACTACACAATTTTAATAAAACTGAATTTACTACTTTAAAACAAAATATAATTGTAGAAATACATAAGTGACTATTGATTTACTAAGCGTATAAGAGACCTGTATACAAACGGTACATCAAATATTATCCTAAAAGTATTATATACAAATGCAGAGAACATTGTATTAAGTATGTTTATAGCATTAGGCATGTGAATGGAACATGTGCAATAAGAAGGTGGTGGGCATTGGGGAGCATCTGGTGGTATAAGCCTTTGAGGGCAATGCATTAAGTAAATAATGGCAGCAACCAGCAGGGGCTTATCGGCGCCCTCGGGAAGTGACCCTGGCCGGCCCCAAATTTATTTATTTTCTTCTTTCTTTTGTCTTGGTTTATAAGTGTCTAAAACATGCTCGACTCAGGCACCATTTTCCTTTTTTCGAAATTGAAGTTCATCAATGGCTTCATCCTATGTATTCTATAGAGATGAGCACGGGTCGAGTCGGGTTGGATTTTTGGCCCACCTGAACCCGACCCGAAAATAAATATCCTAAACCCGCACCCGACTCGACCTCACCCTATTCTTTAAAAAATCTGACAAGACCTGACCCGAAAATAAATATAGTACCAGACCCCGACCCGACCTATATAAAAAAATAATTTTAGGGACCTAATTGTAAAAAAAAAATTAGGGGACTTAATCGTAAAAAATTATAATTTGAAAGACTAAATTGTAAATAAAAATTAATTTTAGGGACTTAATTATAAAATATATATAAGGGGTATTATTATAAATATCCCTAACAAATTTAGAGAAAATTACATAATTAGTCATCGGGTCAGGTCGGGTCAGATGTTTTCTACCCTAAACATGCACCCAACCCGACCCGAACCTGATTTTTTTTAAATCCGACCCTGACGGATCGGGTTCGATTGGAACCCGTCGGATTCGAGTTCCGTGCCCATCCCTAGTATTCTAAATGTATATGCATGATGGATAGGATGGGTGTCAAAGGGGGCGGGTGTCAAAGGGGGCAGGTGCCCCTAAATTTTTTTTAATATTGTGTTTGTGTTCGTTTATTTATTTTTGAAGGTGTTCGTGTTCGTTTATATATTGTTTACGAACGAGTTCATTTCTCGAAATGTTCATTTAAGTGTTTGACAACGTGTATGTTTATATGTTGGAAAATGTTAACTAAATTGACAATAAATAATTAAATAAATAAAGTAAAAGCACGATAAGTAAGTTTTGTCAACAATTTTTAAAGTAAGTGAACAAAACTCTCAGTTGATTCCCTCATCTTTTTCTAAGTTGTGAGTTCGAAACTCATTAAAAAGAAATTCTTTTTTTCCCTCTTAAATATAAATTATTAAAAAAAATACGATAAGTAAGTTTTACATCAAATAACGTCGGTTAGATTTAAATAAATTGATGATTTAGATTTGGCTGCTTTTCCTATATTATTATTATTATTATTATTATTATTATTATTATTATTATTATTATTATTATTATTATTATTATATTGATTGATTTTGGTTACATTGCAACCAGACCAGCTATCTTTTACATTCTAAGAACATGGACTTATCACCACATTTACAAACAGAAACCAATAAATAAATAATATATTCGTCACTTTACGACCCCTATGGGAGGTTGAAGGGCAGGGAGATTCGAAGGGGAAGGGGAAGGGGAAGGGAAAGGTCAGGCAAACCAAAATCCAGGAGAGCTGTGTGAACGATACGTGGCTACAAACACACTCACCATTCCAACACTTTACATTTGCAGGGTTTTGTATTTTTTGTTTCCCTACTGTGTGGGATTCATGTAATAAACTCTGCTGTTTGGATTTGTCAGCATCGAACATTATAATGATCAAAATAGTAAATTTAAAATGTTCAAGTGTTTATTAAGTATTTAAATTTAAAATTCAAGAATAATGTGATTATCTCTCTAAATTATTATTAGATCAAAAAATTTAAAAAGAAAAACTCATTTTTCTTTAATTCACCTACTTATCATATATTTAATAACCTCTTGAATTTTTTTAATTCAAGGAGCTCCGTCCTGCATAGCTAGCAAATCGTTTGTGTTTTTTAATTAAATAGAGAAATAATTACATTTTCAAGTAATTGTTAGGATTCGAACCCATATAAGATGAGATAATATCAAGAGCAAAGCTAAGAATTAAAAGTTAAGGGGGCCGAAAAAAACTTAAGGGTATAAAAAGCCCTTGAACTTTTAAAAAAAATGAATTAAGCCCCTAAATTATTTTGCACTGAATTATGCCTTTGAACCAAAAAATTGAATCAATTAAGCCCTTGAACTAATTTTGACATTTAATCTTGATAGCTTTTTATTTGTTGGTGCAGAGTGTTGTGTCATAGTGTCTATACTTGACATTTTCAAAAAATTAATTTTATTTAAACATTTGTTTAAAAGTTCTAATTTTTTTTAAAAAAACGTATAAAATATAAAAAAAAGGTTTTTTTGAAGAAATATGTAAATGCAACATGATAGAACTGTTGTATATCATGTGCCAGTAATATCTAAAGAAAAAAATTGTCAAGATTTAATGGTTAAAATTGGTCAAAAGGCTTAATTAATTCCATTTTTTGTTCAAGAGCTTAATTGAGTGCAAAAAAAAAAGTTCAGATGCTTAATTATTTTTTTTCAAAAATTCAAGGGTTTCTTACCCCTAAGCCTAAAAAGAATAAAAGACTGAAAAACATAATCAATATGATTCGATTAACTAACTTCAAGTAAAACAAACTTAATTTCTTGTACACTTTACCACTAAGACAACACCATGTTATAATTTAAAATTTTATAGTGGCCAAATTAAAAAAATAAACTATAAGTGTAGACCACGGGGGCTTGACCCCTGCCAATCCCCTATATGACTTCGCCCATAGACAATATGAACATTCGTGACCGCTCATCTATCGATGAATCTTGGTATTGGTTTGTTAGTAATACGTTGTTAGTAAGGTGAACGGTGATGGTGATGGTGATAGTGATGTTAATTGTTAGTGTTATTTAATAACGGAGTAAGATGACATGTTTTATTAATAAGCGACGACATTATTTTAGCCGTGATTGATATTAGGATCTATGTTTATTTTTAGATCAATTTAAAATATGATAATATATCGAATAAATTATTATAACTGAAAATTTCAACCGTTGCATTTAAGGATGTTGTCATCATGCGTGAGGAGGGAATGAGCCCACCATTTTCCTTGACTAAAAAATTGGAAGAAAAAAAAATAGAAAGAAAAGAAGAATTGTTTGCTCTGAGAGCATACTGCTTGATGAGCAATATTGGGGAAATTAAGCATTTCTCCAGCTGGTATTTTCATTTGGCCAGATGCTGTTCGGCCACGTTGGCCTACATCTAAAATAACAGTATTCAAATAAACACAGAATTATAATTGTATTTTATAAGGAAAATATTTCATGCTACGACTGTAAAAATTGTTTTGAATCTAATATAAGGTTTATGGATTTAGGTTGTAAGATTTAAAATTTATAGTTTACGATTTAAATTTAAATTTTAGGGGTTAGAGACTGGAGTTTAAAATTTTAATTTTTTATAGTGAAATTAGTCATACTTGTGAAAATAAAAACAGTTAAACTTTGTACAGTACTTAATAAAACGATCATAAATTAAATTTTTAATATTTTATTAATATATTTATAGCTATATTAAAAAATTTAAAAGAATACTTGTGTCGTACGTTGATAGATATTTTAAACTTGAAAAACTTTTTTTAAAGGGGAAAAACTTTGATACCCGTGTAAACTTTAGTTTATCCGTGCCTTTTAGTTTTAGGGGTTAGGGTTTTAGTAAAGTTTACACGGCCTTTTCGTTTTAAGGGTTAGGGTTTAAGGTTTAGGGGTTTAGGTTGTAGTGTTTAGAATTTAATGTTAGTGTTTAGAATTTAGTGTATATGGTTTAGGGTTTAGTTTTTTAGGGTTAGGGTTAGGAATTTAAGATTTGAATTTTTATGGTGTAAATACACATGCTTGTGTAAAATTAATTTTACACGACATGTGTATCAAAATTTTACCATTTTTAAAGGGTTGAAATCCGTTGTTATTCATCACGAACAAAAATTCTCAATCTCTTTTTATGTCTCTAAAACTAAAAAAGTTAAATTTATATTCTAATTTTAAATTTTAAACTCTAAAAATTAAATCTTACCCCCTAAATTTAAATTATAAACTTTAATCTTATGCTCAATTTTTAAAAGTTGGACCATACATAAAAACACACAAAAAAAGACAAAAAAAAATAATTATCACACCTATACAAGACTACAAGTATCAACAACACTATCTTTAATTTATTTAAACTCTTATATCTCAAACCCAACATTTAAAATATTTCAACAAAATTAAGAGTCAAATGAGCATACGAGCAATAACAAATGTTCTAAGGAGGAAAAAAAAAAAGACTATACCCGTGTGGTAGAAGTTCGCATCATGGAATTCGTTATGGTGCACAGGTTCTATGAGGAAGTTAGATGATGAAATTAACACACACATAAACATAAATTAAACTTCTCCATTTCTTTTCCTATTTAAACGTGTGCTTTCCACTTTTATTTTTCTTTTTCTTGCCCGTTGAACGTTTAAGAAAGTCTTATCGGACATACACCAGTTAGTCTGGTGAGATAAAGTGTTAGGTCTTTTAAGTAAGGTCAAAATTTCGAATTTAAAAGTTGTGAATGAAAAAAATAGATTAGAAAAGTCATCCTCATATTAGACATATGCAAAATTCGGTCATGATTACTCGACCAATTAATCGAATATAAGTGGTTAAAAAAATCTTACATGAGTGAATAATTATTAATATATTAAATTAATATTTAATTATATTACAATAATAATGCATAGTTTAAAGGCTAAATTTTTATATTTAATTTAAAATTTTATATTAATTATTTAGAAATATTTAAAGTTTATATTTTATATATATAAATTACTAATAAATTGTCATAGATTTTATATATTTATTATTTAGGTTAATTTATTTCATATATAATAATGTTAATAAATTTTATGATAACAAATTTGAACATCATTTACATTTATTTAATTTGACTTTACAATATCATGTTCAAAATAAATATTTTATCTTTTAAAAAATACTTTCTGACAATAATGTCAAACACTTAAATTTTATAATTAATATTTTAAAATTACTTTTAAAATTATTTTTAGACAACACTTTTAAAAATATTTTTTAAAAGCAATGTAAAACCGCCCTTAATTATCTTCTATCGTACATCTGTGAGAAGAATCAGGTAGTAAGTGTTCGTACAAACCATTTTGAAACTTGAACGCCCCTTTGTCGATCTTCCAGTACATCTCCATCAGATTGGAATCTTGGAATTTCGAATATGTTATAGTGAGAAAACCCTAGGATTTTATGTTAATTTTTGGACTTTTAATGGATTAAAATTAATTATTTTATTTTTTTTTCTTTTGATTCATGGATTAAGCTTTTTGGGGTATTTTTTGTTTTAAGATTTTATTCATGAGGAAGTAGATACTGATTTGTAAATTTTTATAAGAAAATATTATGTGAAAAATAAAGATGATGTAATTTTATTTAATTGGGTTGGACCACTGATGATATAATGAAAATGGTTTATGGAATAATTTTTTCTAATTTTTATTTTAAAATATGATTAATTGTATGTTAACCATTTGAGATTTTTAATAATCATTTAAAAATTAATGGTGTTCAACTGTGTTCGTCGGCCGTTCTAAAATTTTCCCACCAAGAGACAGACAAGAAATTAATAGCTGACCAAAACTAACCAAAAGACAAAATGGGTAATATAGTATTGTTTGAAACTGAAATGTGAAAAACATGAGTATAATTTTAATTTTTTTATATAATTATCGGTTTCCGATTTATTGATTGATTATTCATATTAAATATTATAAAAAATTATTTTTGAGATAAATTTTTTTATTTAATTTATTTCATTCACAACGTTAATATTTAAATACTTAATTTTATTTTAAGGACATGATGTTTCGTATCGTTAAACCAACTTATAGTTGGTTATTATAATTTAACAAATGGTAAAAAAGAACAGAACATGTTACAATAATAATAATAAGCAGGAGAATTCTTTGTGGACTTACTATGTACAATGTAGAAGTGGAAAATCAACACAAAAATGAAATTAAAAAAAAAAAAAGCAGAATCCGGCTGAGCTCAAATCCTATAGCTACAAATGCTAAAAAGCTACAAGCTGGTTCCTCCAAAATCAAAGGGCCAATAATCTAAAAACTTTACTGTACGGTAAAATCTATTTTTAACCTAATTTACCTCTGATTAAGCTTGATTAACTAAGGCTTTAGCTTCGATAAACGTTCCATGAAAACCATATGGAACCCTGGAAGGTAATTTAATCGAAGCTTCTATCAGTAAATTCATGGCATTTACTATTCGAAGCTCCGACGTCCATGTCTTCTCATCGTGAACAAAGGAAAGAATGTAGCCGTCGTCTTCGGCGGATTCGGAACTGTCGTCACGGGGTAAAAAATATGGCTCCCCGCCGTATTTGTTATCGCCGTAAATGTGCTTTTTTACGTCTCCGGTAAGAAGATCGACCTTGGCGAACCCCGACACTTTCGGCCACGGTTCGGCTATGGCGAGATAAGCATACCGTGTCTTTCGTCCGAGGTGGTTCCGGTTCACCATTCCGGCCTCCAGGTTGACTTGCTCGGATTCCGAGATTATGGGGCGGCGCGTGGACTTACATGTCTTTAAATTCAGCCTGATTTCGGACAGTACACTCTTTAAGCTCTCGTCACACTCGTTGAAAATAGAGTCGGGTGGTGTCATGCAAGAACCGATCACCACAACTTCATCGGATTCCGGCTCTTCCCAAGCATTCCACAGATGAAAACAAAAGGTATTATCCGATTCGACCCAGATGATATCGTTTGCATTGCTCGCATTTTTCGAAAGAATCCCGAACCGGGACTTCTTGTTCTTGTCGTAAATCACCGGAGACCCGCCGGTGATCATCTCTTGCAGCTTGAACACGACTTGCTGGTCTGGGATAACCACGAAATTCTCCGTGATGGCGAAATCGTGCATCATGGTCGGCACCGGCAAGGGAATCTCGACGTCCGGTGATTTTTTACCTTCGGGTGAGAATTTGAAGTACTTCAAGTACGGCTTTCGGACAACATCGTAACTCAAAGTGAAGAGTTCCTTGGAAACAGGGTCGATTTTGGGATGAGCAATCATTGTCGATTTGAGTTGTTGTTCGAAATCGTATCGTCCGACTGTTTCCAGATCACCTGAGGAAGTGATACGCACGTGGTAAGGGAGATCATCTTCGGACATGGCGAGAACTCGGTCGTTGAAATAGACTAAACCGGCGTTGGCCACGCCGGTGCCTTGTTTATGATCGACGAGGCCGAAGAGTCCTCGAGCGTAAAACAGCATAAGCCTAGCAATCCCGGAATGGCCATGGAGTTCGCCGATTGCTTTAGGGAAAACAGGGCGGCCCAATTCTTTCTCCTGTAAAAGCCTTTGCGTTTCGGTGAACCGGCAGGCGTAACTGGCGTCGCCATTGTCGATGCTAACAGCGTGAACCATACCGTCTCCGTCAAACAAGTGGTGGCCAGCAACCGGCTCGAAAAAAGGATTAGCTCCGTTTCGGAGATAAACGCCGTTTATACAAGAAGGGATGGTGCCGTCAACGGGGAGAGAATTCTTCACCGGCTGTTCAGGGACGGGAGCGAAGTTTCCAGCGATTTGAATGCGTGGGTCAGCGGTTTTAGGAAGTGGGTGTTGAAGCTCGCGTGAGAGCATCGCGCTCTCCGCCATGTCGAGCGCCATGGCCGCCGCTCTTTGCAGGAGGTTCCACTTCGTCGGCTTAACGTCTTCTCTGGAATTCGAGGACGTTTGGATAACTGAAGGAGAGTTCAAAGCTGAGTGAATAATGCTGATGCCTTTGTTTCTCTTGGGCTGCCATTTTTGGCTTGGAAAGAAGCTCAACTCAACAGTTGCAGAGGAGGAAGAAAGAGGATGGGGGAATTGGGGATTGGCCCAAATTCTTGTTGAAGAAGCCATGGGAGTGTTTAAATTGGAGAAATCAGAAGTGTTTTAATGGCGACTGAGAGTGTTGTTCGGTTTGAGGAAGAAGAAAGCCAACATAGGGAGCAGAACAGAGAGTGAAGAGGTGACTTTGGAGGAAGGAAAGCGAGGGAAAATGGGTATAAATAGAGTTGGGGGAGGTGAAAAAAGAGCCTGGGATTTGTCTGTATGGAGGAGGTCCACCTCAGACACCTAAGGGATGACCACGTGGTGTAGTTTTTTGCATTGACCATTTGGTCTTTGTAATTGTCAATCGTAAACATAGAATATAATAAATAAATAAATGACCAAGACCAACAATCATTCTTTAGCGGGACAATTACATCTCTTAATTAAAATTAATAGTTTAAATTTTGATTATAAATAAAAAAATTAAGTTGAGATAAACTTCTCTATATTAATTTTTATAAAATTTAATTTGAATTAATCGGCTAATTAGTTAAAAATTAATGATTAAATAAGAAAATAAATAAATAAATGACCAAAAATCAACAATCGAGCCTTGACCACTTAATTATTTTAGTTTTATGGTGGGTAATATTTTAGTATAAATTTATTATATCTAAACTTTATCCAAATTTATTCTAATTCTTAGTCATATTGCTTTTATAATAATTGGTTTTAATTATAATTTTAGCCAAAATTTAGATATATTCTTACTATATGTCTATCCGTTTGTGTTTGCAACTATTGATTTAAGTGATTATTTGTAAGGAAAAAATTAAACTTTTTTAAAATTTTGAGATTTTTAATTTAAATCCTATCATACGTGAGTTTTAGTCTAAATTTTATTCTAATTTGGTGTAGATTCTTTATTTATTAAGCATAAAGATTTTACATTTCAAAATAACGGTCAAGAATCGAAACCTCACAAGACATAATAACATGAACATCTTTGACCACTAAACTAATTAATAGATTTTAATTTGGTGAGTATTCTCATCCTATATTGTATGAATTATGTTTGAATGTACCTTAACTATTTTTTTGAAAGTTATATATAATATTAATAAAATTCACAAACCCTAATACTAAACTATAAACCTAACTTTCTAATAATGAAACATAAATAGAGATACTAAAAAAAGACAGACGATTTCTACTAGAAAATTAGATATAGAGACATAGTTATCCCCGCATAGAATGAAAAATCAAATCGGCGGCCTTCTTTTTATTTTATATATATTTTAGTAAATTTCGATATTTAACCTTTGAACAATTAATTTTGATCTATTTTTATATAAATTTATTATGAGGATGACTCTTTTAACTCGATTTTTTATTCATAATATTAATATTCAAATTTTTTGTCTTCAATAAAAGACTTAATAATTTATCTTACTAGGCCAAATAATTGTTAATTAATTTATATTTTAATCTCTGCTTATTAAGGCTTATTCTTTTATTTGCCATAATTAAATAAAAGTCTAACCCTTCGTTCTTGGCAGCTCTTTGAGAGTTCCATTGCCCCCCTTTCTTTCCTTTTCTTTTTCCGCCACTAAAAAAACAAGGTCACGTCAAACGTCGCTAATAAGCCCACCCCACCCTCATCGACAACAGTTGCTTGCTTTCCCTCACATGATCGTCTTTATTGGTTCAACCATTTATACACAACACAACCCTATGAACCCATCAACGCGAACCCCCCCCCCCCCCTAACACTCCCCACCACCATTGGCTCATCCATGTTTAATGCCCAATTGCCCGACCCCTCCTCCTCCCTCATTAATCCGGATCGGCTCGCATCGCACACTTAGTTGTGATATGTGAGTCTTTCGGCGGGTTTTCTATATACACAAAATTTAAAACTCGAAACTTGTTTAAGCGATATTAAAATATTTAATACTTGAATCACGTTAGTTTTTTTTTTTTTTTTACTTTTGTGAATATTGTTTCAATATAAAATAAGGTCAAATCCTGATATTAGCCTTTGTATTGTGCACGAGTTGCAGATTTAGTACACTGTCTAGTTTGATTGGTTTTAGTCCTGTGCTTTTGGAATTTGAAAATTTTATTTATGACCCATGTAATATAGTGGTAATATGACTAGACTAAATAGGTCTAAAATGATTATATTGGAGACTAAGTGCCCTAACTTACAAGATTAATATAGTGATAATATAATGATAGTTGGACCCTTCAGGGACGGAATTAGTTGCCCTTCCCCACCCTAAATTTTTTAATTTTATTTTTATAAATAATTTTTTTAAAAAATAAATTATTTATAAATTTGTCCCCTTAAATATTTATTTTTTGTCCTCCAACCCCAATTCTTTACTTTGTCCCTGCACATATTTTTAAGTTTCGTTTTAACATGTACTTAGAAAGAACAAAAATCATTTGCTCCTAAGCATGTCTCTTTCTATGCCTCACACTAAAAAATACTAAAAAATTAAAATTTTAAACCCTAACTCTAAATTCCACATCCTAAACCCTAAATCCTACCCCCTAAAAATACACCTTATGCATAATTCTCTAAACCCTAACTATAACCCTAACTTTAAATTCTAAACCTAATCCTAAACCTATTTTTTTTAAAGTGTGAGCACCAAAAAATACATAGTTAAGGGGCAGACGATTTCCCTCCCATCAAAGTCGCAATCTATAAAAATTTGGCACTTGCGTATGTGTTACTATCATTTCCCATATATCACATTGGCATTTACAAATAAGAAAGATGGCGTTAAACTACCTATCTTTTTCGACGTCCCCAAATTTTATATCCAACATTGAGTGATTTGACTCCTATAATTTTAAACCCTTAAACATAGAAATCCTATGGTGCAATTATCATATGTAGTCATCGTTTATCATTGTCACAATAAATATTATACCGAATATTTTCAATAACATCAGCCATGAACACAACACCGTTTAATCTTTAACCGTGAAGTAGAAGACATACCTAGTTGTTTAGAGGTCCCCCACTTTCCCGAATCCGACCGTCGCCTAGGCGGAGTGAAACCGAACCCTATTAGGCACAATAGTAGCATTCAGGCCAGAAAGATAATGGCACTAATGCCAGATATTGTTGAAAATTAAGATGGTGACTAAAGGTAGATAATTGTGTGTACAAGTACTATACATCCCTTTGGAATTTAGTGTCTATCATCAATCTCATACCCTGTTGAGGGGCCATATGAAAATAATGGTGTGTAATGGACATCTTTTTTCTGCAACTTTCTGTTGAAATGTAGTTCGTAAGCAATATCGAACTACCTCGGAAGCAAGTGTGGAATACAAACTTTATATCGATATTTAACTTTAAACAAGTATATTCCGATCAACGAACGAAACGTTTATAAAAGATCTTAATTTAAAATCCATTTAATTAATAACTTCTCCATATTGGGGAGCAAGTGTGAAAGTTATGTGCCTTAATTATAAACAACATTGCACATCTGTTCATGTTGTCATGTTTCGAAAGCAAATCACTTAAATGAAGATTTTACCCTGTCTTAAAGGTATTAAAAATGAGGCCAAGAGCTAAGGAGCTTTTAGTTTCCTCAGTCAACAAATTACAGCCTAGCTTGCTTTATAGTCTTTAATTCTTATATGTGTGTGTGCACGCTTAATTAGTATACAATCTTTGATTGAAAGTGTTTTTTTTTTCTTCCGGTTCTTAGAACTTTGCCCTGACTAATCCGTATCGACCCGAGCCGCACACATAATTTTGGTAGGCAAGTCTCCTAGCGGAGATTTTATGCATACACAAAACCTCGAACTCAAGACATACTTAAGTGATACTAAACTGTTTACCATTTGGACCAACCTCGTTGGTAGTAAAGAAGATGTTTTTAACAAGGCCTTATTCCTTTTTAAAAAATAGTATATAATCTTTTTTTCGTATATGATGTGATCTCACGGTCGTATCTATTTATTTATTTTTTGTCATTTGATAATTTACACACACACTTTGCAGACAAGCTACTTAAACTCAATTTTTTTTTAAAAAAATAACAATATTCTCTTTTTCACTAGAACCACTTGAAGATTTTCAATTAGTATATAATCTTTGATTAAGTATAATGTAAAAGGTATGCTTAATTTCCTTATGTCATAGGTGGATGATTCTCAAACAAATCGGCTGCATGGGAATATTTTGTGTTATTTAATTAAGCACTTTATCAACTAATCTGAATAATAAATTATCTACATGCTTGCATCCCACCTTCTTTTTTTTTTACAAATTAATCTAATTTCAATCTTATTTTATTTGAAAACTAGATTCAATATTGTTTTTGGTACATTTGAAATGCTTTATATAAATAATGAATGTTATCTAAATGAGAACTTCCCTTGCAATCGTGTATGCGCAAATTCAACGATTAATTTTTATGATTTATTTACTATTTAAGACCATATCGTTTTAAAATTAATTAATTTGTCTCTCTCATATTCAATTCTGACTCGTCCTTATATAGGGTGATTCATTTTTTCAACGTTACCCAAGTTTAAACAGTATTGTCTGCACAAAATGCGAGAAGAATTTTGTAGTTTTACCCTTTTCAATCTTGTAGCTTCTGAAGAAAACAAAAGTTAATGATATAATTAACCAACTAAACTTTAAAGAAGAGCGGATAATCTATATCTAATCTAATCATTAGATCCTTCAATTAATTATTCTATTTTTTAAAATTTACAATCGGTTAAAAATCTTCAAAATACAAACAAATAAATAGTATAAATATTTTTTCTTAAAAAATTTCTTTTTAATGATTCAGATTAAAAAAAATATTATTTATAAAAGATAAAAAATACATAATTTAATCCTAGGAGACTTAGAGTCAATCGCTCTGTTTGCCTGATGTGTGCATTGTCAAAGGGTTAATAATATATATGAACAGGTACTGTTTTATAATCATCTTTATACTATTAAAAAATAAATAAATAATTGTAAATTCATCTAATAATAAATTATTTAATATTTCACCTGATGGGGTGCATAAAGCTAGTTATATAAATTAAGGGGAATGTGAAACATGAGATCTAACGGGCAAGGAAAAACACATGATTTAAATTTATTTAAATGATTGCCAGAAAATAAAGTGATAAGAGAATCCCAATGGGTCAATAATGAAGATTGCATTCATTAATTATTGGAAGATATATACTCCTAAATTTCGATTAATCAAATACATATCTTAATGTGCATGAGTTGTCGGTCCATTTCTAACGCTCAAAATCACATATCGAGTTAGGTTCAACTGTATAGTGAGATGCCTTTATATATATATATATAAGGATAGAATCCACTTACATTATGTAAAATTCAATTACTTTTACATATTTTTTAAATTATTGGGTGATGATAATAAATGACTAAGATTATTTCCTTATATATATATGGGATAAGATCTAGTTACACAGTATAAGAGTTTTTAACTTTTACACGTTTTTTTTATCGTTGATGGGTGAAACGAGTGGATGAGATTAGCAGTAAGTTATGTGAAGAATATCATTTGAAAAAAAAGTAAGGAGTTAATCTCAGTATCAATTTTCCCAATCCAACGATCCAAAAAACGTGTAAAACTATGAGTTTTACATCCTGTGTAAGTGGATCCTAACCCTATATATATATAAGACGGGTTAGGATCCACCTACACCGTGTAAAATTTAATTACTTTTACACTTTTTTAGATATTGGATGATGGTAATAAATGGGTAAGATTATTTTCTTATTTTTTCTGTGATAATCATCACATTTTCTACTGTTAATCTCATCTATCCATTTATCTTCATCCAATAGCCATGAATTAGTGCAGAACTTTCAAATTTTACATTGTGTAAGAAGATCATATCTCATATAAAATTAATGTTTGATACATTATATTGATAAAAAAATTATTTGATACACTGACCACGATTAATAATTTTACTAATTATCATTAATAAATTATATGGTGACGTATTTAAAAATTTCTTTAAATCCACTTAACTTTATTTATATATAATTATATACTCCCATTGTTACATCGAATACTAATTATAACATATTACGAATTCAAATCCCGAAATAATAACTTTGTAACTAGAGCTAGCTAATTTAATTGTTGCTTTTAATCTTTTAAACGTGTTTTTTTAGCAAGTTCGACGTATATAAAAAAACTAAAATAATCATTTATACCATCCTTAAAAAACAATTATTATCAAAGATGATAATACTTAAAAGACTATATGAGTTATATACATTGTTAATAAATCAGAGGATTACGACTAATAAGTGTTGAGTGCATTGATAAGGCACGTTGTACCCTTTAAAAGAGGACATGAGTTCAAACTTTGAAGGCTACATTGTTGGGAATGACAGTTTTACACCCAAATATAGATCGTAAGACAAACATTTATATTACTAAAAATAAATCTGATGATTACACATTATAGTAAAAAAAACTCAAATTCATTTAATTTTATTTCTAATGAAAAATATTTATAAAATATGGTATTATTAGAGACAAAAACAATAATAGGCTTAATAGCCGACAACTTGAGCTTTGTCACCATCAGTAAATCAGATGATTAGTCATTATAAAAATATTAAAAGAGAGATAATTATTAGCCACAACGGACGACTAGCTAAGTTATACAAGGGTGGAGCAGCATATCTAAAAGGATAAGCCAGTCACGGTTTTACCTTTTGCTTGAAATAATTCCACGTCAATTTAATGCAAGTTGTTGTAAATTTTGTTGTCCTCTCGATTTTTAAAAATTTTTAATGATTAATTTAAACGAATATGTGGTGTCGTACATTTAATTTTGATAGGTGAGTCTCATAACAGAAATTTTTACATACACAAAGACTCGAACTTAAGACATATTTAAGCAATATCAAGTTGCTTGCTACTTGAACCAACTTCGTTAGTTATACAACATGTATTATTAATAAAACATAAATAATTAATAAAATAATAAAAAATCATTAATATACGTGACAAAAAATTATTAGTTGAACATATAAAAGAACATAAAAAAAAGACATACGAATTTCGTTAAGATCTCGTAAGCCTGGGAGGGATATGAAAGTGTTGTGAACCTTTTAATGGTTATTTATATAGTACAAAAGACAAAATCTCAACCGGAGATAATATTAATTATCGAGAGTTTGATTAATTACATAAAAAACAATACTTTACAGATTTCTCTTGAAAGAATCGGAAGATCCATTGATAGATGATCCCTCGTGTGAGAGTAAATATTTCCTTAACAACTTGCATAAAATTTGTTAGGACAATATCATTGAAATTGTTTTAACGGTTAAGGCAGAGCAGTTGGGAAATGGAAAGCAACTTTTTGTACACAAATTTCTACTTTGGTGAAGAAACAAAATTTAAAGATGTGATAAGAAGGACGAGTTCAATCTTATTTATGTCGAATAATCGGAGAGTTTGTTAAAATAAATAATTAAATAAAAATTATTGCGTCCTCGACGGTCCAAAGAAAAAACCAACCCACATTTTACTGAGAGTCAATGAGCCCAAGAATGGATTTAGAGGAAGGTTGGAATGGGTCGTCATCCCTTTAAAAATTTAAAATTTATATACGATTTAAATTTTTTTTAGAAATTTTATATATATTTTTTATTAAAAATTTATTTTTGTCCTCTTAAAATTTTATAAGTTTATTTCTCTTAACATAAAATCTTACTTCGGTCACAACTCTATGAAAGTGACAATGCACCCGCTAATTTGGCTTCGTAACATGGGGCACAGTTGTACCATCTCTTGATAATGACATTTGGACTCTATAATATGTTCGAGTGTTAAATTTTTTTTATCAAATAAGATTTCGAATTTAAGTTCGGATGAAGCTCCAAATCTATTTTAGGAGTCAAAGCTGAATTTTAAATTCTTTGGGTATCAAAATTCAATTTCACCATTGCATTAATTTATAATTTTGTAAAATTTGAGAGGACTAAACACAAATTTCCCATATAAGAGGTCAAGGTTGTCTCTAACATCGTCTATGCCCAGGGTTGTAAATGAATCGAACTCAAACGAACAAGATTGTATTCGTGTTCGTTTGTTTATTTTTGAAGTTGTTCATGTTCAGTTTGTGTACGTTTAAAATTTTAATATCATATTTGAACTCGATTCATTTATTATTTGATGTGTTTAGGCTCGAGTCGTTTAGCGTTCATGAACATAAACGAGTAAATAAATGAGCTCAAGAACTTCTTTGTTTAACGATGAACATAAACGAGTAAATAAATGAGCTTACGAACTTCTTTGTTTAACTTTCATGAACATAAATAAGTTGTAATTCAAATATAAAAATAGAGATAGATTATATTAATATTTTTATAAGAAAACATCATTAATAAATAAATAATCTTGTTAATGAACATAAACAGGCTGAAAATACCTTTGTTCGTGTTCGTCTGTTTATTAAACGAACATAAAAAATTTGTTCATACTCATTTATTTAGCTTAATAAACAAACATAAAAAAGTGGCGAATCTAGAAATATTTTTGAGAGTGAGCACACATAAAATATCAAAATCTTAGGGTGAACACAACTCATAAATATTAAAAAAAACAAGGACTAATTCTTAAAAAATAAGAAAATTGAAGTCAAATGTGTGAAGTTTATGTGGCCACCCTAAGATACACTTGAATCCGCCATTGAACATAAATGAACATTATACGAATGATTCTCGAACAATTCATTAAACGTTTTGTTCATTTATAGATTCCGATCGACTCGACTCCTAACATAATTGAAGCTCGATCTCTTCCAAAACATCCATATTAATCACCATGTATAATAAAGTGTAAGCTATCATAGAAATATACATATGAAGAAGATGATGAAAATGTTAATTTGCTTTTACAAATGTTGGATTTTGATAAGCATTAAGCACTAATAGCTTTGATAATGTTGTATTAATTATTTGTTGAGAGTGGATTATCCATAATGGATATAAGCTTAGAATAATTAATGTCGACCGGTACACGAGTCGAGTGCGGACTTCATGTTGTTAATTAACACTAAAATGTTTGGTCAATTTTATTGCTATCAACTCGGTTTCTGCTTTGCTTTTGCTAATATTTAGAAGTCGGTTATTATCGTTATTGACGGTTTTGTTGCATGGAATGCACAACGAAGTGAAGTTATTGGCACATGAATTAATCATAGTAAATATTGTATAGTTAGTGCCATAATGACAAATTAATTTTGTTTTAAGTTAAGGATACTATATATCTGTATAGATAGAGTTGGCCATTAACATTAATGGGAAGTTTGAATTAAGGAGTGTAGTTATAAAATAAATAAATAAATATTTGTAACTCAAACATAAACATCTTCGATTTATTTATTTATTTCATTGTTTCTGTAACCCCTAGACCCACCTATGCGTTACACCTAGTTCTAGAAGGTCACATTTGGGTCACAAGAGCACAGTAAAAACTCAAGAAATTTCTTTTCTTTCCACTAAATGTAACCCCCTAGACTCACCTATGCGTTACAGTTTCAATTACTCTTTTTTAGTTTAAGCATGAGATGAGGTGTGATGATTGCTCGCCTCATCCCTTAACCATGAGGCTAGGGGTTTGATTCCCACCAAAGGGAATGGAGTACATTTTCATAACCAGCTGTTTACCTCTTAGTGAGAGCACCCGTAACGAGAGGATTAGTCATTATTATCGGTGGATACCTTTTTGGCTCAAACCGAATGCAGTGCATGCAATATTTTCGGATTCAGTTAGTAAGATGTTTGAAGAGATTTAACACCTCAATTTTAGTTCGATATGATTTGGTTCTTCTGTTGTTATAGTGTTGTTAAAAGGTCTAAATTGATAATTCCGTTAGTTGTTGCTGTTAAAAGTGATGATATGGATTTTTTTAACTGTAATTTGATCGCGTAATCAGGGCTACATGGAAATGCAACCAACCATATTCAACCAGTAATAAATCATGTCATTACTTTAATAGCAACAACCAACGACGTTGTTAATTTGGACCTATCAGTAACATTGTAAAAGCAAAGAAACCAAATTATACTTAATCAAAGTAGAGGGATTGAATTCTAAATTCCAATTAAGTTGGTGGATTAAAGCTATAATTAAACCTATGACTAATATAATATCGCCAAAAGAAAGCAAGGAAACTCAGTTTAAATAAACAATCAACTGTCGGTATAGGTAGTTTTTTTAGTCACATAAGGCTTAAAAAATAATTAATTAAAGACAAAGAGCTATTTTGCTTTAAACAAAAACAAAAAGAAGGAAAGAGAAAATAAAATCTAAAATTGGGTAAGTTAGGGTTCATCCATTTTCTCCTGATTTCCTGCTCTTTAATGTTCATGAACCAGTGAAAAGAGGGTCAAACTCTTCTAGAAGAAAAAAGATTTTTGGACTTACTAGTAGTATAATTATAATTCCAAGTATAAGTTATATATATGAATAGCTCTAATTAAATTAATCATTATAAAGTATGAAACAAATCAAAATAAAATTCGAGTCGAGAACTCATACGTAACACATGTGATAGTTTCCTATGATAAGAATCAAATATGAAATCTCAAAATCTCAGGGCTTGAATCTTGCCATTAAGCTAATATCTCATTCACAATTATGAATTTGAGACATATGGTGAAATTTATATTATAACAAAATATATATTAAAATCCCACACAGGACTAATATCCACTAATTGGTCGAGTGGCCAAAGGTGCTCATGAAATTTAAACATGAGATCCGAAAAATTAGGGCTTCATCCTATCATTAAACTAATACCTTATCATCAACGGTTATGAATTAATATTTAGGCATAATGTTAAAAATGCCTCTAACGTTTGACTGGATAGTTATTTTGACCTCTATTCTTTTTTTTTGAAGCACTTTAACCCTTAACATCTCATTTTTGGTCAAAATAAACCCTCAATGGATGAAAACTGTTAATCAACTAACGATAAACATCTTGAAATGACTTGACAAAATGATACATTAGCACAAAACATAATTTTCTAAAATTATCTTTGATTGGTTTGTCACTCTGTCAAGTCAGTATCTTTGTTTATATGACACTGCTATGTCAGTATGCACTATCATATAAGTTTGTCACGTCATTTTAAGTCCTTTAGCGTTAGTTGATTAACAGTTTTCAGCTGCAGTATTTTTTAACATTATGCATAATATTTAACGCACTCAGAATATATAACCTTTATGTATTGTTGGTTAATTACAACTTGAAACTGAGCTAGCACATTTAGCCGGTTGGACAAGCTGCTCATCTTTGTTCTCTCATTTCTCTTAGGTCATGGGTTCTAGGCCCACTAGAAACACTCATTCCTTCCCCTAAAATCTCCAATCCCCTCCGCTTTAGGTACGATTAGAATTAAGATTAGAATTTGTCAAAAGAAATTACAACTTGAGACTAAATAAAAATATTTCAAAGATCTCAAAGATAAATACAAAGAATATTGTTTAGGACTAAGAATATTTTTTTAAAAAAATTATTATTCATTTCATTAATTAAGTGTTACATTGTGGTACACTAATATGATATATAGAAGTTGTACACGAAAAACATATCTAAAAGACGTGGATATAGTCAAAGAAAGAGAGAACATTAAGAAAATTAGGTTCCAAAATAGATATCCATCATGAGATTTGGGTTTGGTAAGCACATGGTATGCAAAGAATTTAATGTGAAAGTTGTTGGATATTCATTATCATCTCAAAGCCATAGCATCTTCCATGAAAGTTGTTGGATATCCATTACCATCATGATAATTAGGTCGTTCGGATCGAGTTCAGGTCAAATTATTTCGATTTGAATTTATTTTGAATTTAGATTGTTTTCAGTTCAGGTTCTATTTGAATTGGGTCAAATCTGGTTCGGATTTAATTCAGATCTATGGTAGGTCAAGTCGAGATGGATATCGAATCATATTAATATCAGATCTGTCGATTTTTAGGTTGATCAATATTAGATCAGTCGATTTTTTAGTCGGATCAAATATATTTAAAGTGGAATCTAATACGAAAGGATAAAATGTATTTAAAAGAAACACGCAATATTTCTCAAACAAAGAGTTTGGCACGTTGTTTCCTTAAAAATCGTTAAACTTCATATTCCATGTATGTTTCTTCGGAATTTGCTTCTTCTTCTTTTGGTGAAGTATCCTAGGTGAGATGTTCATTGTCCTGCTGCATGAACCTGGTTTTCTTTAGTTTTTATTGCATTGGGGAAGCACATCACATTTTTGTATGAAAAGAAAAAGTTGAGACTGATCTTCACGTTCAAGTGGAACAATCTCAATTTGTATACAATATAAGCACACTTGATTAAATCGCATAAATTCTAATGTGATATTTCAACAATCAATTAGGTTATTGATGTCACACTAACGAGTAAAAATGATGACATTAAGTGTAATGTACTTTCAATTTGAGGGGTAATTCCTAAATTCTTGTTCCATAAGCAATGTTTGAACTCCAAAGTCGAATAACAATATGCATTAGTACGTCCCTACTTACCATAGCATGTATATTAACGTTGCATGTACCATGCAGGCCGCCATGGACAAAATGCAAATGCATTGATCGACCAATTCAATTTAAACAAGATAGCTCTCTCCCATATATTACTTTCGCTTTCAATCTTATTCTTCATAAAGATTACTTGACTTTTTTTAATAAAATAATAATAATTTCTTTCAACAAGGAAATCCTGAGAAAATTGCCAACCCTAGCTATGATGGCACTTAGAAGAAACATATATGGAGACACACTATACTCTGTCGACATCAACTTTTGATTCTAGTTTCTATGTAAATTGACAACTTTATATTTTTTTTACAGTCATGTAGATAAACGAATGATAGTGATTAACAGTATAAAAGAATGAGATAATCTCAATATTAATTTACTCTCATTCAACGAAGGTAAAACTAAATGAGTTTTGTATGGTGTAAGTGGATAAAAAAAAACATTCTTATTTCCAACTTTTTAATCTCAAGACATCAATTTACACTCATTCAATAGTCCAAAATCAGCGTAAATTTAAAATGTTTTACATTGTGTAATTGGATCATATCTCTCTAAATAATTGTATATTAGACTTTCAAACTTACTCTCACTTGGTATCATTTTTTTAAAAAAGAGATTGGAAATAATCAGCTAAACTTATGTTTATATATATATATATATAATTTGAAATCTTTGATTGAATTTGTAATCCAATTTAATCTATGATTGGAAATGTTAATGTTATATATGGAGTATGGAGAATTTGACTAAATGGAGATACAATGGGAAACATAATATATAGCATTGCCATTGATAAGGCACATGGTTCATTGCAAGTGCCTAAATTTATGTCATATCATGAAATGATACAACTTTCACATAATTTCATGACAAGTGCTACAAAGCTGCAAATTTAAGGTGGGGGTCATCATCATTCATCAAAGTAAATGGCTAACAATAACAAAAAAATAAAAGTCAATAATGTCTTCGGATTTTTAACTATATACAATGGGAAACAAACATAATGTTCTGTCATGTTTGGTGACATTGCACTTGACAATTCCCCCATATGACTCAACCAAATTTAAACTTTTTTTCCTTTACAAATTTCAGTTTCTTCACGCAAATAAATTTTAGGTATATGATAAGCCGAGAGAATGAAAAAAATCGGTTGATATTTTGAAATGAAATTTGGATTAATTTGACCCACTAAACTATAGATGAAATGATAAAGAATTTAATATCAAATTTACTGTTGATGTTAGTTTCGAGTCCATTTTAAAAAGAAATGGAATAATTTGATGGCATATCAAAATGTGCTAAGATCAAGAAAAAAAAAGAAATGTAATATTTCTCCCAAGCTTTAAGTGCAAAATTGAATTGAATGAGTATATGTGGTATTTAGGGTTTAAACTTAGAGTTTATAGCCCAAAGTTTAGAACACGTGTCCGTATTTAACTATTAATTTTGAAATTAATTTTTTTTCATTCTATGTGTATCAAATATTAATACATATTTTCAAAGCCTTATGTTTATCCATATGGGATTCGCCTGCAAAACCAAGTTTTAAATTTTATGGTTAAAGGTTTAGGATTTGGGACATGCGTCAGCGTGTAAGCATTACTTGTGAAATTAAAACTCTTTTTTTTTTTTTGCGAGTGTACCGAACACTAGCTCATATTTTCCCAAAATTTTAAGCTTTATGGTTATGGATATGGGTTCAGCTTGCAAAACCTATGGGCCCAAACTTGCTTTGAAATTGTGTTAATGGAGAGTTTGTAGGCTCAATTTGAAAGAAGCCCATTCATCTACCAAGTGTTGAAAAATGTTATGCTCTCAACAGCTATGACGGCCTCCAAAATGTAGAAGAAAGAAACGGAATTTTTTTGATGGGTGGTTTGATTTTCAGCAGCTTCCATTTTTCTCCTCATCAATCACTGTACAGCACTGGGCAATTCATTTCCTTTGAAGATAAGGAATTCCCATGTCGTCTCTTGAAGAAATCTCCTCTGGTAAGAAGCTTTATTTCCTTGTTTTGTTCATCTTTTTGGGGTACATGAAGGTTTAGTTGTTATTATATCTTGTTTCTATTAGTGGAAATTGCAAGTTGTTGATCTGTAAATGGGAATTTATCAAGACAAGCTGCTAGAATTCTAATTGTGTATTTCTGAAAGAATTTTTTTTTTTAAAAAAAAGGGTCTTTTCCGGGAAAGTAAATAATGGGATTTCAGTTTCCATGATTCCTCATAGTAAGCTTTTGTTCAATGGAAAATCGTTTATGTATTGAAGCTATGCCGATTGCCTACAATTTGATTATTAGATTGTGTTATATGTACTCGGTTTATCTGATTATGCAGCGCTGTGCCTAAAATTTAAGGGGAGAAAGCAACAAGTTTATATTTGTTGAGCTTTTGAAGATAAGTGCTGAATTTCTTATAGATATTTATGTATGGTAACAAGTCATTACACACTTGTACGGTTTGTGCCTTCCTATAGAATGCAAGTTTCGATTTCGTTTATTGTTTTCTTTTTTTGAATAAGTCTAGCTATTTCTTTGTCCTGAATTCTAATTATATCTTTATCTTTGTGATTAGTAATTTTAATAATTGCAGGTACCAGTTATGGTCAATTGTGGATTCTTCTATTAGTGAGAGTTAAGATGCCTAGGCCATCCTTGTTCTGGTAAATCAGTTACATTTGACATCTATTTCTATTTTTTCCTAAACTAATCAAATTCTGTAATGTAGCGTCTGGGGAATTGGATTTTAAAATTTAGATTTTGTTTCAAAACTTGTGGAAATTGAGTGATAACATACATAGAAATGTATTCATGATTATTTCTCAAACCCATGGATTTGTTGGATGCCTATTTAGTAGTGAATTTGAAATCCCTAAAGAAGTTATGACTTCAATAAATTCATGCTTTTTATACTTTCCAAATGTATTTTTTATTGAATCCTAAATAATTAATTCATAATGTATGCATTTCGTCTTACAATTTATATAGAAAATGAAATCCAAATCCAAGTTTTCAAATTCATATTGCAAACATAACATTAGCAATTTAACATCCCTCTTAAATGAATATCTTCAAAATTCGCTTATCTAGTTTAACATTAGCAATTCATATTGGTATTGTTATAACTTCTGTTTATGTTTTAAATTAGTTAACTCATCACTTATGCATGCGCCAGTTTAGATTACAATATCTCTATTACAATAAATATCTATTAGAAATACATAGTTTCTCCTTTGAGTAAAACATCCTTTAAACTTTCAATTTATCTGTCGCATGGTTTATGGATGTATCTAAGTGGTTATTGCACAAAAATGAGGAAGCTTTGTTTTGTTGATACTTATTTTCTAGCTTTTCTGTGTTGCTAGCAGCCATTCATGACAGAGATATTTTAATCTTGATACAAGGACATCTTCTCTTGTTGTTTGGTAGTGGTAAAAGAGGGTTCTAAATTCTAATTGATGTTGATGGAATTACTAGAATGACGAGTGAAATTCAAGGCCTCCAATGACTGTTCTGCTGATGAATCCTAAGCTAGCCCACCTAGAGCTCGATAGTTTCTAATTCTTTGTTGCAATAGAAACATGTTTTAGTATTTGCATCTTCTCTACCTGAATAGAAATTCTTGGTAGAATCTGAGAAAGAAACACAAAGCTCACTACTTTGTGTTTATTCCTTGTTTAGTGTTGACTGATTGGTGTTAATTAAAATATTATTAGAAAAGTTTATACATGGGATGGTCTCCACTGCTACTCTAAGCTTTTCCTAAAATACTGTGTTAAGAAGATAGTGCCATTCTTCACTTTTTGCAAAACAAAGACCTTCATAAGAATTGGGAAAGAAAATTTTATAAGAATCTCAATTTGGCAATTTTTACTCGAGTTGTTTGTTGTACATTCTTTACTTCTCTCTCTTGAATGGGATCGAGTAGTACTATGGAGATTTCCTAAAAATAATGTCTAAAGTGATTTTGCTGTATCTCATGGACTTCTCGTGGATTCATTTGGTTTTGACACGGACCGGAAATTTAAAATCCATGAAGTCTTATGTGCTATTGCATTCTTTGTTACTCTCTAGTGAATGGCTCTCAATACAGGAGTCATTTCCACAATTGAGGAATGATAATGATTATGATGGTAATAATAATAGCTTAACCCTATGTAGTACTTAATTATATGATTCAATTAGATGTTTGTGACATTTCTCTGTTATTCTTTGCAAAACTTGCACTCCCTTTTTACACTTAAATTGAGCATCAAATCACTAGTCTAAAATTTTGAAATTCTAGACCGGATAATGTTGAAGCTGTTTGGGTATGGTTAGCTTAGCGTAATGTAGTTACCGTGGCCTATATTATCATAGCTCTTTGGTTTCCCCTATTTTGTAATGTCGGACACATCAGACACCTTAAACGGACAATGGCTTTTCGTGTTACTAGGTCTTTCTAAATATCAAGAAAAGAATAAAGAAAAACTGAACCTATATTTGTTGAATAGGAGCGCGAATTGGACACTGATATTAATGTCTGGGCCACATAGATATGACGTTGAGAGCGTTTACCTTTTACTTGATGTTCCAAAATTACCCCTTAACTGAGTCTCAATATTAGGTGCCAAATTGTTTCTTGACATTGTGGTAGTTGGTGTCCTTTCTACGCGGCGTTTGACATTTGTTTAGCAAGATTTTTATTCTCTGGATTGCCATTTATGATTAACCCACATTTTGGTTCTTGTGGATAAGATGAACTTTACTTTTGTTTTAGCGAGTCTCACCTATGGCAACTTTATTTTCCATTTATGCTTTCTATGGTTTATTTCTTCGCCTTGAAGTCCTATAAAACGAAGATTAAGACGGTCGTCCTCATTGCAAGGTTACGATAGTTTTCTTGTCTCTCTCTTCTTGAAAGGAGCTTAGTTTTGTGTTTCTTTCTTAGCCTCTATCATAAATTTCAATTCGGGTAAAAAAGATGCAAAGAAGTATCCAAATGGTAAAAGATGCTTCTATTGTAACAAAGGATTCAAAAACTATCGAGCTCTAGTAAGCCAACTTGGGGTTCTTCAGGAGAACGGGTCATTGAGGGGCCTGAATTTTACTAGCCGTCCTAGTAATTCATTGACATCAATAGGAACCCTCTTGTTCCCCTACCGAACAGCCAGCAGAACTAAGATGGTGGGAACAACGCCCCTCTTGTTCCCCTACCGAACAGCCAGTAGAACTCGACTGGTGGGAACATCGCAATTCCAAGCTCCACCTCCAATTGACTTTTGTTCAATATTCCGCTCGAACGAAGCAAACCATGCTGGCAGGAACAGATCGACTGGCGGTAATCCCTGAGTTCCTCAAACTCATATTTTCATGTCTCCTTATGGTATTGCTTTACTCTGTAACAGCTTGGCTCCAGGAGCATTTGTTCCTGCTGGTTCCAGTGCAGCCATTTCTGCTGCTGTATTTGTTCCATATGGCAGTGTTGTAACCACTGGCCATGCTATGGATTATTCATCATATTTGGTCCCAATTGGAGTTTGTCATTTTAATACTGATTAATTTGTGATTAGCCAGGATATTCTACCACCAACCTTTCGAGATGCCTCGAAGAGACCTCGAGGTTATAATATTGGTAAGCTTCTAAATCCCACCTCTGTTATAACAAATCCTGACCTTGGTCACCTGTTTGTACCTTTCCCCAGGAAGCAATAGGTCCTGCATAGCTGGCAACCCAGTGAATGTTGAATTGACATATGCGGTAGAAACTGGTGTTGGTGCGGAAGACGAAGAAAGTCCAGCAGATTTAGATTCGTCCCTGCATCTCTAGACTTATATGGTTATCTCTGATACATACACTTAAATTATCCATTTATTTTATTTATGTCATGACTATATGCTATGAAATAAACCCAATTTATACTAAATTTTGTGTTCAATTTCTAGACAAACTCTTTTCCTCTTGTTTAATAAAAGAACTTTTATATAAATAAATGTTGAACGCATTGATAAGGCACAATGTTATTTTAATAAAATAATTCACAAGTCAAATATGAAAAACATTATTATCAGGGACAACTACAAACCTCAAATAAGAATTGTATAATAAACATTAAAGTATCAGAATAATTATCTCATAAATTAATAAACTCTAAAAATAGTAATAAATATTTAGTATTAATAATAAAATTGTAAATAAGGTAACCAAAATCTCTCACATATTTGCCTTATTTATTACTAATAATATTAAATGTGGCATGAATTGTATCGGAAATATCTAAAAATGGAATCTCTCGCGTATTTGCCTTTCTTATACAATCCATGCCACATTTAATATTATTAGTAATAAATAAGTAAAATTGGTTACCTTATTTACCATTTTATTATTAATATTAAATATTTGTTACCATTTTTAGAGATTATTAATTTATGAGATTATTATTCTAATATCTTATTGTTTATTATACAATTCATATTTGAGGTTTGTAGTTGTCTCTGCTAATAATGTTTTCTATATTTGACTCTGAATTATTTTATTAAAAGCACATTGTGTCTTATCACTACATTCAACATTTATTTATATAAATATATTTTTATTAAACAAAAGGAGGGAAATAATTTGTCTTGAAATTGAATATAAAATTTAGTATAAATTGGCTTTATTTCTTAGCATATAGTCATGCATAAACGAAAGAAATAGAAAATATAAGTGTATGTATTAGAGAGAACCAATAAGTCTAGAGATGCAGAGACAGATCTAAAGCAGCTCCTCTTTAGCACCCACACCAATTTCTGCAGTAGATGTCGATTTAACAAATTTGTCGAGAAGTGGAAGCTCTCATGGCTGAAGATTCTCCGGTTTTACATAAGCATTGGGGCAATTCTTGGTTTTTGTAGCCATTCACTGGGTTGTCAGCTACGTAGGACCTTTTGATTTTTTCGCCAGTAGACAAACTTTTTTCATATTGATCAAATGGAGTTTGTGATTTTCATATTGATGAATTTCATATAGCCAGGATGTTCTGTCAAAGTTGTAATCTTGGTGAACTTACAAATGCTAACCAATCCGTGACGGACTATCATGGCTAATCTGAAATTCATCAGTAAATAATCTCCATTTGATTAATCCGAGAGAAGTTTGGTGACTAACAAAGATCCAAAAATTGCCTCCAATGTCTATGTGGAACCCGAGAATATTCAGTCAAAAGGGCTTCTTTTTCTGCAGAAATTGGTGTTGGTCAAGGTCCAGCTTATTAGATTTGTCCCTGCAACTCTGGAACTATTTGGTGCTCTATATGATAATAAATTTTACTATATCAACAAGGGAGTTGTCTCTGTTTGCCTTCCCCACCCCGACAAATTGTGCTTTGGAAACTCGCGTTGGTGCTTTAAGTTTTATTGCCACTGTGCACTGTTGATATATCTGCAAAGTGCATGTTCTGTTTGTTCTAAATTTTTGTTATATGAAGTTACTTAGCATGAATTCTCTTGTGGACTGTGGTTTTTGTTTAATCTTTTCCCTTGCTTAACATGATTTCGAGTTCGAAAACTAATGGATGGCTTTACAAAGTCACATGACAAAAGTGGAAAATTCATGGATTGTTTTGTAGTTCGTGTGAATGTAGATGCAGGGAAACAATGCTTAGGTTGATCTTCAATCTCTGCAATTGTCATCTACAGTTTTTTTTCCTTTTATTTTTGTCTTGTATTGGCTCCGTTGTAACTGTTATCGAGTATGGTCATTAGAGAAGAAATGGCTTATGTATTGGAGATTTTGTCTGTTTTTTGGAGAATGCTTCTTTTACATTGTGACCAGGTCAAGGCAATGGTACATATTAGATTGAGATGCTCTAATGCCCTTAATAACAACTTTCCCGATGGAAAAGAAAGGAAAATGATCAAAAACAAAAATTAAAATCGGATTTTTGAGGTTTGAAAATAATTCATTGAGAGAATTTAATTAATAATAATAATAATAATAATACGAGGATGAAACTATAATTAACCCACCTCTCCTATTTTAAAAAAAATGTACATTCGAAATGAAACGATTCAAAACTTATAATTGGTTTTAAATTTTATCATTCTTAAAAGAAACTAAATATTTAGTCAGTATAATAAGAGAAAATTTTTTATACCCGTGTAAACTAAAGTTTATATGGGTTTGTCTAATTTAGAGATTAGGGGTTTAGTTTAAGATTTAAATTTTAGGGGTTTAAGTTGTAGGGTTTAGAATTTAAGATGTAGGGTTAGAGTTTAGAGTTTAATGTTTAAAATTTAGGGTTTAGAATCTAAGATATAGGGTTAAAGTTTTAGATTTTAAAGAAGAGTTTTATAAAAAAAAATTATACAGACAATGTATCAAAATATAACTTGTATAATAATTAGTTAATAACAATTCATTTCTCATAGTCATATGATCCTTTCCTTTTTTATTTTTAATACTAAGAGGGAAAATAGCATAATCCTAAAAGAAGTTTTTTATCTAAAAATATTATCTATTTTAATTTTATAACAAAATAATAACTAAAAAAATTATTTACGAAAATAACACTCATTTGTGTCCGTACGATAAACTGCGCCTCAAGAAAGCATCACACACCTTTACTTACGTGACAGGAAGTCCATCAGAGTTTTTACATGTTACACCGATTAAGACCAAAATAAAAAGTAAAAAATAATAATGAGCCAAAGATATGAAAAAAAAAATCCTAGAATGAAGATTAAAATAAATAAATAAATTTAATATGCTTTTTGAGTGGTGTAGGTTACCAATCACTAAAAAATTTAGAACAATCGTTGTTCTATTTTGTATAAATTTGAATCTCGATATTTACTTTAAAAATATAATATATTTAATTAATAAAAACATTAACCTATCTATTTTTCAAACCTTTTTAAGTTTTATGGATATGGGTTTGGCTTGCAAAACCTATGGGCCCAAACTTACTTTGAAATTGTGTTAATGGTGATTTTGTAGGCTTAATTTGAAAGAAGCCCATTCATCTACCGAAAGTTGAAAAATGTCATGCTCTCAACGGCTACGACGGCCTCGAAGAAAATGTAGCAGAAAGAAACGGAAATTGTTTTGATGGGTGGTTTGATTTTCAGCAGCTTCCATTTTTCTCCCCATCAATCACTGTACGGCACTGGGCAATTCATTTCCTTTGAAAATAAGGATTACCCAGGTCGTCTCTTGAAGAAATCTCCTCCGGTAAGAAGCTTTATTTCCTTGTTTTGTTCATCTTTTTGGGGAACATGAAGGTGCAGGGAAGATTTCTGATCATAGATTTTTCTTAGGAAGTTCTTTTATTTTGTTTGGTTATTATTATATCGTGTTTCTATTAGTGGAAATTGTAAGTTGTTGATCTGTAAATGGTAATTCAGCAAGACAAGCTGCTAGAATTGTAATTGTGTATTTATGAAAGCTAAAATAAATATTAAAAATGGGTCTTTTCCGGGAAAGTAAATATTGAGATTTCATTCCTCAAAAAAAAAAAATTGAGATTTCAGTTTCCATGATTCCCCATAATAAGCTTTTGTTCAATGGGAAATCGTGTATAGACCATAGAGTTATAGTTATTGAAGACTGGTGAATATTTAACAGAGTAGTGCATACTGCATAGGGTGTGGGGGTGAATGAATCAAAGTTTGGTGCTTTGTAGTTAGGATTCCTTGCCTTCAAGCTTGTGCCGCTCGCATTTTTAGAGAAACGACATCCTTTTAACCAGATGTTGCATCAGCTTATGGTGTTTCACACAAAAACAAATAAAATGTAGCTTAGTTGTTAGAACTTCTGTTTATGATTTAAAGTAGTTTACTCATCACTTATGCACGCACCGGTGTAGATTATAATATCTCTATTATTATAAATATCTATTGGAAATACATAGTTTCTCATTTGAGTAAAACATTCTCTTCACTTTCAATTTATCTGTCACAGGATTTATGGATGTATCTAAGCGGTTGTTGCACAAAAATGAGGAAGCTTTTCGTTTTGTTGATATTTATTCCCTGGCTTTTCTGTGTTGCTAGCAGCCATTCGTTACAGAGATATGTTAATCTTTATACAAGGGCATCTTCTCTTGGTTGTTTGGTAGGGGTACAAGAGGGTTGTAATTGATGTTGATGGAAATACTAGAATGGCGAGTGAAATTCAAGGCCTCCAATGACTATTCTGCTGATGAATCCTAAGCTGGCCCATCTAGAGCTCAATAGTTTCAAATTCTTTGTTGCAATAGAAACATGTTTTAGTCTTTGCATACTTGTTTGCATCTTCTCTATCCGAATGGAAATTCATGGTAGAACCTCATAAAGAAACACAAAACTCACTACTTAATGTTTATTCCTTGTTTAGGATTGACTGGTTGGTGTTAATTAAAATATTGTTAGAAGAGTTTATACATGGGATGGTCTCCACTGCTACTCTAGGCTTTTTCTAAAATATTGTGTTAAGAAGGATAGTACGATTCTTCACTTTTTGCAAAACAAGGACCTTCATAAGAATTGGGAAAGTAAATTTTATAAGAATCTCAATTTGGCAATGTGTACTTGAGGAGTTGATTGTTGTGCATTCTTTACTTCTCTTTCTTGAATGAGATCAAGTATTACAGATCAGAAGTTTAAAATCCATGAAGTCTTATGTGCTATTGCATTCTTTGTTTCTCTCGTGAATTGCTCTCAATACAGGAGTCATTCCGACAGTTGAGAAATGATGATGATTATGATGGTGATAATAATAGCTTAACCCTATGCAGTACATAATTTTATGATTCAGTTAGATGTTTGTGACATTTCTCTGTTATTCTTTCAAAACTCGCACTCCCTTTTTTACACTTAAATTGAACATCAAATCACAAGTATGAAGTTTTTAAATTCTAGACTGTATAGTGTCGAAGCTGTAAGGTATGGTTAGATTATCAATATGCAGTTACCGTACCTATACTATCCTAGCTCTTTGGTTTCCTCTAATTTAGTAATGCTGGACATATCAAATACCTTGAATGGACAATGGCTTTTTGTTACTAGGTCTTCCTAAATATCAAGAAAAGAATAGAGAGAACCTGAACATATATTTGTTGAACAGGAGCACGAATTAGTCACTGATATAAAAGTCGGGGCCACATAGATATGGCATTGATAGCGTTCATATTTTACTTGATGTACCAAAATTACCCCTTAACTGACTCTCAATATTAGGTGCAAAATTGTTTCTTGACCTTGTGGTTGTTGGTGTCCTTTCTACGTGGTGTTTGACATTTGTTTTAGCATGATTTTGATTCTCTGGATTGCCATTTATGACTAACCTAAATTTCGGTTCGTGTGGACAACATGACTTTAATCATGTTTTAGCAAGGATCTCACCAATGGTAACTTTATTTTCCATTTATGCTTTCTATGGTTTATTTCTTCGCCTTGAAGGCCTATAAAACGAAGAATAAGACTGTCATTCTCATTGCAATGTTACGACTCTAGGTCAGTTTTCTAGTCTCTCTCCTCTTGAAAGGAGCTTAGTTAAGTGTTTCTTTCTTAGCCTCTATCATAAATTTTAATTTGGGTAGAAAGGATGCAACGAAGTATGCAAATGATAAAACATGCTTCTATTACAATAAAGATTCTAAAAACTATCAACCTCTAGTTGGCCAGCTTAGGGTTCATCAGGAGAACGGGACAATGAGTGGCCTAAATTTTCCTGGCTGTCCTAGTAATTCATCGACATCAATAGGAACCCTCATGTTCCCCTTCTGAACAGCCAGCAGAACTCAGCTGGTGGGAACAACGTTATTCCAATCGCACGAGCTTCACCTCCAATTGACTTCTGTATGCTGTTCTGCTCAAATGAAGCAAACCAGGCTGGCAGGTACAGATTCAAATGAGCTAATCCTGGAGTTCCTCAAACTCAGATTTTCGTGTCTCCTTATGGTGTTGCTTTACTCTGTAACAGCTCGGCTCCGAGAGCATTTGTTCCTGCTGGTGCCACTGCAGCCATTTCTTCTGCTGTATTTGTTCCATCAGGCAGTGTTGTAAGCACTGGCTTTCCTACAGGTTATTCGTCATATTTGGTCACAAATGGAGTTTGTCATTTTAGTACTGATTAATTTGTGATTAGCCAGGATGGTCTGCCACCAACCTCTCGAGATACCTGGAAGAGAACTCAAGGTTATAATCTTGGTAAGCTTCTAAATCCCACCTTTGCTATAACAAATCCTGATTTTGGTCGCTTGTTTGTACCTTTCCCCAGGTCCTCCATTCTCCGACACGGAAAAAGTTTGTCAATCTGAGAGATGCTTGTCAACTGGAAAAGGAAGCAAGAGGTCCTGCATAGTTGATAACCCAGTGAATGCCAACAAAAAACTAAGAATTGCCCCCAATGTTAATTTCAACCCGGAGATTCTAAGAGAGCTTCTCAACAATTTTGTTGAATCCACATCTGTTGTAGAAACTGGTATTGGTGCTGAAGAGGAAGAATGTCCAGCTGGTTTAGATCTTTCGCTGCATCTCTAGATTTATGTGGTTCTCTCTAACTCTATGATATAACTAGATCAATAAGGAAATGGTCTCTGTTGCTTTCCCCATCCCCGACAATGATTTCATCGGAAACTAATGTCGGTGCTTTAAGTTTTAGTGCTGCTATGCACTGCTGAAATATCTACGAAGTGCATGTTCAGCTGTTCAGTTTGTTTTTAACATATGTTGAAGTTACTTGTTATGAAATTTCTTGTGTACTCTGGTGTTTGATTAATCTTTTCCCTTGCTCGACATAAATTCGATTTCGAAAACTCGTAACTGTGTTCTTATGGTTGGTTTTATAGAATCATATAGACATAAGAAACCGGAAGTTTCATGGTTTGCTTTGGACTTTGGCTGTGAATGTAGATGCAGGGAAACAATGCTTAGGTTGACCTTCAATATCTGGCACTGTCACCTTCATTTTGTTTTCACGTATTGGCTCTATTGCAACTGTTTTGGAGAATGCTTCTTTAACGTTGTGATTAAGCTTCTTGGTACGGGTGATAACGGTTTGGTTCGGATTTTGTATCACAAAAAATTTAAAGAAAAAGTTCTTTATTTAAATGAATTGTTAATATTGTGCACGAAATAAATTAATTTATGTATCTCTAATCGAATTATATTTTTTCGGTACATCATTTTTAATATAATTATAATTTTTAAATAAAAATATTGAGAGTCGAGAAAAAATTAAATCGAATATATTTAAATAATATAATCAAATTTGATTATTTTTCTGTCTGTTTTTGCTCAAAATGGATTCTTAGTTGCCTTCTTTATTACTAAATATTAAATATGGTATGGACTGTATAGGAAAATTAAATCTGTGAGATTTTATTACCTTATTTACCATTTTATCATTAATGCTGGATATTTGTTACTATTTTTAGAATTTATGAATTTATGAGATGATTATTTTAGTATTTTTAATGTCTTTTTTGCTATCCATATTTTCTCTTTTAATAATATATCTTCAAAATTTAATTTTAAATTATCTTTTTAAAAGTACAAAAGAAGGGAAAATTTTCTAGAAATTAATATAAAATTTAGTATAAATAGTCTTTACTGTTGGGCATATAGTCATGGTATAATCAAAATCAGACTTTTCAAAAGAAAGAGAGAATACAAGTGTTTGTATTAGAGAATAATATAAGTCTAGAGATACAGGGATGGATCTATATCAGCTGGACTTTCTTCCTCTTCAGTACTAACACAAGTTTCTGCAGTAGATGTCGATTTAACAAAATTATCAAAAGAGGAAGCTTTCTTGACTGAAGATTCTCCAATTCCACATGAACATTGGGGTAAATTTTTGGTTTTTTGTCTGCATTTACTGGGTTGTTAACTACGCAATATCTCTTGCTTTATTCACTAGTCGATAAGTTTCTTTCGAATTGATCAAAAAGAGATGGCCAGTTTAATACTGACGAATTTCAGATTATTCAGGTGATCTGTCACCAACCTAATAAGAAGGTTATAATCTTGATAAATCTCTGAATATTGTTCAATATGACAAAAACTTATCGATTGGTGAAAGAAGCAAAAGATTTTGCTTAGCTAACAACCTATAAATGCCGACAAATATCCAAGAATTACCCCAAATGTTCATGTGAAACTGAAAATCTTCAGTTAAGAGAGATTGTCTTTCTGATAATTTTGTCAAATCGAGATCTGTTGCAAACACTAGTGTAAGTGTTGAAGAGAGAGAATGTCCAGTTGATTAGATTTGTCCTTGCATCTCTAGAGCTATGTGGTTTTCTATATGATAATGAATTCAAGGAATGGTCTCTGTTGCCTTCCCCACCCTGACTAAGTGTGCCTCAGAAACTTGCGTCGGTGCATTAAATTTCAATACTGATGTGCACCGTGGTATATTTACAGAGTGCATATCCAGTTTGTTCTAAACTTATGTTATACGAAGTTTTTTATTAAGATTTTTTTTTTTTTGCTATGGTATCTGTTTAATCTTTTCCTTCGCTTAACATGATTTCGAGTTCGAAAATGGCTTTACAGGGTCATATAGATATAATCAACTGCAAAAATTCATAGATTGTTGTAGGTGCAGGGAAACAATGCTTAGCTTGGCCTTCAATATCAGCAATTATAACCTACAGTTTTTTTCTTTTCTTTTTATCTCGTATTGGCTCTATTGTAATTGTTTCCGAGTACGGTCAATAGAGAAAAACTGACTTATGTATTGGAGATTTTGCATGTTTTTGGAGAATGATTATTTTACATTGTGACCAGGCCAAGGCAATGGAACATAGTCTGTGACGGAGCTATATGGGGTGGAGCGGGGCAATTGTCGTCCTCACCTCTCAATTTTTTTTGGAGTAGGACAATTGTCGTTCTCACCTCCTAATTTTTTTACACCTTTGTCTTCTTACATAATTTTTAAAAAAAATAACTAATATATGAATTTGTTCACTCTTTTAAATATTTATGTTTTGTCTCCCAATTTTAAATCTTGATTCCGTCTCTAAATACAGTAGATAGAGATTCTAAGTGTTATGTAAATTTTCTTGTTCTCTATACTTCTTTGTCTCTATTCTTTCTCTGTGCCTATCAATGGTGGTTTGGTGATTTTCCGATAAGAAACTCATAAAAGTTATTTTTTTTTCTTCTTACGATTATGGTCTTAAGGGCACAAATTTCTCTCATGTCTAATAGTTTTGTCTCTATGGAAAAAAAAATAAAAAACAATACAATAGTAAAAAAAATATGTATACATTCAAAATGAAACTATTCAAAACCTATAAATGATTTAAACTTTATCAATAGTAAAAAAAAATTAAAATTTAGTATAATAATTAGTTAATAATAATACAATATCTCATAATCATATGATCCTTTCCCTTTTAATTGTTAATATTAAAAGAAAAATGGCATAATCCAAAAAAAATACTTTTTTAATTCTAAACGATACTTTTAATTATTTAACGAAATAACATCCTGAAAAAAATATTTACGAAAATAACTCATTTATGTTGCCTATGACTAAGGCTTATTTTCCTGAAGGTTTGATGCGCTTCTACTTACGTGGCAGAAAATTTATTAGGGTTTTCAAATGTTGGAGTAATAAGAGTCAATATGAAAATAGAAAAAATAATGTGTCAAAAATAAGAATTTTTTTCCCTAAAATGAAGATTAAAAATAAACAAATAAATTCAATATGCTTTATGTTGACAGTCATATTATCAATCACTAAAAAAAATCTAAAACGACCGTATGATTTAATATGTTTCATCGCAAATTTTTTTGGGTAAACTACACGGGAGACTACCGATCTTTGGAGTTGATGTCAAAATGACCATCGATCTTTTAATTTTGTCAAAATGACCACTCAACTATTGATATGATTCCAATATATCAACTGACGTGGCAATTAACAGAAACTTGTATAATTACACATTTAGTCTCCGAGATTTTCATATTTAATCAATTTAGTCCTAATTTCAATTTAATAAAATTAATTAATTATTCAATTAGGTGGTGAACCTTATTGGAGGACTTTATCTAATTAAATTAATTTATTTTCCTCCTCCAATAAGGTGTATTGGAGAGAAAAATCAAAGCATTGTACAAATGCAGTTAAAGGGAATTGAACCCACATTCCCTTGTGGTGTAGAGGTAAAACCTCTGTCACTAGGCTAGACACATATTTATGACATGAAACACAAAATTTAATATATGAGTTATATGATTATTAATGCCACGAAAAAAAATTAAATGTGATTTTAAGGGATTCGAACATGGCATACTTATGATGCATAAAAATATCTAACCCAAAAATTTATAAACCCTAAAACTATAGTTAGTGCATGATTTAAAAAATCTCTAAACCCTAAACCCTAAAAAATAGTTTGTGCGTGATTTAAAAAATTTATAAACCCTAAAAATCAAAAACCCTAAACCCTAAAATTATACACTCTAGAACCTAACAATTTTATAAACCCTAACAATTTATAAACCCTAAAAAATTTATAAACCCTAAAAATCAAAAACCCTAAACCCTAAAAAATTTAATTGCATAATCCCCTTTATTAGTGAATGAATTACAAAGAATTGTTAATAATAATAATAATAATAATAAGATTTGAAGGTTGTTGAAGATTTTGTATTAACCCAAAATCTCCCTATCTCATAAATTGATAGCTTTCCTAGCTGGCCCCTTCCTTCTTGTTTACTTCATTTGCTAAACTTAACTCTAATTAGCATTACCAATACCAACAAAAATCTAGTCAAATTTAATTTCTTGTAAGATATGTGATTTGGTAAATCTAGATTTTAAATTTTAATATTTAGGGTATGTTTAGATATCCTGAAAATTTGCAAAAAAAAATAATATTAATATCAGTACATAGAAGTGTTCATGGGTCGAGTCAGATCAAGTTCATGTCTAGTTCATACATAAACTAAGACACTTTATGTTTTCCAAATTAGATCATATCTGAAATATGAGCCTCGAATTTTATTCATATTTATAAATAATTAATCCAAATCCGACTTGTTCATATTATATTATATTATATTATATTATATTATTTTTTTATTTATTTATTTAAACATATTTATTCTAATTCCATTTACTCAAAAGCTATCCCAAAGAGAAGCAACAATAGAGTTAAAAAAAAGCCCAAGAAAGATCCCTCGACAAGAACAAGCAGTCCAGATCAAAGATATGATGGGCCGAAGAATCAAAACAATTAATAGGAAGGATTTCTAAAGAAAATGATGTTCAGAGAGAAGAAAGGAGGTGATCCTATCGTATTATCAATGGCAGCAATCACAGCCGCAGTGATAGCAATAGCGGGAGTGATATTAGGATGGATAGCAATCGAGATCGCTTGCAAGCCTTGCCTGGAGAAAGGCCGTGAAGCCATCGACCGATCCCTTAACCCCGATTACGACCCCGACCAGGATCTCCGAGCCCCTCTCAACCCTAACCCAGATCTTCAATCTAACCCCGCTGTTTCTTCGACCCAGCCCCTTAAATGATCGCTGCAAGATAAGAGGATTGGGTGGGTGTTTTCCGTGCTTGATGGGTATATTGTTATGGGCAAATTTGTGTCGATTGTTTTTTTATTATTATTATTATTTTCTTGCTCTTGCTCCAAGCTGATTTCTCCATTGTAATGTTTCTACTTTGAATGAAAATGGTGGTGTTGATGTTATTATGGGGCTGTTAATTTTCATTACTTCCATAATAGCTTTGGTTGATGTTATCCATGGTTTTGAATTGGATCCAATTCAATCAAAACATAACAAAACTCCAGAGATTTACTCAATCAGTGCTGGATTTTACTTCATTTTATCAAAATCCAACTAAAGTTATAACATTAACACCCCTCTCTTGGAGATTTATTTTACTCTAAATCAAATATATAAAAAAATAATTTTTACCATATAAAAATTTACTTGTTGAAAAAATAACATAAAAAAATTAATAAAATAAATAATTTTTATTGATTTAGATCATAGATAACGTGTTCAAATATTATAATCTGCAGTTAGAAAATTGAAAAGAGAAAATGAACTTAAAAAATTATTATTCTTCTAGCTGTTAAAACTTTAATTTTAAGTTTAAAATTTAAAAGCTGAAGGTTTAGATAGTAAGTATAGATTTGAGATTTATAGTTAAAATTTAAAGTTTAATGTTTATATAATAACTGTCCTAAAAATATATTATATTTTAAACGATTTTATTGTTTGAATATTTTCTTTTGAGATATTAATTAAAAATATATCTCCTTTAAATATCATTTGAAAAAATACTTCATTCAACCCACATAGATCAAACTCGCGTTTAGTCAAAAACGTGAGTTCCATATTAAGTAGATAGATAAAAAAAGAAAAAAATAATTTTTTAAGTATTTATTATACAGAACTCGCGTTTGACCAAACGCGAGTTTGAAACTACGTTTGACCAAACGTGGGCTGAATATGAGTATTTTTCAAATGTTGTTTAAAGGAGTAGATTTTCAATTAATATCCCAAAAAGGAATATTCAAACAATAAAGCCTATTTTAAACTAATTCAAACCTCTCTCAATTCTCTTGTTCTTCTCATTTTCTTTCCTGCCAATCACATCAAAATTTATTTATTTTCTCACTTTTCCATCCCTTCATTCAACCAAACAAATCCTAGACTAAGGGGAGCACAAATAACCCAGAAATAGAAAGAAAAATGCAGCTTATTTCAAGTAACTCGAATGTAAATCTCATAGCAGGGAAGTATCAAAAGCAGAGGCTAAATATGCTTTACAATTACAAAGTCGATTGCAACAAAATAAACGCTACAATTTACTGTACACGGCTCTGCCATGGGATTTCAGCTCCGGTCTCTTGTATGAGACCAATGTTTCCCCCGTCACAAGGTGATAATCTGTTATAAGAAAAGAAAAATAATGGTAAACTATGCCAAGTAATTGTATATTTGAGGGTTGTTCTTGTCGCGCTCCAGGTACTCCCTGTCGATGAGAGACTCGATTCTTTTCTTCAAATCGGCCGGTTTTATAGGAAACTTTAGCTGTTCAATGAAAGAAACTTGTTTTCAGAAATGTATATGCCCAAATACAACTTAAAAGCATAGTATCCCTTTAGAGACCTGTTTGTTATATATGATTTTCTGAATATGCATACCTGTTGAAAGAGTTCGGTTATCAAAAGAGTGTGACTCAACACTTTCCTTGTCTTCATTATCCGAACAATAGCAGCATCAACCTGCAATCAATCAAGTGATAATACATATATTAGACTTAGCTCCATGTGTTATTTTATTTTAGATTTTTGGACAGCTAAAAAGCAAGAGAATGTGAGAATGAATCAAAGCCGAACCTGATATTGACGGTCTTGAAATACTCTCTCGGTGGTGCTTGTGTTCTCCTCCACTGTCTCTTTCATCTGGATTGCATTTACCTGCATTTGAAAAAGAAAAGTCAGCTCGATGTTTTATCATGCAAGTGGCAATCACTGAAGTCAAATTCATAATGAAACCTTTCTATGGGAATTTAGTGGAATGACATAGAGAGAATGCCAGTAATTTAGTTTTATCTTACAAAAATTACTTGGCCACCATAGCTTGAAAATGCAAATAGATGTACCTTTATACGGTAGAGAGGAGCAGTAAATCCTTCGTTGAAAAAGAAAGAATCATCATCTTCAACGTCCCTTCCTTTTGGCAACTGCAGCACACAGGGTCAAACATAGAAAGAATGTCACCTACTTTGCCAGCACAGAAACAAAAGTAAAACGGGAAGTTCAATTATATAGTGGCCATACCTTTTGCAGGACTCTTACTTTCCCGCATGCAAGGGACTGCAAGGTCCTCCTTAATTCCTTGTCCTCTATGCCAGTTGAGTCCTTAATGTCTTGAAAGCTAAGCTTTTGGGCATCGTTGAACAACATCAGGACTACAGCCTAGAGGTTAAAAGACCACAAACCAGAAAAATGTCAAGAATTTGTCTGCTCGTAGAGAAAATATGACGACAGGAGAAAAACGGCTCACGAGACACCAAAAGACAAACCTGAAATAAGGACACTGCCAGCTCCTTTTTGCCTTTGGGGAAATCTGCTTTCAACACACAATGACCCAATGAATTTTGCCACATTAGACGCCTCCCACTGTACTTACTCAAATAGAACTCCTTAAAGATGTCCTGTTAGACCAAGTAGAAGAGAATAGTTAGGTAAGTTCAGATAAAAGCTTCCTGGTGTCTATAACAGTAAACATTCCATCACAAAGCCTGAAGCAAACCTGATAGACATTCAATTCACGAGGAAGCCTAACATTCATAGGTGGATATGTTGGCCAGTACCTGCCCGGCTCAACAACCAAAACAGAATCAAATACCGTGAGAATAAACTAAATGATTAAGCAGCTATAGTTTAACTCAAATAATGGTTTAAGTATGATTTACCCGGTGGTTAAGACATGGACACTCATCTCAATACCCGATGGTAGTTTTGTCCTGGCTTGAGAAGACTGCTTGAATGATTCATTTATCTCCTTTGATAGTTCAACATCCTGGTTAAAAATAGCAAGAATCCACATTCAATACAATTAAGTTTCACATTGCAATTTCTCACACGTCAAATAAAACATGCATACATACAACAAGAATTCTTTGCCATAAACCACATACAGCAAGATCAACCATGGAACAGGAGGCGGTTTAATTACAAACACAACCCAATAGTTCTAATCCAGGTACCCAACCTCTGAAGTATAAAAAAATTAAGAGTAAATTTTGCATTGTAAAATAATATAACACAAGAATATAGTCACATAGAAATATATTCCAGTACCACAAAACTCCAAATTTTTTAGATTGTTTTATTTTATGTTAACTAGTACACAAGCAGGTAATCCAAGAATTAAAAGATAATTTGACTTGTTGAGTCCTTATTTCTTCTCGTCTGACATGATTCTATTGCCTTAACATTTATTTGTATGATCTATCCTCAGGCATGACAAATTTATTACATGATCATTAGTTCAATACACACTGCTTGCAGTAATTACACATAATTAATCCAACTCATGCTATGAGCAATAACGCTCCAGGAGATGATATCACCGCCAATGCTAACATATTCATAGTGCTTATAAAAAGCTAAAGAATGCCCATGTTTGCAAAACCCTAAAGGCTGCCAGTTTCATCAGAATCATGATTAGAAATCCAATGGCAACATATATAGAATGCATTTCTTTTACAAACTTGTATAAAAAAGATATAGAGGTAAACCTTGAACATCCCTTCAAGTTTGTTCGTAAACTGGCTGCCACACTCTGTCTTCAGCTGCAGAGTCGTAATAACATAACAAATTAATAATTTGATACAATCTTCAGAGCAGGCATCGTTTAATGTGAATAAGATACTGACCTTAGAAATCATGGATTTCTCAGCGTCAATAGAAGCACTCTTTCCTAAAAGCAACCTTTTAGCAAGATCCTTCTTATAGAATGCTTCAAAAACGTCTTTGCCCTTAATTATCAACAAAAACATTATTCACATCTCTAGCACTAACTTGCAGGGCAAGAAAAGAGATAAATGCACAAAAAGAGAACAGTTATTTGGGGAAAAGTAAATCTAATAATTTTTATTGGGAAACTCTACCTGGATGAACCTGAATAAAACCAAAACTTTATCAAGTGTACCCTCCAATTCCTCTTCAGAAGTACCCTTATTACCAGCACGAAGCTTTTCATCCAGAAACTTTGCAATCAACTCAGCAGGTCGGTTCTATTAAACACAACAGAGTTCAACCATCAGTCAACTTTAAAAATATGGTGATCTAAATTAAAATTCACTGAGGTCAAGGAAAGGAAGAATGCAGTTCAAAAATAAAATAATCTCCCAATACGAAAGCCAAACATGCTAACCTGACGAAGGTTAATTAGATTTTCAAATGAATCCTTAATGGTGTTGCAAAAGACCTCGTTTTTGGAAAAGCTTTCTTCCAATACAGAGTCAAGTGAAGCCTTGAATTCTAACAAGTTCGAGACCATGTCCTTATCTTTCTCTTCATCCATGACAATTGCCTGCCCAGTTCTCCGAATATACGAGCTTAGGGCCTGCCTGAGTGATTCAAGAGCATTGACCCTTGAAAACAGCGAGTACATCCTCTGAAGGTCCTCTACACGATGTCCATCCATCAGCATCATAAATCCCTGCAGAAATCAGAGAAACTATAACTATTAGAAAGACGCAAATCCAGGCAGGTCTTCAAAGCACAAAGGAAAACTAAAAATTCATATTCACACCTTATCAAGAATGGCCGGCATATGACGTTCAAGGAGTTGCCTTTCTGCTGTTGCTATAAGTGGCTTTCTTGTAATAGCATCCAGGTAGAGTAAGCATCTCTCATTTTCTTCATGTAACCTCATCTGCAAGAGTACACAATATGTTACTAATATAAACCTACACAAAAATCATAGAGGGATAAACATGCATATTTCATATATATATGGAATTATACGATAAATTAAACATTCATGTTTGAAGGATAAAACATGTACAATTCAAAATACAGAGTACCAGTCACTGCTAATTGAGAACATGAAATATGAAGAGGCACCTCTACGCGCTTCAAGTAATCTGGGACATCAGATTGCTGCATGTATTTCATTCCTTCAGCTGCATAAAACTCGGATGTACACTCCAGGAATGGCTTCTCAAAGCTTTCCGAGTAAATGCCTAAAGCGGTAAACATCTTCAAAAGATGGTTAAGTAGTGTCCTGTCAACTGCTTCACCTAACCTGCATGATCAAAAACAGACACAGTGAATTCCAAGATGCAAATTTAATTAACACTTGAAAGATGAGGATTGATGCCTAACATCATTCAGGAAACTAGGAAGTAAAATTTACATGGAAGGAAACAGCTATAAGTAACAGGGAAAATGCAAGAGAATTACAAGAAAGAAAGCAACAAAATAGTAAGTTTCCCAACAATTTCTGGGGTTTATTTTTCTCCCTGAAAATGATGGAAGCATAGATAATTAAAATGAGCGAGAAAGAAGTAATGTTCATTTGATTAGACATCCTAATCGGCCTTCCAAGAAACTTCATTCCACAATAGAATACATGTAACCACCTAGTACTTCTAAAATCATAGAGTTAGAAGTAATGTAGTCGAGGGAATAGTGACATTGAAAGAACAATCTATGAGTGATTGACATGACGAATACTCAAAATATTGCAGGTTTACTTTTTCAGTTTTTACCTCTCCACTTATACTTGCACAGAAATTTCATTGTGACATCAACTAGGAGTTAAGGCATCTAATACAAGTTATAAACCACAGCATCTTTTAATCTCAATTATATTGTTTCATCCAATCATATAATGCTTGACGCAAATAGTAAAGCCAGTACAACAGGCAATGGGACAACTTTTTCAATTTATTATGCCTTTTTATCCACAGCATTACGAGAAGGATAGTTCATCCATAGGTTTTGCAACAGTCAGTGATACCCAATCCATTACAAGGTCCATCTAAAACTATCATGCGTCTTTTGCATAGGTTATTACTTTGGAACACACAAAAAAGAGAATAGAATAAAATAATTGCATATTTCAAGCTGATTTTCATTAGAATTACCTCTCACTCTCAATCATTCTTAAAAGACCAGTGACAGTCTTGTGCTCAACTTCGGGAGCCAGAGAAAGATGTTTCCGGAAGAGCTGCAGGCCCATGTCCCACAATGAACGTACATTTGGGTTTTGTTTAACATACGTTCTGTCCAGGAACAAGGCTATACCACGAATCATCAACATTTGATCACAAAGATCTTGCCAACATTTCTCAACAAGTGATAAGAAAACCACCAGGTCTGGGCTTTGCCCCACCAAAGATCTTAATGCTGCAGATATATGTTTTTCACACTCTTTTTCAATTCGTTGATAAAGGCTTCCTCCCATCTTGTGCAGGCAAAGATCGTTGACAGCCTGAAGGGAGAACACCCAATTATCAAGGGACAATACTGATCACACTGCAAACGGCTATCATAATCAAAATAAGTAGAGCAAAAACAGTGTGAGACTTGCCTGATATAGCTTCTCCAAGTCACAAGAATCAGGTCGCTTCAGAAATATAGCATTAATGGCCGACTTCAGCTTGGCCCATGTTTCCTCCTCAAAATTTGTAGGCAATGTCGGTTTTGCTACAGAAAATCAAACAAGAAGTTAAAGTTGTATCAAAAACCTTTCTGAGTATAAGTTCTAAATATTTTGATTGTTAGCAAATACAATGCTCTTCTAGTTTCTTACAATTAGTTCGTATAATCAGTATATAATCTGATTTGCACAAAGAACCAAACTTACTTAAAACCTCATTACAATTCCTTGCAAGTAGACTTACTAGTAAGTAATAATAATCACCTACTAACTAAAAGCCATATTTAGTAGTTTGGAAAGATTAATTAACGGATTATACTTATGCAAGCACACTTAAAGATTGCTTACAAACAAATAGATTTCAATTTGCACGGCCTAAATGGCACAACCCAATTTTAATTAATCAGTGTTAGCTCAGTATAACAGTAAAAGAAATAAACATAAATTAACAGTACCAAGATCCTAAAATCGAAAAAAAAAACATCGAGTTTCTAAAATTCACCTCCTTTAATCCCCGATTTTATCATTCCAAAAACGACCCAACAATCAAAGCCACTCAATTTCTAAGATCAAACACTCGAATTAACTAACAAAGGGGAAATTTATTAAAACACCCAAAATGAGATCGATTAAAAGGAAACCCAAACCTTTAACGAGCTTGATGACGAGCTTTTTGGCGGGTTGAGGTGGTGTAGCCTTTTTACGAGACAAATTTGCGGCGGGAGCACAAGCATCGTCGTCTAGGGCCATAGACGAAGGGTCGAAAACGACGTCGTTGTTGTTGTGGTTTTGATTGTGAAGACCGTTCTTATTCGGGTCGAAAGAGCAAGCCACGGCTTGGGACTTGGCTTTCTGCATTGGTGGCTGAAAGTGAGAAGAAGAAGCGGCGGCGTTGGAGCAGAGAGAGCGTTTGGTTGGGGGGAGAGACATGAAAGTGATCAACAAAGCATTGCAACAAATCTTTCAGCTTCGATTATTCACTGAATTTACCTTTCTCTTTTCTTTCTTCTCCCTTTTGATTTCTTCACAGTACAGAAAGATATGAGAAGGCAGCGGCAGCAGCAGAAGAAGATGGAAAATTTTGGGCGAGTGAATGATTTCAGAGAGAAGATTAGAAGAGAAAGAAACAAAATGGAAAAGTTTTAGCCTTTGATTTGCTGCCTCGACCTCGATACACTAATTGGGCCATTGTAGTTGGAGTCTTTGAGTTCAAAGTTGGCTAAATAACAACAGGCCCATTTGAAATATATATTACAAATGGATTTGTACATGGGCCTTAGAATTTTGTATAAAATACTCATTTATAGTTAGAATCCGTTATTATTTGAATGAAAATAAAATAAGTAAATTTTAATAAGTTTTTTTAAAATTTTAGGAGTTATAAATTTAGTTTAGGGTTTAAAGTTTAAAATTTAATGTTAGTGTTTAGAATTTAAGGTATATGTTTTAGAGTTTAGTGTTTAGTTTTTAGAGTTTAGGGTTAAGAATTTAAGATTTAGGTTCTATAGTGTAAATATGCAGGCATGCGTATCAAAATTTTATCTTATTTGAATTGTATTAATTTTTTTCTTTAATTTATAATTAATTTTAATTTTTTATAATATAAAAGAATTATTTTGTATTTAAAAATAATAAAAATAATTAAAAGATATTATATAATAATTATTTATTGTTTTTTATTTACTTAAAATTTTGTTTTTAAAAATATTTAATACTTTATCAAATAATGTTCAAAAATCATAAAAAACTATTAAGACAAAAATAAAATCTAAAATTAATATAAAAAAATCAATAACTGAAGTTAATCGAACTGAATTATTATGAATGGTTCAAAAAAATGTAGACCTACCTCCAGGTCCCTAAGATTTACCACTTTATGATGTGCTTCCACATATTCGAACATAACACAATCATAAATACATTCTACAAAATAAATATCAATTGAACTATACTATACATGACACTCGACCAATTGGCATTCATTCTCTAGAATGCATTTATATTTATGTTATATTTTAGATTCGAATATATTGAGATACATTTCCAAGACCATTTAAAAAGAATTAAGATTTGAATCTAACGAGTGGTCCTAGTTAAAGAGAAGATGATGTTTATCCTACGAGACTTGAGTTTGAAGCTTTGTCTGTGTCTTATTAAAGAATTAAGAAATAAATATAAACAAAAAAGAGTATTATCTGATAATAACCTCTAGACTATTAAAAAATTAAGATTCGATTTGGGATTTTTTTTTATAAGTGAGTTGGGAAACTTTGTTCTCTTCTCCACATCTTTGTCGTGCTCTAGAACTAATTGAAAGCCGAGGCATATTCAAGCATATTCATGCATGCATAATAATACAACCCATTGAATTTTATGCGCAAGGAATAATATTCCAATATCTTCATTTTTCAACCTTTCTCCATCATGTCACTTTAATTCATTAAAACACGTGATGGAATATAATATTGGATCCATCCTTCCAAATTGTATAACATAAACGATTAGTACCTTTCAAATACATAATTGTTTAGTTGAATGTATTTGTCCAATTGATTGTATAATCACGAGCCTATTTTTTTCAAATGCCGTTTGATTAACGGAACGTGAAATCATTTTGGGAGATACGATTATTAGAATATAAATTTACTTCGCACAATACTGATAATATTACATTATCATCTTTAATTTATCTGATCGAAATATAAGATTCCGTCGTTTAATTATTGGAATGTAAGATTATATAATAATACATTTACTAAATTAGAAGGTATTGATATAAAAAATTATATAAAACTCTATCATTTACACTATAACTAGATTTTACATTTTTGTTCAAAAAAAAATAGATTTTACATTTAACATGTTTTGGATATAATCAAGAGAGAGAGAGAGGGAGTGGAGTCAATGCACCAAGTTAGGTAATTTAAAAAATCAAGTCCGAGCTCGAACTAGGACGATATTGTCCAAATTATTCATTTTTAATTAAAATAAAATAATAAAAATGTAATTTTATAATAATATTTTATAATTAAAAATAAAACAATTTTAATTTATTTAGATTTATATTCAAATTGTGACGGGTAGGTCATCAACTCGTATAATGAAACATCTAAAAATTCAAAAATGAGATTCAAGAAAAATCTTTTCAAATGAGTGCAAATTTTTTTTTCTCCCTTCTACACTAAATTAAAAAATACCAAAAATAACACTAAAATAGACTTATCTTTATTGAAAATGGGGATGTGGATACTTTTCATTAGAGCTCACTGCATTCGTCCTCGGGATGTATGAACAAGTCTAATTTGTAAAAGTTAAATTAACAAAATAATAAACTTCAAAAATAAAAGTGTTCAAAATATAACATTCTCATATTTTCTATAAGCGCTAAATTAAGAAAACCCTAGCCTCTCTCTATCTTTTTCCTATTATTTTTTTTAGTCACTCGACAATTCTTTCTCTTAAAACTTTAAGTTTTGTTTTGTAGCCGGCATCGACACCGATTTTACTGCCGTTGTCGACCGCCGGATCTATTTTTATTTTTTTTTAGTTTTTTAATGAAATAATTTTGTCTTTGTTATATGATTTTTCTGCCTTTATGGCACGTTTATCTCCGTCTATTGGCATGTTTAACTCTGTCTATTTGCATATTTATCTCTGTCTTTTGGCATGTTTTCTTATACTCCTTCGGTCGTTTTGGCCGTTCTTTATTTTATGTTTTTATCATGGTTGGATTTGACGACTCCACGACTGATCAAGATGACGCTTATTTGTAATCCTTTTGATCTTCCCTGCTCCGGACCTTCGGTTTAAATTTGGATACACGGTTTGCGCTTGTGAAGAGTTTCTCACGGTGCTCGGCTCTGATTTGCATTTCCTCAGTGGTCAATCAATAGCTTCATCCCTTTTTGTGGTTCGTTTTGCCGATGCAGTCAGGTTTCGTATCTATTTTCGATCGAATATTTGGATGGGTTTATAACCTTTTCATGTATGGTTCATGTCTGATCTAAAATGGCTAGTTTTAGGAGAATGTCCAAATTATGTATTTAGTTTACAACAATAATTTGTAAACCCTTATTGTAATTTTGGGTATTTTCTCGTTAATAAAACTAGTGGCTTCTTTTCAAAAAAAATATAACATTCTCATATAAATGTTACATTTCTTAAACAATGGGAGACCTCTATATTCTCAAATAATATTTATTATTAATAATCTTTTATTATCACATATTTTTTGAATGATATTATAAAATTAAACACGATAATAACATTCTAAAAATTTATAATAATAAAAGTAATGTAACATAACTCAAACCAATTTGAGATCTATTAATTAATGGGTAAAGAATCTTGCATGCAAGAAAAAAAGACAAACGACAATTTGAGATCTATTAATTAATTTAATGATAATAAATGTTCATTTTTTTTATATATAAATTTAAACTTCACATTTATTTTAAAAATATTGTTGTCACACTATTTGATTAAAAAAAAGCAGCCGACAATTCCTTTATGCGTGCGTTGACCAATACAAGTTTTTTTGAGCTTTTCCCTCCTCAAACATCATACGGGTTGACTCAGACTTTCGGTTCGTTGAGACTGCATATATCATCATGTGGTCAAATTTCAGTTTTGGTCCCTCTATAACGCTTAAACTTATGATTTATCCCTAATAATTTAATTTGATATAATTTAATCATCTCACATTTATAATGTTATCAGTTCGTCCAAATGATTAACTGTTCCAAATAAATTGCTAATGTGATTTCTTATTCCGAGTAAAAAACATAGTTTATTGAATGCCTATTTAGGGTGAATTTGAAATTCTTAAGGAATTTATGTATTTAACAATTATATATATATTTTTTACTTTTCGAATATATATTATACCGAAACCTAACTAATTTATTTCAAAGGTATGAATTTCATTCTTAAAATTTATATATCAAATGAAATTCAAATCAAAAATTTCAAATTAATACTCCTAAACGTAACATTTAAGAAAATCATGTTAACAGCCCTTATAACAAGAATTGTTAATAGAACCCAACGAGGAGTGGTCTCAGTAGAAAAGATGATGATATTCATCCTACGAGACTCGGTTTAAAACAATTTTATTTGTAAGGTTGTGTGCCTTATCAAAGGGTTAAGAAAAAAGTATGAATACATACTACATTGTAATCACTTTAAAGATTATTAAAATAAATTGTTAACAGATTTTTTTAAAAAAAGAATAGTTAACATTGTTAATGACTAAATAATAATATTATAAAAGTAATAAAATCAAATTATGTTAAATTAAAGTTTAGTGACTAAATATCAAATTTTATAATATAAAGATACTAAAACTGAAATTTGACCACGCTCTTTTCATACAGTCAACTTGCTTTTCATCTTTCCAATAAGTGCCAAACCGGCAAACCCCACCCTTTTGGAATAGATCCCCCATCCTTTCCCCTATATAAACCATTCCCGTTCCCCTTTAACCCATCTTTTTGTGTGTTTGTGCTCCTTTTCTTCAATGGCGGCGACTGCGATTATATCTCGTGAAGACGTTAATAGGGCGGTTTAAAGATTTTAGGAGCTCTGTACAATTTTTAAAATGCGGCCATTAATTTATAATCAGTAAGAGATATAAATTTTTTCTTCTAAAAAATTACTTTAATAGAAAAAATATTATTATATTATCCTTTTGAGCAACAAAAAATTGACTTATAAATATCTAAAAATCAAATATTTTCGCTTAAAAAGTGTCATTTTTTTGCATGTTTAAAATTTTAAATAATTATTATTATATATATACATAATTATATATATAAATTTATTTTTTTACAACTATTTAACTTAAGTTTTCTATTTTTGGGTCCCTCTCTCGGGAGCCCTGTGCGATCGCTCCTATCGTGCCTGTCCAGAACCCTACTGGACGTTAAAGTAGTTTTAATCGATACTCGGTACGTGGAAACCGATCCCCATAGCTTCAAATCCGTAGTTCAAAGGCTTACGAGCAAAGACTGTTGCGTTTCGTGGATCTCTAGTAGGAAAGCCGGAACAGATAATGTCGCCGGAAAGATTGCAGCTGAAGAGTCGTACGGCACTGTCGGTGTAGGCAGCGGTTACTGTGGTGCTGGTGGTGGCGACGTTGATCATGTTTCCATGTTAACTAAGGGTTTATCTTTTAAGGACTTGGATAGGCTGATCTTGGAGGCGCCTCCGTTGGACGAATGGAGCTGGTTGTGGGCTGAGTACTAGATAGAATCTGCATTATAGCCAGAGCTTTTGTATAACATTTCACGATCGAAGATTGGGAGGGTCATAATATTGAATTTAAAAAATATAAAGACGTATTAAGTATTTAAACTCAAAATTTAAGAAGAAAAAAAAGTTTAATTTGTTCAATATTTAAACTTATAAGAACCTAAATTATTATTAGACCACACATTTTGAGGGACACGAGCCTATCCTTCTTTACTTTATCCTCTATTTGATTGTATATTTAATTAACTCTTGTATTTTTAATTTAAACATTTTTTTTACAAAAATCACATTGCTATTTAACCAAAACTTATCAAATATGTAATATTTCAAGGGCATTCCTCCCCTTTAACATTCTATTCTCATAATTTTTATATGTTATTTTAATGTATTTTAATTTCATTTGCATCTCCCTTTTACACTAGTATAATTTTAATATGTGTATTTCAAATTAATTAATATTTTTGTAAATATTTTTTTATATGTAGGTTAAACTATTAATATAGTTTCCCAAATTGCTTCAAATAAAAGGGTTGTCCATTTGAAGCATAACTTAATTCTTGAATCGAGCTAAAATAAAATATGTATTATCTCTGTTAAAATTATGGTTCGTAATATGTATTGCCTTTGTTAAAATTATTGAATATGGTAAAACAGTTGTACTGTATTTTTTAATATACAATAATTTAATTCATGACTTTTTATTTACATTTATATTTTAATTCGGATTTTTTTCCTCGTAAGTTATTATTTATGTATATATAAAGATTTTTAGTTCTACATGCAAAAATAATTATATAATCATATATACGATACTTATCACACTATCAAATCTAAAATTTCTTAAGATGATTTCTTTGAAAATTATGCAGGAGCACTCAAGGACGGAACACCATTTATCCCATGGACATAAATATGCGTTAAGAGACCAGATAATGGGAATAGGCTTTAGAATGTATTTGGGCCGACTAATAGAACTGGTTTAATAATATACTTGATAATTAGAGGTTAATATGAATAGAACGAGGCTCGATTTCGAAAAATATTTTAAATTTGAACTCTTATTCAATTTAATTTATTTGAGCAAAAGCATTTGATCGGTTGATCAAGTTATTCATTTTTGTTTTTTTTATTTTCTTTAGGTCATTGATTTTTGACCTACTATGAGCATCCTATTCCTTTCCCCTAAAGTCTCATTTTCTCATCTAGATAGGATTATGATTATATAAGATTTGTCAAAAAATTATTTAAATTATTTATTTTTATATATTTTTATAATAAATGTCGGATGACAGGTTCAAAAAGGAGACCTTTAAAGGCAAATCTCGTTTGGCTAAGGGTGTTTTAGCTTTAATCAGGGAGTGTGAAAGCATTAGTCTTAGAAGAAAATGTTTAGATAGAATGGATTGTATCAATTCTTTCCTTTGTATAGCTTGGGAGATCCCCTCATAAGGGTGGTTCCCTTTTGTTTCTTGGTTGTACATGTACTTGGTGGCATGTCGCAGCTTGGTGCTTGCTTTTTGGGTAATAAAAATTAAAAATTTATTCCCAAAAAAATGATAATTTTTTTCAATGTATTAATTGGAGTGAATCCAATGGTTACTCCTTCATGTTATGTTTGCCCAATGATAAACTTATATATATGAAATATGATTTGTTTATACAATGTAAGAGTTTTTAAGTTCTACACATTTTTTGAATCGTTAGCCGAGTGAAATGAATGGCTGAAATTAACAGTAAAATATGTGAAGATTATCACTTGAAAAAAATAAAGAGTTAATCTTAGTCATCCATTTTCCCCATGTGACGATCCAAAAAACATGTAAAACTACGAGTTTTACATTTTGAGTAAATGGATGCTAACCCCATATATATATATTCACACACCATATTGGTATTCATATATTATGAAAAAATTACATTAATACTAACGTTAATTCCATTTTTGTGAATGTTTGATCGTTTATATGGCTGGAAAGTTGTAGTTATGGATTTATGATGATAGGCATGGATGGACGTAAAATTTTATGTTGGGGCAAGCTTATAAAATTTTAGGGGACGACCTCTTCAATCCCTCCAATCCATCCCTCATGATAGGATGCCCCCATTGAGGCAAGGGGAGTCGACACTATTGGCCCCATGAACTGTTTAAAACGTACTCAGCTTTGAGTCACTGACAAGACCCTTTCACATATATCTGCATGCCTTTTGGGAAACTAAGTGGCATAACCCTCGACCTTGCATGTGATCTGACTGTTGAAAGAGGGGGAAAAGGAAAAGATTCATCTTGCATATCATTTTTTGGTGCTTTTTTATCTACAAGAAACAATAAAAGTTGAGGCTGCTTTTAAAAGTTGGGTATCCACCAAGTAAGAGAGTTTCAAACTTCTACAATTATAACATTTTTTTCTATTTTCAGATGTTTTTGAATCTGTGAACCCTCTATTGACTCTCGGTAGAGTCGAAATATACATAAAAGGAGCATTTTGTCAAACCCACCAAGTGCAGTTTCTTCGATTTTCTTGATGGGTTATTTGTCCAGAGTCCAGACACTTCGAAACGCTCCCGATTCTATGAACTCACCATAGGTTCTTAGTAGATCAGTTTAAGGAGACTATAACCTCAACCAGAGATAATATCGATGTTGTTAAAGAAAGTCAGTTAGTTAACTGAGTTGTTAGCAATTACCAGAGCGTTTATAAGTTGTTAGGATGGTTAAACAACTTAGGCTATATAATGTTTGTACTGGGTCATTGTCAATCCTAACAACTTGTAGCCGCCTAATTAGCAATTCAGTTAATTAACTTTCTTTAACATATGCTCCCGATTGAACCTTTCAATGATTCTCAATAGTACCCGGACATTAACAATATATATAGGGTTTGCATGCATGTGCAAGTGTATGAAATTATAAGACAATGAGAGTGCGTGAGAGAGATCTCATAAAAGAAGATTTCTAAAGAAACATGCTTTTGTTAAAGAAAGGATGAAAAGATTCATGGGAGAGAAAAAGGTGTGGGGGGGGGGACTAATCATTAAAGGTTCAATGCATAAACTTTGTCATAAACATGAACATGTTGCCCAGAGAATCATATTGGATAGTACCCATAGAGATACCAGACATTTCAAGCCCACTTTGGTTTGAGAATAAAATAGGATATTGGTCATGATGGTTTGCAAACAAAGGTGATCATGATACGATACGCTGATTGGAGGAAAAGAAAAGCAAGAATGGTTATTGGCTATGGAGTTCAAGTGAGATGGAATTTCTTCCCCTTGTGGTATTTTTATTCAAATTCTTTTGAAAAATAGTAAAATTGTTATAAAAATCTATACACTCTAAAGCCTAGGATGACTAGTAAACATCAAGGCTGAAGCTCTAGCAATGACGGAATTAGGAATCAAAATATGAGATAATGTTCAAATAAATTGAAAATTGGGGTCCAAATAGGTTAAAATCTCATTATATTTGTCAGTATAATATTTCTGGGCACATCCCAAGCTTTGTTGTAGCTTCGTCTGTAAGCTCTAGTAAACGGACAAATTATATGAGACATTTTTTTTCTTTCAAACTTTGCTTTTAGCTTGGTTCATCCCATGGACATGAATAAAACATAGATTTTCATTCATTTGAGGGTAATTTACATTTTAAATCATTAAACTTAATATCCACCTTCATTTATATCCTAAGCCTTTAATTTAACTAAATTACATCATTCAACTTTTATTATTAATAAACTAAGTTACTTATATTAATACCATTAATTAAATCTAACGAAAAAAAATTAAAATTGACACTTTTATTTAACATGTTTTTCGCATATCATCATCATCAAATAATGCTTAATTGACAATTTTAATAATTTTTTATAAGAATTTTCTAAAACATTACATTTAAATAAATTCAAAAGAAAATAAGTAAACTTCCTATAAATCCTAACAAAATATTTTAATTAAACATTATTTATTGGTGATATGTGAAAAATAATTTAAATAAAAGTGTCAATTTCAATTTTTTTATTATAATTATTTAATGGTATCAACATAAGTGACTTAATTTATAAATAATAAAATTTGAATGATGTAATATAATTGATTAAAGATTTGTGATGTAAATGAAAGTGGATAATAAATTTAGTAATTTAAAATGTAAATTACCCTTTATTTTAACTCAGTCTGACCTAATAATTCAAACTTTAAATTTTACTTAAAAACTCATTCAATCAATAAATAAAATAACCCGTTTTCAAGTAGCTTTTATTTTATATAAATAAATAAAATTAATATTTTTTTTGGGTTTCTCTCTCACATATTAAACAAAATTTCAAAGTTAGACAACGAATAATTTAATATATTTGAAAAATGTATTCAATAACCAAGAAAGTTGGGCAAAATTTAAGAGTTACATACATGAGATTTAGTTTCTTTGAGTGAAATAATTAAGGGTAAATTATGCAGGTGATCATCCAACTTTAAAAAACTTTCATTTTGGTCACTGAAAAGTGAAAAATGAACCTAAGTCTGATGACTTGTTTGTAATTTTTTATTTCCAATAATCAAAAGGAATTTTTTTTATAATTAAATGATCAACTGTATAATTTACCCATAATTAAGTGGCCAGTGTGTTCTGTTTGGATGCCTGGTGCATTGACCGCCTATATACTGACTGTTTGGCGATGACTAGCCGCCAACGTTGATCGGTTAATGACAACTTCAACTTGCATGAAAAATCCAGCTCACTTGCATGCACACATGGCTTACTTGTACATAAATTACACGTCGGTTTAACCCTAAAGTCAATCAATATATCAACCCAAAAGCAAACTTAGCCCCCGTTTACGAAATAGAATTCCTCTGTCGTTTTATATGATTTTATGTCACGTATATTAATAATTATTTTTATTTTATTAATAATACAAGTGACATAAAATTATTGGTGAGACACATTAAGGGACAGACGAATTTTGTTCTCATTTACTTGCGTGTGGACTTGTGAAATTAGGAAACAATCATCTTTTATATATAGGATTATTATCCTATGGACCTATACACTGACAGTTGAAAAAAATCCATAAATGAGTTTATTTAAGGGTCTAAGGGTTATGGTTTATATTAGACGGTTTATAATTTAAAGTTTAAGGTTAGAATTGTATGTTTAGGGTTAAAATTTTAACTTGAAAATAGACATGTTTATGTAAAAAATTATACCGACGATATATTAAAAATTTGCTCTTATATATATTAAAAAACTTAATGGAAGATGACGAGAATTGACGGGGCATTGACGAAGAGTCTTCTCTACCATCCTAGAACGGCGGCCAAAAGATGGCCACTAATTTGGACATGTGCAGTAATAGAATTTCAAAGTATCTTCTTTTGACTGTCGATAGATTTGTCTGCCTGCCTCCCTGCGTGTAAATGAAATGAAAACCAGACCTGTTTCTTGTTTGTGTTATGTTGCGCCTGCCCCTTGGAAAAATCTTACAAGTTTTTTTTTCATTTTTATGATCATGTTTACTTTAAGAAAAAAGATTGAAAAGAACCCTAACTTAAGATAAGCACACTCATCTCTGTAATGAAATTCAACGTATTACGTATACCAATCTTATCCACTCACCAAACCTAACTTTTTCATTTCTGGTACAAGTGGAACTTAATCCAATTTATTCATGTAATAATAATGTTTAAAAATATAAGATGTAATAAATTTAGTTTTATAACCCCCGCCATTTATAAACTCTTCCAAGGCCATGGCCATTCTTCCGAGAGGAGTTATCATCGTGCTTCGTAATGATTCATTTTAGTGATAATTATTCAGATGTGTATTATTTGTACTTATAATTTCTAAAGATATCTAATTGTGAATTCTAACATTCTAATTTACTGATATTAACAATTTAGTCTGTGTACTTTAATTTGTTAGAGTTTGGTATAACACTTTACAAAACCCAGGAAGTTTGTTTGATTGTTAGTAAACACATGAATTTAAATTGTTGGAATTTGCCAATCTGTTGCATATAATATGTTGAAATGATGGGTTTTCTTCTTCTTCTTCTGATTGTTTATAAATAAATTGTTAATTTTTAGATCATTCGGTTAGTAATGTCATCAATTTTTTTTAATAGTCTAAAGGTGAATAGTGTTATCAAATTAGATTAACTTCTCAGTTTTCGTACAAATTAAAGTAGGAGAATTAAATTCTCAATTCTAATAAAATAGAATGATGAAATTCAAAATTAGACTGACAAAAAATTATTCCTCTACCGAATTACTTAATTTTGAGGGGGTGGGGGTTTAATTTCACAACAAAATATCAAAACCATTGTTACCCACATCTTGTTTGTCAACTTTCTCATAAAGCACTTTTCCAACTTTTTTCAACTTGATCATATTGTCTATTTTATTTTTTTAATCATCAGTATCTAATCAATTGATTACTTAATCCGAATCAAGTAAAGCGATTTTACCTCTGATTTTATTTAAAGAATTTAGTATTCTACTGAACCAAATGATTGTTGGTTTCTATTTTTTTTCTTTCTTACAAGTTTATAAGCTTATTGTGTGTGTATATAGTTATAATCCATATTAAACAGTTGAATTGGATTTGAACCCTTTTCTTCTTTCTATCTTTGAAGGAGAACCACAACTCAATTAACTTTGTCAGACCAATGTAAATATTATATATTATATAGTAAGAATACATATACATTGGTCAATTAACGGAAAAGATTAGGGTATAACTTTGATTTCAAAATGGATTATATCCAAAGTAAAACTTTTTGCTTGACAAATACAAAAAATAGTTGATTGGATAGATTAAAGTAGAATTTGTTTATCTTCTAAGGATATTGGCTAGATTAAACTAGAATATGCTTGATAATTATTAATTTTCGAATAACTTGATTTTTGGTAAAAATATTTCACATGTCCTTATACCATTGTGCATAGTTCATTTTAGTTTTTGTACTTTTTAAATGAGTAAAAAGACTCGTACATTAAAAAGATGAGTAAAATATCGTTTTTATAATAGTAAAAAATTGTTATTTTATGAAATTAACTTAGCATTAATGTAAAACACAACGTGACGTGATATGTTCACCTGACCCAATATAATTTAAAGAACTTTGAGCATTTACATTTAATCTTACCAGATTTCTTACCTTATTCACCAGTTAAATGCAACAATCAAATTTGAAAAATACAACAGGTTGGGTGAACATCACATGATCTAATTATGTCTCACAAAAATGATTATTTTGCTCTCTTTTTTTGAAATTTTGTGGTGTGTATAGACGCGTTTGTATTTATTTTAAAAGTATAAGGATTATTTGAGCCTCATATTAAAAGAAATTTGTAGAAAGTAAGTATAGTATTTAATTAACCATTAGTGGGATTTTAGCTTTCCTTTTGTGTGAAGCAAGTGGATGGGGGCAATTGTGTAATAATGATAAAACCCCATAAGAAATCGTAAGAAGTTGGCGTGCTTTGGAAAGAGACAAGCCAGTCAAAAACCCAAATAAAAAGACATGTTTAAAACCCCATTTAAGGTGGTATGAAAACACACACAACACAAAGAAACAAAGGCAACTAAAATCTCTTAAAACCAAAGCTCAAACAAGCAAAGAAAAGAATTCACTCCCTCTTTGTTTTCCTCCATTTCCCTATAGCTTTCCTTTCATTGCAACGTTTTCAACAACAATTCCCATGATGTTCCATGTTCTCCTTCTCCTTTGTCTATGTTTTTCAGGTACTTCTGTCTTTATTTTTTCATTTGCATGTTCATTTCTTTATTAGGGTTGTCCGAATTCGAACACGGACATGATAACGCAAGTTATTTATCATTACACCAATGGTTAGTTAACAAATGTCTTTAATGATATTTTTTGTGTGTCTATTGTGTGATTTGGTTTTCGTTTTTGCAGATTATGGTGTATTACGGGTTGCTTCATTAGGCATCAACTATGGTCAAGTTGGTAGCAATTTGCCACCACCCGACAAGGTTCTTGATCTGTTAAGTTCCCTTAAGATCACGAAAGTAAAAATCTACGACACCAATCCTCAAATTCTAACAACATTCGCCAACTCCGACGTCGAGCTAATTGTCACGGTTGAAAACCAAATGCTATCCGTGGTAATGGACCCCCAACAAGCACTTCAATGGGTCACCACCCACGTCAAGCCTTATTTCCCGGCCACGAAGATCACAGAGATCGCGGTCGGGAATGAAGTGTTCACCGATGCCGACGCGTCCCTTATCAGATATCTCGTCCCGGCCATGGTCGGCATTCATGGTGCTTTAGTTCAATTAGGGCTAGACAAGTACATTCAGGTTTCGACACCCAATTCATTGGTCATTCTTCAAGAATCTTTCCCTCCATCGGCCGGAAGTTTCAAAAGCGAAGTCTCGGCGATCATGTCGCAGTATCTTCAGTTTCTGGCGAGCACCGGCTCCCCATTTTGGATCAATGCATACCCTTATTTCGCTTACAAAGATGCCCCGGACAACATTTCGTTGGACTATGTTCTTTTCAACAAAAATTCGGGCATGGTCGATCCTTACACCAAGCTACACTATGACAACATGTTGTACGCACAGGTTGATGCTGTCGTTTACGCCATGTTCAGGTTGGGTTACAGTGGGATCGAGGTGAAGGTGTCGGAGACCGGTTGGCCGTCCAAAGGCGGTCCGGATGAATTCGGAGCAACCCCGGCGAATGCGGCTGTTTACAACAGGAATTTGCTGAGGAGGCAAATGAGGAATGAGGGGACACCTTTGAGGCCAAACACGAGGCTTGTAGTGTACTTGTTTGCTTTGTTCAATGAGGATATGAAGCCCGGTCCGACATCAGAGAGAAACTACGGTCTTTTCGAACCTGATGGAACCATTGCTTACAATGTCGGACTCTCTGCTTTGTCCACAACTACATCGACATCGACGTCGACGTCTTCTTCTTCCTTCTTCCTTACATCCTCTGCAGATAAGGTAAAACCATAGCTTTTGTCTTCTTGTTTACTTCTTACACCATTTACATTAAACAAAAACTATCAATTAAAAAAGGGATATTGAGAATTTGTATAACAAGGAGGGAGGAAATATACAATGTATATAGAGTTAATGTCAAAATTTGCTTACGTGGCATTGTCATGTTATTTTTTAAAATAATATACATTTCTCTTTCTTATCTATGAGATGTGTAAAGAATATTATATTACTATATATCTACAATACTGATGTGATGTGATTCGATTCAAAAAACTGATAATAACTTATCGATCAATTATAATTAAAATTTTCAAATAAAAATAGAACAAATAATAAAAGGTGACAATGCGACATGAGTGAATATTTTACTAAATGACGTGGGTTTCTTTATCTACGTGTCATACTAGGATGGGTCAACTGCCACCTCATTCTCTTAGAGATGTGGCCTACTTAATGAAATTTCAATGAGCAATCGTCTAATTATTTTCTTTGGTTAAATTATTTTTTTTTTACCTTTCTTTAAATGCTATTTATTGTGTGAAACAGGCAACAAAAATGGGATATCAAAGCTTGGCGTTTTGGATGTTTGTGTATCTGCTGGCTTTCCAAGTTTTTCCAAGACAACATTAAAGCAAAAATGGTGACTGTCTGTAAATATTACATTTTGGTAAGAAAAAATTGGGTCATTTTATCCTTCCACAAGTTCAACAATGGATCAAATTCGCTATTGTGATCAAAATGGGTATAATTTCAAAACATACCCTTTTGTGAATTGTGTTGGTTTATCGTTGATCATGTTGAAGAGCTATGGAGCTGGTCCAAGAAAAAGGCTATATATAGTTCATAATTTTATGTAATTTCCTATAGCAAGAAAATCCCCATTGTATTTATTCTTATTCTAGCTATTGTAGAAGAATTATTTTACCGATTCAAAAAATATTATCGACTATATTATACTTTCCTTAAAAGGTCTTTCGGAATCAACAATTCTTCATTGTCACGTCTCTACATGTAGGGACTCAAAACACATTTATAGAAAATCTCGTCACATCCTTCGTCTAATTACAGTCAATGCATGATCGCTATTTAAGTCTGTTTCTACCTAACCTACGACTCTATCAACTTATCAATAACCATCATTCCTTAATCCTGACACCAGCATATAAATACCGACATAGAATAAACTAGGAGAGGAGTTTTAAACCTTAAGACTATTGTTCATCATCTTTTTCATCTTACTTCCTTCTATTCTTTTTTCTTCTTTCGAATCTATCACCGATTGCGACTCTTCATCCAAACCAGAAAGGTTAAATCATCTGAAACGACCATCATCTCATTCTTACCACTAACAAACTATATCAACATTCTTACCACCAACCAACTATATCAACAGTTTCAATCAGAATACATCGTTTATAAACACCAAATCGAATAATTGACTCAACAATTCGAACATGAATAACACGGTTTACTATTTAATTACAAAGAAAACTTTCTTTCATTACACTTTTGGACGTGGAATCCATGACTGATAACTTTCCCTTTGCTTTTCCCCCTTAACTTTTCTCTCCCAGACTACCAATAACAAAGATTATTTCTAGACTTACAATAAGAAAAGATTGTAAAAGAATTTATGGGATAATGAGAAAGTTTAGGCTTTGTTTGGTTATTTATTTTTTCCATCCCCGAACCTGAAATTGGGTGAGAGCCACTTTATTCCCTTAGGCCAAATAACCGCCAGCATTGGTCATGTGCCATCTTTGTCCTCACAAAGGAGCTTTTCATTAGGCTCTTTTTTTTGTTGTCCGTTCTCTTTTAAGAGGTATATGGGGGAGACAATGTAAGCTAAGACTTGGTTAATGTTGATAGAATCGATGGACTCCTCGATCCTACATCAGCCAACGTGGTGCACATGCACCCACTATGGAACTTTTAGTTGTATATTGGTTTGTATTTGATGCACTGATTGTTTATAACAATGTCAGTCAGTGGATAAATTTGGCGAGAGAATTTGGGAGTTAACTTAAATTTTTGTATAAAAAATAGAGGTTTAAGCTAAAATTTTCAAAATTTTTAAAGGGTTTAATTTATATTTTTTTTAAAAACATGGGGTCTAACTTAAAATTCTAAATTTGAGAGGCTTAATGAGAACTTTTAAAAATTATGGGAGGGATTTGATTAAAATTATTCAAAGTTTTTGAAGATTAATATGAATTTTTTTAAATTATGTGGGATCAAATTAAATTATTTGAAAATGTGAAAGGATTAAATCAAAATTTTAAAAATTTATGGGGGTCATGGTCCCCACTGGCATAGTTGTGTTCCGCCCCTATCGTCAGCGAATTAAATGAATTAGCTTAATCCTACCTAAATTTTTCATAAGAACCATATTTAGAGTGGTAAATGACTTGTGTTCAAGTTAGGATTGTGCAAAAAAAAAAATATGATAAATCGAAATCGAATCCGAAATCTAAAAAATTGACTCGAAATTCGATTGTTAAAGCCAAAAAAAAAGTGGTTTAATTACAAGTCTTTTAAAAATTTATTTTAGTTCGGTTACAGTTCACAATTTTTGACGAAATCGGTTAATCGATCAAACCCATTAGCTAAAATTTGTAAATTTCATGCATTAAAATATCGTATGGTCAAGTGATTTTGATGCCTCTCTGATTCTTTGAAAACTTTTTACTTATGCGTTCGAATATTAGAAAGTATAAACTCTCAAATTTTTGACGTTTTGTTTTTTCACTTTTATCACAATCGAATAATTATTTAATTTACTATATTATTAAATTTTATATTTTAACAAGCAAAGTAAAACACCATTACCCAAACTAAACTAAATATTTAGATTAATCGATCAATTAATTATCTAATTTAGTTAGTATGGTTTATAATCAAGAAGTAAATATCTCAAATTTACCGAGTAACCAAAATAATTTACTAATTATTAATAGAACTCGATTTTATATACCAAGTTTATGTATTCAATCGACAGCTAATAATATCAATTTCCAAAAAGATTAGTTAAAATATATTCTTTCGCAATTTCCGATTAAAGCTTAAGGATGTTGACAGGTGAATAATTTGGGGACCATAAGTTTCATTACAAACATTAATCCAAAGTCAAAAAATGGCAAAATAAAAGGAAAGAAAATCACTTGTGCTTTATTTTATATGTCGGCACAATGAGGTAAGTTCGGTAAACACAAGGAATCAATTAATAGCTACCTTCTTTTGTATATTATCCTAAACTATTATATTTTTAAAATTATTTAATTTTAAAAATATAATAGTTTATTAAGTATTTAAACTAAAAATTGGGACAATGTTTAATTTATATAACATTTAAATTTATGGAGACCTAAATTGTCGTTAGACCAAACAATTGAAGGGGCTAAATTAAAATTTTAGAGAATTTAATTAAAAATATTTAAAAATTATAATGTTTAATATGAATTTATAAGAATAATAATGAATTCAATCAACTGAATCAACCATGATTATCATAATTGGATCGATTTGGTAGGTTAAATAGATTGAACCGATAAAATAAAATTAAAAATTGTATGAATAGTGAATAATTACAAAATCGATATTTCTCTAAAATTTTCATTTAAATATTATTGAACCGGTAATTCAACTGATTGAACTATAAATTAATAATCTGATTCCAATTTTTACAACATTGAAATCAATCAACCCCAACCGCTCTTTCTTTTATAGTACTAAATTCTAATAATGGAATTCACGTTGAAGTTGAATTAAAAATTTTAAAATAATCTCAAAATAGTCCTCAAATTCTTAAACTCTCAATCCAGCCACTCCCAGCGGCGTTGGTCGCGTTTTCGGTGACAGAATGAAGCGTCATTCTCTCGCCAAATGACTCACACACCATTCATCGTCCGTTATGCTGTCGTTCGACGTGAATCATTCGAATGAATCATTTGACAATTTCGACGTTTCGCACGGTGTTGGTCGATTTCTGGCGACAAGGTGGTGGAATAAATGGTTGTGATGGGTGGCGGCGTGGCAATCGACGGCGAAATCAGGATTTGGTTTTGGGGTGTTAGGGATTTCAAATTTTGGGACTATTTTGTGAAATTTGGGGCTATTTTGTTTTATTTATTTTTAAATATAAATTCAGAAATTTAAGAAGATGGCATGTGACAGATAACGGAAGTTAACGGTGAAAATTAACGGATAATAATGGCGGAGCACCTATTTGAGTAACGTTGAAAACGTTAGGCACCTATTCGGCCCAAAACAAAGTTTAAGCACCTATATGGAAAAAAAGGTATAATTTGGACACTTATTTGCCACTTAAGCCTGAAAATTATGGAAGTTCTTTATATAGTTAGAGGAGTATTTTTTTTGCTCGTGCTTGTGATCATGGATGGCGCTAGAATTAAGCATCAAGAGGGGCAAGAGTTTATTAAGCGTTTAAATATAAAAATTGAGATAGATAAAAGTTTTATTTTACTGATATTTAAACTAAAAAGACCTAAAATGCAATTATACCGAAAATTTTAAAAATGGCTTCGTCCTTGCTTGGGATCTAATGTGACATCAACTACCATGTTTGGTTTTTTTCCTTGCGACAAATATTCGATTGATTCAGTCAGTTTGATTTTAAAATTTTGAACCTAAAGTTTTTCAAAAAAAAGAACTAAAAAGTTCAAAGATTTTTCGTAAGATATTAATTTAATGCAAAAATTAAAGAAAATATGAATTGTCACTAATGGTCGACAACTAATACAACCAACAGTTAGCAACTAATATACAACTAGCATCGTTGTTGACTGCGAAATAAAATTAAGAAGAACGACAATAAAGATTAAATATTTTAATCTTTAAAATTTTAAGTTTGAATCCCACCGAATATGATCATGTGTGTATATATTCTAATTATTTTTAATTTCTTACACCCACTGGACTGAACTGAAAATAATGATCTTTCGTATTTAAGTTCGAACAACTTGTCTGTATAGCATGTATATGTTATTTTGACGTTTTATATTCAGGTTTAATTGTATATAAATATCATGTGTTGATTTGAGTTCAGATTTGTTTAGATTTTAGTCATACTGTGCGAGTATTTCTAATTTATTATTTAAGTATTCTTTATGTCTCTTTAGTTGTTTGCGTTCGGGACTGTCTCTTCCAACAGTATCTTCTCTGAGATTTGAACATATTACCTTTCATTAAGAGCGTTATGTATTTTACAAATGCTCTCAACATCTTTAATCTAAGTTCTGATATATTCCGATATCAGTCCAATTATGCATCGTCGTGATTAATTTTAGTAGTAATTATTCAAATTATACGAATTGTAAGTACCCAAATAGTCACATAATTTTATGAAGAATAAATGGGTCGTTAAGCCGAACCCAATAATGGTCTGGGCTTAAAAATCTTTGAAACTAGATTACGACCCGGCCGGACTCGTAAAGTTCTGAAACCGACCCAAACTTTGTCCCCTATATAAACTAACAAATTCAAACTCCACAGTTGAGAAGATAGAACATTAGAGCATTCCTTGGAGGCGATGGCGCTTTCCTCTGCATTTCGAGAAAGACTTGAACAAATGGAACATTCTAGAAATGAACGCCTAACTCTCCTCCAGGTCAAATCTGAACTTCACTTTTTCTGTTTGTTTCCCGGTAAAAAAAGGCTAGAAAGTCGTAATTGGTGTGTCCTCATGTTCATTTATAGGCAGAGAAAGAGCTTCAAGCAAACAAATGCCAGGTTTTGGAATCGAAGCTGGCTCGTATTCGTTCCATGGAACGAAGTTGCTTGTTGCTCGATCAAAAGATCGCATCGCAAAATTTTAGAATATCTGCTCTCAGATCTGAAATCGAAAATCTCGACGCCAAATATGATTCTAGTTCTCGACAATTGAGGTAAAAAAAAATTTTGCTTTTAGTGACTTAGATTTAGAGTTTTGATTTTTGAACTGAGATGCATTGAGTTGAATTTTTAGGTTTTTGAAAAGTGAGATTGAGGAGCTTGAAGAGGTGGAGAAGGAGAGAGATAAGCATTACGAATTGAAAAGTTCAGAAATCAATGAGTTTAGAGAAAGTGTGGAGAGGTTTTCTATGGAAACTCGAAATCGAGTGCAAGAATTGAGGAATTGTGTAAATGAGGTAAATTGAAAAGTTCGAATTGAGAATTTCAAATTAGGATATTTGAACTATTCAGAAGTTTGTCTCAGTTACAATCTCATTTTTATTTGGTTAAGTTGAGCAGTCCATCTATTCGATGAAATTGGTTTCATGGAATGTGTCAATTTAAACTGATGTTTCTTCCAGCTGAAGTCAACTTTTATGGAACTTCAAGGCAACAATGGTTATATGAGTGATGCAGAGATAGCTGAGGCAGAGATGAAAAGGGCTGAACTGTTGGCTATGAAAGAGAGTTTAACGAAAACTTTAGCTTTGAATCGGCACAGAAAAGCAGAGTTGCAAAAGCAGGTTGAGAATATGTTGGTTGCACAAAGTCAAGAGAGATGCAACCCGTTTCAGTTTGGCAAAAACAACGGTGTCTGATAGCAAGATAGCAGGTTCATGAGGTAAAACAATGTTGTCGAATCTAATCGTTACCATGATTCCAGGTCAGTTTTGTTGCTTCTCATGCAATAGGATTAAGTCCATTTTTGTTTGTAGAAATGAAAACTAATTAGGAACTTCAATGATCTATCTTGTGGATATCCATTTCTTGCAGATTTTTACACCTTGAATATGATGTTTATTTTTTTCCAGAATTTGTTGACTTGGTTTACGTGTCTGCTAGTATTAGTGTTTGATTCAACATAATTTTGGGGGCTTCTTTTTCATACCCCTTCTGATTATAAGCCTGAGGTACTGACATCAGCACAAGATTTTACAAGTTTATTCGAGAAAACATATAGATACAACACCAATTGGGCTGAAAACTTTTTCGAATTGATTAGGAAAACAGTATCAATTTAAACAACAGTCAGCACTGCTGAGAATTTCTAGATCCTATGAGAGCCTTAAACACTTATGAAGGCGAGAGCACATGCCTGCGATATTCTCCTAGAGCCCACAATGGGAATATATTTCTGTATGCAGCATAATGTATCATACGAGTCCTCAAACAGACCCCAGAAAGTTCCTGTGAAAATCAATATTGTAGTTTAGGGAAAAACACCATTAACGAGAGCTCCATTTAGATATTGATCATTAGGCCTATCTACGAAAACTTGTATAAAAAGGATGCTATATACTGTCGGCAATGGATGCCTTACTTGCTAGGAAGGATCTGATTAAGTCTGACATACCTGTTGAGGAAATTCAACGCTTTTCATTTGTGAGTTGATCAATAGTCTTGCTGCTTTGTGCCAAGGTTGTGGATCCACCTCGGCCTAATTAGAAAGAAACATAGAGAGCACGAATTGAGGTTTGTGTTGAGTTTGTGATGTTATTGAAAGGGTTGGTGTCATATTTTTAACCATACTATCAGCATAATTTTTTTCCATGACCCAACTTGTCCCGCATGAATCAGACCCATCATTGGCCATGAAGTTTGCACTAGATGTGAGTAGTTTCCATCAGCTAGATGTCTATATTCCTGTTCATATTGTGGGAAAATCTTTTTAAATACTGTATCAATTTTGCTTTCAAAAGAACCATAGCAACAACATCTACAACAATCAGGTGATTAAGTATACAACATAGGAATTAGGTCATAGTTACCAAATCAAGGCATGTTAAGTAGCTTTCTCCCCATCCACCAGACTCTTGCAGTCTTGCTGTTTTGAAAGCAAAAATTGACAAGCTTTACGGACAAGTTGGCTGTTGCGACAAGTCTTACCGACGGCCGCTAGCCCTGCTAAAGCAAAACATGTGCCATACGTATTGCAAATCCCCCAGTTGCCATACCTGCATACATAGTAGTTATAATCTTAGTTTGAACATCTATTTTAACTTTCTTTTCCCATTATCCATTCATGATCGGCAAGAAAGGAACTGAAAATCACCAAGAACCATCTGCCATTTGTGAACCTTCTACATATTTTACTGCCTTAGCCACAGCAGTTTCAATTTCATTCTTTAGGTATTGAGGATATAACTGGGAGAACGACACAAGAGCTTGGATGGCTGATGAAGTGCATTCAACATGCCTAAGATCACCATATGGTTAATGTTATAGAAAATTTATGATATGATGCATCAATTATAACATAAAAATTCAATTACTGGATGATACATACTCGCGCTCAATTGCTGCAGCAGCAAAGAGTTCTGTTGGATTTATCCTCTGGAAAATGAAAAGAATCCCACAATTTATGATGACAAAAAAGAGTTCTGTTACTCAGATTTTAGGTATGAGTGTCAGATACAAGTATGTTCAATTCTTGTTAAGTGTTTCAATGTACTTGGAGGGTCTCTGGAGGATATAATATGTGTTGGACACAGATGCCGGACAGGAATACTTAAAAAAAGGAAGAGTCAGAGCAACATAGATTAGAATAATAGAATTAAGCAGCCGAGTATGACTTGAGCAAGAACTGGAACAAAAATACATGGATCGGTAAGTTTTACCCGCAGCCATTGAGGTCCTCTTACTGGCTCCCAACCAGTAAAACCACCGTTTTTGCTCTGATGAAAATGGAAAATCAAAGCCAAGGGTACATGAATATCCAGAAAGAAAATCTTTATGGGAAGCCAACAAAGATAAAAAAATGTTCTTAATACCTGTAGTGACAAGAGGACATTTACAGCATCATATAATCGCTCTACTTCAATCGGTTCGCCTACAATTTCTGGTGGCATCCGAGACAGTAAGAGTATTGCCTGCAAAAAAAAGAGCCTTTAGCAAATGGGAAATTTATGTAAACGTGAAGAAGCATTCTCGGATTCAGGTGAGAGTGTCGAACACAGGTACGTGTCCTACATTGTTATGTTCAACTTTTTTTTCAAGATTTTCATGTATTTTGAACCTTTGGAGGATTATATCCGTCAAGATCCGCTGATCGATAAAGTATTCTCATCTCTCTGGACCACATTGCAGCAGCTTCGTGCCCATAAGCCGGCATTATCCTCTTTGGATGCCTGTCGGCTCCTCTTTAGACCGGTTGGTACCACAGCTGCGAAATGGACTCCTAAATGGCACCAGCGCGACACGGCCCAGGGAAATGAGAGTACCTTGCCAGTTCAACAGGTCATAATGATATCCGCATATTATGTAAGGATATGTACTGGATAGCATCAGACACGGGGTTCATCAGAGCAGCATAAATTCATATAACCACCTTTCAGAAGCGGCATCTAACAAGTATGGATTTGAATCTTGACACCTTTGATATTTCTTTCCCTATTTTCAGACCACATTCAAGGAGCTGATTTACCTTCAAAGCTTCAGCAATGCCATCTGAGGTTTGCCATCCATCATCTGGAACGGAGAAGGTCCAAGCTCCTTTACTCATATGGCGATGCATACTTTTGAAGTCTCCTGATGGATTTTCTAGAAGCTTTTTCATCCAAAAAAACAAAGTGAGCTGATTGATACAAATAGATTCAACAGAGGATCAGTTCATCAAGAAATAAAAAGGGTGGAGGATCGAATAATACGAAACCTGTGACAACTTTATGAATTCGTGTGCTTTTCTGAGAGTTGAGCTGTATTCATCGGTTAGACCACTTGAGATAATTGCTTGAGTAGCTAAAGTAGCATCCCACAACTGGCTGCCACCGTTTAACTTCTCGAATGCAAGGATTTAGCAAATTCAGTCAGCTCTGAAGTTGGAAATGTGCAATGGTAAGAAGAAAATTGTTATCAAATTTTATGACCAGACCTGCATTTTCATTCCATCTTCAGCTAACCATAAGAAATCTGGAACTCTTGCCAGGTGAAATTGTAGTGACTTTGAGGTTGGATTTGGATCCTCTGCCCAGCAGGCCATCATATTCAACACCTACATTTTGTAGCATTTTGGTATATCAAAATTCGAAATGACTAAATTTAGATTGACCCGATCCAAAATAAAACCATGCCACAAAATAGAAATGACCCAAACCCGAAATAATCTTACTCAAATGACCCAAACTTAAAACCGATCCAAACAAAATTTCAAAATTCAAGTTGATTCGATTCAGATTGATCCGATCCAGAATAAACTCAATCCGCCCGATCGGTCAATTCAAGGGTATAGGGATACCTTTTGAGTACTTCCTTGAGTTAAGTACCGAGTATTTTCATCCTCGTAATGCACCACCTTCATTGCTATCTGTAGGGCTTTCTCTTTTAACTTGTTGAAGGGCCAACAATTTAGAATCGGCTCAGCGATGTAATAAAGAGTATCCCAAAGCAGAATTTGCACCATGGGATACGGCAAATACATATCTTCCTGCACACATAATTTCGAAAGAAAAACTAATAATCCTTTGCGACTTTTTGGAAAGTTTCAAAGCATCGAACATTACAAATAATGACCAACCTTTGAACACAAGTGGCGAGCTTTATTCCAATCTATCTTATCATATGGTTGAGTGTAAATCTCATCCCTCAATGACACAATTAGGTCATTGAATGGACCGACGAATTTCTTGCCATACAAGTAAGATAAAGGTGCAAAGAAATTGCGCATGAAAGACCATAGCCTTGCTGAGTGCATATCAATGGGAAGATATATAATCAATTGCCAGCTTATAAGAAAAGAAAAGCCTAGCTTTTCCTTTTACTAAAAAATTCTAGATTTACCTGGTCCCAAAGGAAGATACGATGGGAGAAGCCATAGCTCTGGGGGCATTGGATTGCACCCTGACCATTCATATGATCCTAGCACCTTTATTACATCAAAATTTTCATTAGATCAATATATATAGAAGGGTTAATTGCACCTAATGTCTTCAAATTACGGTCAGATCGATCTCTATACTTCAAACGTTCTAAACGAGTCTTTAAAGTATCAATAGTGTATGGATACGAAAAGAAAAAAGTATCAGTTTCTTATTAATCAAGTCCTAACATTAGCCTAATCTTTAGCTTGAATGTTAAACTCAAATGTAACATGATGCATATTCAGAATACGTGGAACAAATTGTAAACATATATGTATCTACTGCATAAACAAGTTGGATGCTGTGCTAAGAAAATAAAATAGCCCTCCAAAATTTTATTAACACTATATGTTTTTCTCAACGCGTACTCAATGCCCAATTGTCTATGCAATAGATATACATGTTTTTATACTTTGATCTATGTGTCTCAAATATACTCCACATCATATCCAAATTAACACTTACCCCCTAAGTAGACAATCAGGTTGGCAGAAGTACATAATCAAAACAATTTAATTAGAATATTTAGGAGCCAATTTGAAATCTTGGTGATAGTTTAAGCAAGGGTTAATGTTCTGCCGTCAAAATTTGGTCAAATTTTGTTATTAGTCCTTGTATTATATGTAAGTTGTGGATTGAGTCTTGTACTTTAATTTGATCAACACAACTCAAAACTTACACAGAATACAATGACTAATAGCATGATTTAACTTAATAGATTTGATAACTACGGTTCATATTAGGACCAACATATTATACATAGTATGTATACTAATAGAAGAATTTGACCTAAAAATATCCATACCGAAAGATAAGATTTGCCCCATGAGGGTATCATCGTTGCACCGCCGTGATCGAGCATCCATTTCCTCGCCTTCTCGACGGCCCCTTCTGGGCCACCTTCCGTTCCTTCTCCGAGCAAACGGAGGGCGACGTAATGCAACGTCGTGTTCAACATGGTGCTAGGTCCTTCTATATGGAAACCCCATCCTCCATCTCTGTTCTGTCCAGGGGACAAGGGGAACATGTAGTATGCTAATAAACAGATGAAGATTTTCATGCACTGAAATGTTTCAAAAGAGATGAGAATTTAGTACCTGATGATTGTAAATATATCGAAGAATCTCCCTTTTCGACTCAAGTCGAGTTATTTGAGTTTTTGTTCCAATTTAACCGTAAATATTTATAATGGTATGATACTAATTGGTTCTAATTTAAATCACTTTCTATAATCATATAAGATATACATATATATTTTTCATATAAGATATACATATACTAAGCAAAGTTGAGAGACTGGCTTGAACTTAAAAACGATCCACTAAAATTTGAAGTTATTCAAAGACTTGTTTTATATTTATAACTCGTGCTTTATTTGAATTTTTTTCAAGTCGAGATGAGTATGAAATTATCAATTGAGCCGAGTTTTTTCATGTCAGGTCGAGTTGAAAAAATCGATTTTTTTTCAAGTCGCCGAGTTCTGCTCACCCATAATAATGAGATTAAGAATAAATGGACTAAATTATAAATATGCAAAAGATTTACAGGGAGTAAAACTAAAAATAGACCTACATGAGAACGAACCCAGAATTTGACGACTTTTCAAAGGGAACTTTAAAGATAAAGATCATACCAGAGGGGGTAAGCAAAACAAAGGGCCTGAATTTTCCGACGGCCAATGTCCATCACAAGCTTGTGTAGCCGAAAGGAACCGAACAGCTTTCTTCAAAGAAATCTCGATTTCTCCATTGCTTACATCTTCGTCTTCTCTCAACCTCACCGGTTCAATGCTTAGATCTACATTGTTTTCTTCAATGAGCTGTGCTTCAATCCAGCATTATAAAGGAAAATTTCCCCAAATCATGAACTAAACTAAACTCAAAGACTGGAAACAAGAAAGAAACAGAGGAAAACTTGCCAGGAAATTCTTGAGCATGTCGCTGCTGGGTTTAACATGATGCGATGTGAGGAGAAATTCCGTCGAAACGCTTCAATTCCGGCTTGTTTTTTTGTCTGATGCCGGAGAAGCTTCGTTGTAGAATCTCCAAATCTGTCGGCCGATGAAATTGTTGGTGCTGAACAGCCATGGACCATTGCCTTCTGCTATCTCCAGCTTCCACATATTATTGGCTTGCTGAATATTAATTGAATTTAGATCTTGAAGGAGACATTTACTGTGTTTTAAGTTATTAATCTATCAAAATATTAGATATCCGAAGTCAAAATATAAATTTAATTGTTTCAAAATATATGTCTTAATTTTATCTTTTAATCAAATTAAAATATAATTAAATAATAATAAATTTGAATAAAAGTAAACCTTATATCAAGATACCGAACACTCCATTAATATTTTATCTTCGAACAAAATATTAACTTGCAAGTGATATATTGGTACAATAATCAAACGTTGATAATAAGAACATGTCAAACAGAAATCTTCTTTTGGGCCGATTTATTGTTCACATATAAAACTGAATAATTATCACATGTTTATTACCACAGTTGTACATGTAATAATGTTAATTATTTACTTTTTTTGTGCCGATTAATACTAACATAATCCGACTTACATGCACAAAATCTTCTATATTTTAAAATAAAATAATTTAAACAACAGAGGTCACTTTGGTGACTTAATGTTTCAATTAATTTATCTCAAAATATATAATATAAATATACTGATATCCAAATTTAAAATTGTAAAACAGTTAAAACTGAAATTTCTGATAACACTTAAGTTTCCGAAATAACTCAAAATAATGTTGTCTAAATAGGGCTATCAGAAATCAAAAAACTGAAATCTTTGACTATTTCTCATCCTTAAACATGCATTTACAAAATTTCCGCCGTAAACGTATAGGCAAGATTTATAAATCATAAACTAAATGCATTCAATCCTAACTTTATAATTCATCAAAATTGAAATTTTGATAATCAATACTTTAGCTAAAATTCGAAACTAAAGTATCTCAAATAATTATAACAATCATTAGTATGCAACCTTATTTACTAACCAATAGTCATGAGATTTACTAATTAGCATCATTAATCTTCATTAACACAACAAAAAATTGAACTTTCTGTTACTAAACACGTAACACAAAATTTGATTAAAATCTTGACTTGCATATTTAATTCTCGTGTAAATGAAGACTTCAATGGATTCAATTGCAATTATACATGCAACGAATTCCTAATATTTGGATCCATAAGAAACAATAATCAAAACTAAAATTTGATGGAAAACATATTTTAATATGTATACATATACCATTGACCAAACCAATGTATGCTTAATTTCAAATCCAAACATATATATATACAAATTGCGATGTGCAATTATCCAAAGAAAAAACAAAATTTGTTGCTTAATTTAAAAGCAAACACCAATTCTCGCCTTCTAAAGGTTATTGTTCCCGATTGTTTAGCAAACATGGACGGCAATAAAGATTTACAATAACCCAAATTCTTAAAAAAAACTATACGGCAACATTCATAAATAAGAAAAATGGCAACCCATAATGATTTAACATCATATATAAGGATTCATAAAAAGAAACACTAAAAACATAATATTGTAACCGAAACACTTAATCAACATACTGAATTCCTTGGACCATACGAATGAATTAATCTTAAAACAATAAAAAATTAATAGGTTCCTAATGATTTAACATGACCACTTGTTAGAATCAAACTATAATAGATATAAAATTTAAACCCATGATCTATCATGTCAAATCATCAAGAACAATAAACTGAATGCGGAAGCGTACCTGAATATATCTGATATATTGAAAACCTTGATCTTGATGTTGAAATCCCAAACTTTTGGTATTGATCTTCCAATAAGATATGTTTTCTCTTGATGTAAAACTCTCTAACGGAGAATGAGAGAAAAACGAGTTAACCTATTTCTTAGGGACCACTACTTCTTTATATAATTTATTATTAAATTAACTATTAAATATTTATAACTCTGTCCCTCATTGAATTATAAATATATCTTACGGTATCTACATTTTTATTTCCATGACACTTTAATACCTATGATACGCTTAACATAATTGATCAATTGATTTTGTGTCATACTTTATAATAGCATCATACATTTTATATATGTGCCCACAATTGCGGATTTTAATCCAATACTTTCGTCTTCAATGACATTTGCCAATCTATCCGCCCAACTCATCTTGGACTCGGCAATTGAACCTTGCAGAATTTCAAGTGGCAGAAACCAGCACCAAACTGGTGCAGCCTTAACACTAATGGTGCGGTTTCTTCAAGTGGAGCTATTGGTGGTGTCATCCGTACTTACAATGGCTCTTCAGACTGACAGCTCTCCAATGGTTAAGCTGATCACCGACCCAAAGCGCAGGTAACAATCCTTGTCCTCTCGTACGTGCCATCAACCGATTGTGACAGCAAGCCTGGTCGGCAGAAATCCATTGGATTCGTTGTGAGGAAAACATGGTAGCAGAAGGAATAACCAAACGAACAAAAATTTCGGTGACTTTTTTTGCATCCTAATACGAAAAATTTAAATTTTAAATAAATTTTAAATTATAAACTTTAAATTTTAAGAAAATATATTATACTTTAAATTTTTTAAAATTTAACCCTAAACTCTAACTTTAAACTTTCGTAAACACATCACAATTCAGAATTCAGAATTAAGTACATATCGATTTGTTTGAAAAAGGTAATCAACCAACGGCCACCATCGGAACCTTACCGCTACAAGAAGCAATATCTGAATATAACATTCAAGCGCCATCCACATTTAATTTGCACCCCCGTGAAAAGGCAAATTCCAACCGATAGCCTCTCAATTTTTGTAGGGATATCCTTTTTTACGTTCGCTAAAAAATGGAGTTTAAAGGTGTTTGGGGTCTCTCGGGTATTAAAATGTTTATTTTACGGGGTTTTAGAAAAACCGGATTTTATTTAAAAAAACAGAGTCACCACCAGCCACTTAGGTAGCCGGACACCATAAAATTAGAGATTTTAAAAATGTTGAGTTCGGGAGTCGGTTACGGATGAGGAAGGATTAGCACCCCACACTGCCCAAAATTGGTAATTTAATAATTACCGCTTTATTAATATTAAACTTCCCGGATTAAAGTGATGATTTAATTAACAATTGGTTATATGTGCGAGTAAATTTTAAAAACTCCGTTATCCAATAATAAACGTCCAACCACCATCACTACGCCTGATATTGGCCCCGTTTACGGTCGGATCAAAGGGCACTGCATTGACAATTTATATTCTATTATGCAACTTAAAATATGGCAAATATAAATAAATACAATGCGAGAAAAAAATAAATACTAACATAATAAACTATTAATCTAAAAAATAAAATTCTAACATATAAATACAAACAAATCTAACATAAATAAAATACTAATCTAAAACACTCATAAATATTAATCTAACACATAAATAAAAATAAATCTAACATAAATAAAATACTAATCTAAAATATTCATAAATATTAATCTAATACATAAATAAAAATAAATCTAACATAAATAAAATATTAATCTAAAATATAAATAAACATACAAACTAAAAAATAAGAATACAATTTTAAATTAACTAATACTTCATTAAATTATAAAAATTACAACACAAATAAAAATGGAAGAAAATAAACCTAATTAGGAACTCAAATGACGAACTCCAACTGAACCCCACTGAAATCTACCACAACCTCTCCAAAAATTAACTAGATCGGATTCAAAATAGGACCTCAATCAAATGTTGGATCGAACCAATTGAGGCCGAGAGCACTGCCCCCAACCCCGGCCAGCCTTGCGGCCGACCTGACTCCCAATTTGGGGAGCCGATTGCTTTGCCAAATTGTGGCAATTTTTTTGGCGTGATTTTGTGGTTTTTGTGGCTGCCATTTACAAGCCTTTATATAGGCATGGGTGGGGTTGGGGTAAGACGTGGAGCACCCTGCTCCACGCAATTTCCTTTCCCTTTTTATTTTTTAATTTTTTAATTAATAATAATAATTTTTATTTTTTACTTTTTACATTTTATTATTATTATTATTATTTTGATTTTTTTTTATTAATTTTATATTAATAATATTACCATTAAAATAATACTAATAATACTAAAACTCGGACAAAAATGAGTGATTACAGTTGCCCCTCTTTGCTTGTTCTTGTGAAACAAGAACAAAGCAAAGATCAAAAGCACTCATTTTTGTCCTACTTCCTTGTTTGTAGCTTCGAAGTCACGTGTTCTTCTGGAACCCTCCGCTTCTCCTTAGCCGAATCTTCATGCTCGTAAGTTCTTCCTATATAGAACTTCTTCACCTTCTGGTCTTGGAACTACAAGTCCTTCTTATATAGAACATTTCATTCCGACGTCTTGAGTTAGGAGTCCCTCCTATATAGGACTTTCCACTCGGAGACGGCAAAGCTTGGAGTCCTTTCTATATAGGACTCTTCGCCTTCAATGCCGCGGGTCTTTCCTATATAAAACCTTCTGCGTCACGGATGGATTCTTTTGACTAAGAGTTCCTCTTATATAGAACTGCTAGTCTTCAAACCCTGGAGCCATAAGTCATTCCTATATAGAACTTTTAGCTTCTGAATTCTCGTAGTTACGGTTTCTTCCTATATAGAACCTTTCACTGCGAGTGCTAAAAAATATAGGCCCTTCCTATATAGAACCTATATCTTCGCATTTAGGATTCACGCCAAAATGGCTACCAATCTTTTTGGACTTATACCACGAAGGCTGGCGAAATTTTTCTTCAAATTTGGGGGATTCACGCCGAAAATGGCCACCGATCTTTATGGACTCACGCTGCTATGGCTGCCGATCTTTATGGACTCACGCTACTAAGGTTGCCGACATCTGGACTCACGCTATTATGGCTGCCACATCATGCTCGAAAGACTTATTGATGGACCAAATAACTTATCACCATGCTCGAAAGATTTATTGATGGCCTGAAAGTCTTATCATCATACCCGAATGTCTTACTGATGGCCCAAAGGACTTAATATATGGCTTTACGCTATTCTGGCTACAGTCATCTGGCCTCACGATACTATGGCTGCTGACATATGGCCTCACGCTACTATGGCTGCCGCATCATGCCCGAAGGACTTATTGATGGCCCAAAGGACTTATCACCATGCTCGAATGACTTACTAATGGCCTGAAGGTCTTATCATCATGCTTGAAGGTCTTACTGATGGCCCAAAGGACTTAATATCTAGCTTTACGCTACTTTGGCTGTCGTCATCTGGCCTCACACTACTATGGCTGCATATCTTTCTGGACTCACGCTATTAAGGCTACCGATCATTTTGGACTCACGCTACTAAGGCTGTCGCATCCTGCCTGAAGGACTTATTGATGGCCTGAAGGACTTATCACCATGCTCGAAAGACTTATTGGTGGTCCAAAGGTCTTATCATTATGCCCGAAGGTCTTATTGATGGCCCGAATGACTTAATATCTGGCTTTACACTATTTTGGCTACCATCATCTGGCCTCACGCTACTATGGCTGCCAATATTTCTGGACTCACGCTACTAAGGTTGCCGATCTTTCTGGACTCACGCTACTAAGGTTACCGCATCATGCCCGAATGACTTATTGATGGCCCAAAGGACTTATCACCGTGCTCGAAAGACTTACTGGTGGCCCAAATGTCTTATCATTATACCTGAATGTCTTACTGATGGCCCGAAGGACTTAATATCTGGTTTTACGCTACTTTGGCTACCGTCATCTGGCCTCACGCTACTATAGTTGCCGATCTTTCTGGACTCACGCTTCTAAGGCTGTCGATCTTTCTGGACTCACGCTACTAAGGCTGCCGCATCATGCCCGAAGGACTTATTGATGGCTCGAATGACTTATCACCATGCTCGAAAGACTTATTGGTGGCCCGAAGGTCTTACTGATGGCCCGAAGAACTTAATATCCAGCTTTACGCTACTTTGGCTACCGTCATCTGGCCTTACGCTACTATAGCTGCCGTTATCTGTCCTCACGCTACTATGATTGTCGTATCTTTCTTTCTTCAATGAAATCTACTTCTTCAAACTTTTTTGACAATTCTTCAAATACTTGTCTAAAACAAGCAAAAATTGACATACCTCTGCAATGTAATGCTTTTCTTTCTCTTCTTCTTCTTCTCTTTTTTCTCTTTTTTTCTGTTCTCATTTCTTTTTCTTCACTATCTTCTCTTTTTTTTTCCCTTTTTCTTCTCTTTTTTCTTTCAATCTTTTTCTGTTTTAAAAATCTTATGCCCTAAAAAGTCATTTTTTGGATTTCTTCATTCTCTTTCTTTTCACCGTATGCTCTTAAATCCTTATTTGATCAATCACTTCGAATCTGAATTAACATGCTTTCAAATCTTTCGTGCGGAAGGCTTTCTTGTCTTCAGGGTTATCACATATCTTCAGAAATGATCTTTTGGTCCTTATATTATTCTTATAAGAACCCTTGTTATCTTCTTCGCTTGGCGTTGCCCCATTCAATCGCGGGCTCCACTGCTTTGAATTTCCTGACCTATCATACAATGCCTTGATCTATTTCTAATCACCAGGGTGAGCAAAAATGCTTCCATCCCCGGAGCTCATCTTTGATCTTCTCGTAGCATTTCGACGGGAACTAACTCTCGGTCCCTATACTTTGAACCTCATTATCATTCATTTTTAAAGTATTGCAAAAGGCAATTTACTTGTGTATATTTCAATACAAAAATAATAATTGTTTGAAAAGATAACAGTCATTTTGAAAATCACAACTTGGAGGGAATACCAAACATTTTAAAAACATTGTTTGGAACAAATGGTAAACATCTTCTTCTTTTTTCTTTTTCTTTTTTTTTTAAAAAAAAGCCAAACATTTTTGAAAATTAATGTTTGGAGAATGGTAAACAAAATTCAAAGTATATTGCCACACGTTTTAAAAACTAGTGTTCGGGAAAAATGGTAAACATCAAAACGTTGGGAGAAAATGTCAAACCTTTTAAAACATGTTTGCCCCCAAAATATCAAACACCATAGCACATCTGCTTCAAATTGTCAGAGATCAACTCTAACGAAGCACATATTTAGAATATCTTGACTATTGTGAAGATATACGCAAATGTATAGTTTCTTCTAGTCTATTAGGCTTTTGAGAGGAACAATCCCCTACCTAATTTCTACCCCGTTTAAGGTGGCTCTCTTAATCTCATTATCTCACCATGCCCCATCCTTTCCTCATTTGGGTGTCGATCAAACACTTCGAAGTTTGACGTTCCTTGAAGCAAGGTTAACCCTTATATGCGGAATGAAATCTGAAGACATTCTCATTCAACTTGGATATCTATGGATGATCAGAATGGTCTTTGGAGGCTTGTAATGTAGGCCTTTGGTTTATGGTTAGACGAAGCTGTATCTCTATGTTCATATGATTTGGATATGCTCACATGGAGTATTCTTTTTTTTCTTTTTTGGGATCATTCTAGACTGCCCGTTTTCAGGTTTTCACCCTAGAGTTTATTTTATCGCTCTCTTTCTTTTGATTCGCCTTACATTCTGGTTGTGTATTGATGCTTGTTTTCCGTAAAAAAATGATTGATCCTTCAAAGTTCCTTGAATGAAGGATTATGTACATTTCTGGGAATTCTTGTGATTGATATGCCCAGATGAAATGTTCCTCTCTTTTTTTTCTTTTTTTTCTCTTTTTTTCCTTTGTTTTTTTTTCTTTCTTTAGATTGCTCTAAACTGCCCACTTTTGGGTTTTCACCCTAGAGTTCACTTCTTTCTTCTGTATCTTCAGATCAATGTATTTTGGTTGGATATTGATGCCAACATGCTCAGGCAGACTACTCTTTTCTCTTTATTTTTAGGATCACTGCTTATTTTTGGGTTTTCACCCTAGAGATTATTTTCTTTTTCGAAATTGACAATCTTCGAGCTGACTTGTCTTGTCTTGGCTTCAATTCGAGCTTCTATACAAATCTTCAAAACTGATATGTACTTGAAATGTGGATTCCTTGTGTCTCTTGCTCATAGTTGAAGTCTTGTTCTTGTATTGTTTGATCTTATGTGTGAAGTATATACAATATTCTTTTTTTTTTCTCTTTCTTTCTTGTTTTCTTTTTTAGACTGTCTATTTTGGGTTTTTAGCCTTGAATCTCTTTCTTCTCATTCGAGTATGTAGATGTATCCTTGAATCAACACGTATCTATACTGGTATTGATGATATCTTTTTCTTGAAGTTAATTGCCTCTCTACAGCTCTTCTGATATTGAAATCTATGGAAAAAAAATTCTTATATTTACTCGATCTAGATTACTTCAACCTTCTGATTGCCATTTTTTTTCTTTTCTTCAATTTTTCGTTTGGACATATCCTTGTTTTCAACTACTTTCTTCTGATGATTTTCTGATCTTCGTATCCAATCTGTCTCGTCTCATCTCTTTCTTCCGGTAAAGTAAAAGAATACCATTCGTCGTCACATTCACATATGTCCTGAGAAAGCCTTCAGAGGTAGAGGTTTAGGGTTAACTCTCGATTCAAGGATCTTAAACGACAAGTGCCTGAGAAAGAGATTTTCTAAAATAGGAACCGCCCTTTGTCTAAACACTCATATTGTTCCTCTATAAGTAACTTAGAGTTGATCTTTGGATCTGAAACAAAGGTACTGTTGCATTCAAAATTCGAGGACCTGGTATAGAAATGATATATACATGTGCATTCAAAAATGTGTGTATATGCATGTGGGAGAACAAAAACTACCCCATAAAAATAAGATGTTTAAATAATCAAGAATGTAAAAAATGCTTTCTAAATGGAAATGTGATTTGTTATTCTGACAAACAATGAGTTTTTTATTATTTATTTTATGTTGAGAATTTCTTTGTGAAATGATGAGAAAACCGTAGGGACCTTTGGACTATCTCCAGGGTACTAATTCATTTCGGCCCTTTCAAGGTAGTGTAGGCTTGTGCCACTTTTCTTGTTTTTCCACCGCTGGATCAACTCTCTCGTCATATCTCCCTTGTCAACCAGCTTCTTAATTTCTTCTATTAACGACCCTAAATTTCTTGGTGTCATGCCCCAGCGCCTCAATGTAGAACTCACATGTACTGTATGGATCAAAACTGTGGGCAGATGAGCTGGGCGTAATCTTTATCAGCCCAGAGGTAAGGTACTAACCCTTGACCAGATGAGGCCATATATCCGAGATAGAATACTCCGAATATCTCTAAATATGTACTCGTTCAAGGAATTTTTCTCGATGATTCAAAGGAATCTGCACGTTTTCTTCTCTTACGATCACGAAAACCTTAAAAGTGGTACACATTTATCTCTTTCTTTCCTTCTGCTCCTAGGCATGTCTGGCTCGTTGAATTAAGACTCAATTTTCCTTTCTGGATCATGTATTCAGTTAAAGTCATCATATTACCCTCAATTTCCCGAGCAACTTATCAAAGAGAAATTACGGAAGATGGCTTGAGACATAGAAGTCACTTTCCTCTTCGGCAATGGGAGGCTGCACTTGGGCGACTAACCTCTGCCTTCTCAAAGCACATTTCTTGAAACTTTCATCAGGTTTTATCCTCGTACCCTGGAGATACTGATGACTTGGTGCTAGGCCTAAAGTATATATGTATTGCCCATAAAAAAAGTCGGTTAACTCTCCGCGTGACTACACTTGGTCTCTACTCAAATACTTGTACATATCATGGTAGGTCCTGCTAGACTATCGTGGAAGTAGTGGATCGGCAATTTTTCATTCTCGATATAGCCCTTTATCTTTTTGCAGGACGTGGTCAGGTGAATCTTGGGGCAGCTTGTTCTGTCACAAATCTTAGAATCTTGAAATCCGGTGAAATGACCAAATCAGGGTTTTCTTGCGTCGAAGGCATCAATCTTTTTTTTCGAGCCCATCTTCTAACTGCTCGAATCTTGATTTTTGAGCGTGTTCAATTCTTTTATTCAAGATAACACCCTAATTGGTCTTTGGATTACTCCTCATGAAATTTATGCAAGGTAACATGTAAAATATGCTAGGATTGTGCAATGTAATGCAATGCAATCCTAAAATATAAACATGAATGCAATAAGGTATTGATTCCAAAAGTGATCCTCATAGAACGATGTTCATTGAGGCTAAAAAGTTTCATTACATCAGATATTAGATATTTACAATTACTGATGAGCACCAGTGCCTAATTTCTTAACTTCATCCAGTAGTTCGGTCAGCTTGCCTCCGCAGTCCAACACTGCGTCCATGTTCTGACTCAATGCCATCGATGTGTCAGCTAAGTCTGCCACCTTGTTGAGCCACTTTACCTGCTCGGGTAATATCGATCTTCATGTCTTCACCTATCCCCTACTTAGTTTTTCGCAGCTTGGAAGTTATCTCTACAACATTTTCAGCAGCAACTATTTGTTAACTTCTACACGAACCTCGCATTTATGCAAAGCAGTCCCAAACTATTCCACTTGCTCCTTGTTTTCCAACTGAAGAGTGTTGGGTTGTCATTGCTATGTTGTAGACTTATTTTCAAAACTCTTGTTAATTGCTAGGTTATTCTGTAGCTCATCTCTGGAGACTGTCGTACCTATTCTCAATTTCCTCAAACTTACCTGATAGCAGCCTGACTTAATTCTCGCTTGACTAGTTTCTCTTCTTCCAATATTCTGAGTCGTCCTTCAGCTGAACAACACCGTTCATCTACACAGTAAAGCTTCTGGTGATCATTATGCAAATTCAATTTCATCCAAGTTATCTCTCTCTTATTTGAGTTGGCTGAACTCGAAAGAATATCCCTCTCATGGAATGCCCCTATCTCCGATCTTCAAATTTAGCTCGCTTGAGTAACCCACTTCAGTATTACTCAAACCCTGTCATAGATATCGATTCTTCCTCGACTTTGGCTCACTATAGAATTGGGGTATTCCGTCTTCGAAACCCAAAACTCCCATCGCGATAAGATCTTGAACTTGTTCCTCAGGGCCCCACAATTCTCAATAGTGTGACCCAAACTTCCTAAACGGTAACTGCCTCTAGCACGTGTGTTGTAACCTCTCTAATAAAACAGTCTCTTCGGTAGAGACTTCACCGAGGTAATAAGGTTATTCTCGATGAACATTAGGAGTAGTTGGGTGTACCTCACAGGAATCGAGATGTACTCCTTTTCATTACTTGCTTTTCGGGTTTTTTCTAGACCGAACTCTATTTTCTGGAAGCCCGACTCAAACATACTTTCCGTCTGTTTATTGATGCAGATCACAAAAGGGTTCAATTTGTCGTATTTGGCTGGCTTAGAGGTAGAATTCTGACTATCTCACTCTCTATTCTGATCCTTAATCGATTATTCTTTTGGTTCGACGGATCGCTTACCTTTCGTCAAAGTATTCATCTGATTCATCACATCTGCCATCTGTTTCTTTCAACTCTTGCACTTTATTTTGGTCATTACCAGTACCGTGTCGCCTACCGTGTCTGACCTAAATTCTTTAGATGATTCATCTTCTATTGTCTCTGATCTTGTTCTGGATAAAACCCTGGATCCGTGCCCTTTAATATCTGACCAGACAACCCTTTTTCAATTATGAACAATTTCTGAGATTTGAGAAACTACTCGGGAATCAATACCCTATAAATATGAGAATGCATGCAAATGCGTTGTTGATTCTCGAACAGTCTTTAAAAAACTTTTAATAGAGAAAATATATGATTGCAATAAACTAATAATGAATTACAAGTAACAGTTAGCTTTCTTCTAGAGATACTGACTTCGGAAACCAAAGCCTGTGCTCTACGTCTCGACGTCGTCTTCAGGGTGATGGATGACCCTGTCTTCTCCTTTTATTCTATTCCATGGACTCGTGACGTCATGATATTCATTTTTGGGGCTTTTGAAAAGGACATCAACAAGTGCATGCATAATGCAGACAAAATCTTCTTCTTCTATAGATCTGGGTGCAAATGATATGATCTTCGAATAATACGTCTAAATAGAGATGAATTCTATCGATCCTAAGGGGAATACTTTAAAACTTTTGGGGTTTAAATTAAAATTCTCAAGGATCATTTGGTTTAAAAAATTATTTCTTTTTTTTATTATTTTATTATTATTATTATTATTTTTATTAAAATGTAAATTTTTTATTGGAACTTCAAAAAAGAAACTTTTAAGGTTTTTGAAAAATTTTAGAAGATAAAGAATTTTAAAACACAATAATATTTTCAATTTTTTGAGGGAGTTAAATTAAATTCTTTGATTTTTTTACAAAGTGCTAAAAGTGAAGATTTTAAAATTAGTGTTCTGTAGTCCCCACTAGGTTCTCTGCGCTGCACGTGCCTTACTATCGAACCGTCTTCTTTCTCGATTGGTCTTTGCTCGGCCTAAGTTGATACTGTAATATTATCGTTTTCGGCAAAGCATACTTTTTTTCTATTTTGAAAGCCTTTTAAATGAACTGTTTTTGAATCAACATCATGATATGATGTGAAATGAATGCAAATAAAGGCATTGATTCCGTTGGTAATCACCATTTCGAACGACTTTCATAGGAATTAAAGGGTCCAGATTCTGTAGCCAAAAAAGTAAACTTTTATAGATATGCCCATCTTCATGTCTTCGGATCATACTCAAAGAAACTGAAAGTCTCGGTTAAGATTGTCGGTACCGCATTCGCTTTCCTCCTCATACGCTTAAATAGATCTAAGATGGCTACATCGATGTTTCCGAATACCTTCGAGAAGATGATCAAACCATATGTCCCCAAAATGAATAGGTCTATCTTCATTACCTCATTCGGGTGTTCTATCTCGGATATATTCCCATGAAGATGCTAGGTTGTCTCTTCAATTCTGAATCAAATCGTTGGCTCAATCCTCGCTTATCAAAAGATTTTAAGCTTCAATGGATAGTTCTGATTCCTCGACGACTTCGCGTAGATCCAATCTTTATGTGCATTCTTCTGGTTGAGCAAGGTTGTATATTCCTCTACCGTGGGCATCATGTCTTGGCCGTTGAAGGTAAAGCATCAAAACAGGATTCTGAAACTGGACAATGGCTCGGCATGGCTCCCAATTTGGGGAGTCGATTGCTTTGCCAAATTATGGCAATTTTTTTGGCGTGATTTGTGGTTTTTGTGGCTGTCATTTGCAAGCCTTTATATAGGCAAGGGGTGGGGTTGGGGTAAGACGCGAAGCACCCTACTCCACGCAATTTCCTTTTTTTTTGCATTTTAATTTTTAATTAATAATAATAATTTTTTATTTTTTTATATTATTATTATTATTATTTGATTTTTTATTAATTTTATATTAATAATATTACCATTAAAATAATACTAATAATACTAAACTCGAACAAAAATGAGTGATTACAACACCCAAACCCGACTGCCCAACCACAAGGCCAGCGTCACTAGAACAAACTTCAACTAGCCCAAACTATTAACCCATCACCAATTAAATCTTAATTGTTTTTTTATAATTTAGTTCCTTTAATTCTTTCTCAAATTTTAATTAATTTTTTTTATTAAAGAATCATGATAATGCATAAATACAACAAAAATGGTTTTGAAAACCCTAATTTCATAATCTTTTAGTCAAAAAATCCTGGGACTAAGCCCAAACTATTAACCCATCACCATGATGAAAAAAAGCTTCAGAAATTTTATATTTAAGGGTATAAGAAGTCTTAAAATTTTTGGGGAAAAATTAATTAAATCTAAACTCAATTAACTCTTTAAACCAATAAATTGATCAAATTAAGTATTTTGGCTATCATTGACTGTTGCATCTAACGGTTTTTTAAATCGATTGGTACAATGCGTCGTGTCACAATGTTATCATTTGACATTTTTAAATTTTTTATTTTATTTAAAAAACTCTTTAGAAATCATAAAAAAATATTAAAAAATATATTTTTAAACAAATTGTAAATACCACATGATAGAACTGTAGTGTATCACGTAATAGTAGTATCCAAAGTAAAATTGTACCAACATGAGTTGGTCCAAGTGATAAGCAGTTTGGTATCGCTTAAGCATGCTCGAGTTTGAAGTGTTGTGTATGCAGAAAATCACCGTTGGGGGACTCACCGACCAAAGCCAGGTGTGCGATACGGATCCATCTAAATTAGTCTAGGTTAAGCTTTAGAAACCGAGATGACAACTAAAAAATATATATCTAAAAAATTATCAAAATTTAATGTTCAAAATTAGACAAATGACTTCATTGATTCAATTTATTTGTTCAAAAATGTAATTTAGTGAAAAAAATTATGAGCCTTAATTCATCGTTTTTCAAAAATTCAAGGCTTATTTCACCCTTAAACCAAACTTTTATTTCTTTTCTTCCTAAACCCTACCCATAAATAATTCAATATATATTTGTTAACATATAGTTTTAGTCCCTTATTGTTAACTTAATTTAAAATTTAATCTTTATTCTAGAATTTGACATAATTTAATGATTTTATTTTTATAACGGAGTGAGTAAATTTTAGTAGATAACGTTATTGCCAACAACTTTTAGAGCAAATGGTTAAAGTTATCAGTTGACACCTTCTCTTCTCTCCTAAATTGTAGGTTCAATACCATTAGGAGCAAAATTCCCTTTCCCCACCCCTAAGTAGAAATTATTAAAAAAACTAACATTATTAATTATTTTGATTAAAATATAAACGTAAACTATTTTATTAAAAACACTTTAACCCATAATACTTATATGAATATTTTTTTGTTGAGAGGTTGCTTCTAAGAAAAATCCACATTAATGTTTTAGTCAAAATAATTAATTATATTAACTATTTACACTAATTAATGATATTATAAAAATAGAGAAAAATTAAATCATAGTTCAAAACTAAATCCTAATTTAAATACATAGAGGACCAAAACCACAAATTGACCTATTTTAAATAATAATTTGGAAAAATATATATGTTCTTGAAAATTCCTGAACTTGCAAAGTGGAAGGTTCTAGTATCTTGTATATCATCTCACAGAAACAGTCTCCCGCTAACTTGTTAATCCCTAAATTCCTCCGATAAAAACCCAAAAGAAAAAAAGAGCAAAAAAATAAGTGATTTTGAGTGAAAATGGCAGAGGAATTGGCGCTGGATTTGGAGGAGCTTAAGCAACTTGAAAGCATCGCAAAGAGGCCACGCACTCTATCTTTCATTTCATCTGAGATTCGCAACTTGGAAAAGGTTTGTTGAAATCTTGATGCTTTAAATGAAATGGGGTGTCGTTATTTTGATTCAATTCTTCATATCGAAGCTAGTTTGGATATTCTGATGAATTTTTGTTAAACGAAATGGGGATTGCTTTTGCTGTGTATGAGATTCCATGTTTTCATATTGTCCCAACTTTGAAATTCAATGGTATTTTGTGTTTTCTATAGTTTTAAGCAGATTTATTTAAGGAGTTGATTTGATTGCAGACTTTGAAAGAGAATGCAAATGGACGATCTTCTGCTGCTGTTCAACAAATTCCAACTCCCATTGCAACATCTGATAAGACTCCAGTTAACCCAGCACTGAGTTATGTTACACTCGCCTCGTTCAGCTGGGATCAAGATAATGATAAAGTCAAGGTAAATTTTTTTTATGTTCTTAGATATTTAGGAACTTTTTATCTGTCATTTCAAGTATGAAATATCAAATCCCCAAAATTACATCCTGAACAGAACAAATAATCCATTGACTCATTGAAGCTTGAACCTAAAATCTTGGTCTAATCATGAATTTCGTATTCTATTTCACATAAATTGAAAAGTTGGGATTTGGTCATCCTTTTTATATGTATGGATTAGCAATACTCAACAGTTGAATAATTTATATGCAACAAATTAGTAAAAATCAATAGTTCAAGTTTGTGTGTTTAACACAGGTTAAATTCGGGCAAATGAAAGTAGAGAGACTATTTCGATAGAAAAAGCACTTTTAAAAAAACAAAACTTATATATTTTAGCTTTGGGGGGTTGAAAATCTCGTTTGGATTTAAAATAACAAGTTTAACCCTTATTAATTCTTAAATCTAACTTTTACTTTTTTCAAGAATATTTTTTATAGTATGTTTAAAATAGACATTTTATCTTTTCAACAACACTTTTTGACAGCAATACCAAAAACTAAGTTCTTAAACACAACTTTTTAAAATCACTTTTTTATAACACATTTTAAAAACATTTTTCCTTCGCAATTTTCATAATTAATGCCAAACTAAGCCCAAGTGTTTTTCATTGATTATTAGGTGGAGAAGTGATTTTGGCTCTCAAAACTCAATCAAAAACGGGCCTAACTAATTTCTGGTGAAGTAATGAGATGAACTTTATAAATAGAACTCAAAATCTATAGACTTATTTTATCAATATAATCTGATGTTCTCTAGGTCATGGTTAGCATTAGCAATAAGGTATGTGATACAGCCTAAGAGCAGTCGATTACTATCTCAAATCGAATTTGATCTTTAAAACTGAAACTAGATCGAGCTTCAAGTCTTGAATTTTGACTCAAGCTTGGCCTGATAGCACCCCTAGAGTTAGTTAGCTTCTTAGATTTGTCATCAAATTTATGAGCTGTTACTCTTTTGCATTACCATAGCATTCTCGAAACTCTTTTTGGTTGGTGGTGTGTTTATCCGACAGATATACGTATCTCTGGAAGGAGTCGAACAGGAGAAAATCCAGGCAGATTTCAAGCCAATGTCATTCGATGTTAAATTCCATGATGTTCAAGGCAAAAACTATAGATGTGCTATTCCGAAATTGAACAAGGAAATCGAACCAGAGAAGTGCAAGGTGATAGTTAAGCCTACAAGAGTTATCATCACGTTGTTCAAAGCTTCTAAAGGCAACTGGTCTGATCTGCACTACAAGGAGGACAAGGTAATTGCCTAGATCACCATAAGCAAGCTTACTTCCATGCTTTTTTCTCGTTAAACCACACTAATATTTTTTTTCTGACGCAGCTGAAGCCGAATTTGGATAAAGAGCGAGATCCGATGGCCGGAATCATGGACTTAATGAAGGTAAAGTTTATCCCACGAATTGTTCAGTGACATTTGTTTTAACAACAAATCCGCAAAGGCTGAATTACTGTCGGATTCCGTAAATTGCAGAATATGTACGAGGATGGGGATGAAGAAATGAAGAGAACAATTGCCAAAGCATGGACTGATGCAAGATCTGGCAAAACAGCTGATTCTTTGAAGGGTTACCGTTGAATTCCTCATGAAAATGTTGCTGAGAGTTGGAATGGCTTTTGTTTTCTGTGGGTATTTTAGCTCTATGGTTTCTTTTTATACTTTTTGTTGGATCTTGACTTTGTTTTATTGAAGTTGCAGGAAGCTTGTTTCTGGATATTAGAAACCAATGATTTTCCATGGTTGATATGATCTTATTAATAATTAGTTTTAAAAAACTTGTTATCTTATTAATATATAATTTATTATAAAATTATTAAGTAGAACAAATAATTAATCTTGAAGAAAACCACTATGAAATTGCAATTTATAGAAACAAGCAAATTGCATTTCAATTTTAGTTCTTTCTCCATGTTCGCGTTAAGCTACTGTTCTTTGACATATTATTTGTGAATGAGTAATCATAATTATTAAAAAAATTCTAGTTTCTGCAAAGACAACTCACTCTAACTAGACATTGAAAAGAACCTGTGAAACCTGATGATTAGATGATCTGGAAAATCACTACTAACAATTTAGGAGTGATCTCTGCGGTGGTCGGCGTGCAGCGCGCCACCATCATTCAAGTATTTGACTGCCGTAGTCCGCATTGAACTTCTCATAGCGATGAGCGTGTAAATGAGCCGATGGTCTCGTGTTCTTCAGAGCAGATTCTATATCATCAGGTGTAACTGGGCCAACTTTTGGCAGCTCTGCAAATAAAAAACTAGCTCTTAAGTTCTTCCTTGTTAATTAAGTATATCAACTTTCACTACAAATTGGAAGAAAAACGAAGACAAAAGGTCTCTTTTGCTTAATTATTGCTTTGATTTATCTAGTTTATAGAACATTAAATTTTGCTATATAAGAGATGCATACCATGCTCCGGCACTTCTTCCAGGCTATTCTCAAGGACTCTCATTAAACGTCTCAAAGGTTGCATGGCTGCTTCTTTGCAGACTAATCGAATATCCGAACCCGAATAACCGTCCGATCTTTCCACTAGTGTGTCATAAGGAAGAGTCTCCTCATCTGGTTTTCCGGGCAGAAGTTCTTCGAACATTGCTCTTCTTGCTTCGGGTTCTGGGAGGGGAACAAGGATCTTTTTTCAACGTGGTTAAAGGATAGCATAGCTTGAAGTTCGTAACGATTTTCGGGATATTTGCTAAAAGATGCTATCAACAGACCTGAGAGAGTAACATGTAAATAGACTAAACAGTCTAGGGATAGTATGATCACCATAAAATGATCTACACCACAATGTGATCATGTTGGTTTGTTGAGAAAATTTCTTTGTCAATCCAAAGTTATTAGAACACTTCAATCTAATCCTTAATATTGTTTGCAAAATTCATTATAAATTTAGGGGTCAAAGGATACTCGCTTCTCGAGACGACGGAGCATGGCTGCATCCAATTCCCAAGGCAGGTTTGTTGCCGCCAATACGAACACGAGCTCATCTGATCGCGTCAAGCCATCCATCTGTGATTTAATACTACAGATCAATCTTTTCAGAAAGCAGGGTTGAAGTATAACTTAGTTTCTCCTGATGGTTTATATCACTTGATTCTAGAGTGGAAGATATTAACTAAAATAATATGCAGGAATTACCAATAGTCGCGTGCAAAGATATCTAAGTAAAATCCCACCTGTATAAGTAGCTCGGTCTTCAACCGCCTACTTGCTTCATGTTCACTGTTCCCTTCGCCGCCACGCTGACTTATGATGGCATCAATTTCATCAAGAAATATGGTAGATGGTGCATGGTGCCTAGCTAGGTCAAAAAGTACTTTTATTAACTTCTCAGAATCACCTGAAATGTTATAAACCCCATTGTAAGATAACTGAGTGATACTTCTAAGAACACTAAAGTTGTGTTCAGACAGGTCCATTGATTCATATCGACATCGTGATCTTTTTAGAGGATTGACAGTCATGATCTTAAATAGCTTATCAAAGAATCATATCAATAACAATTTTTCTGCGGCTGCTAAGTAAGAAATTCTATTGGAACAGAATATAAATGATTCCAGTCAAAGATGAAATTACTTAAAAGAGACAATTACTTATAAATTTCATGACAGGACCAAGTCCCTCTATAAATCCAATAAGATCTTGGAAATCACATGCTTAACATACCACGCCATTTGCTGACTACAGATGATGCTGAAATATTGAAAAATGTTGTCTTGCATTCTGTTGCAACAGCCTTTGCTAGCATTGTCTGCAACCAAAACGGTGATTCAAATAGAAACCAACATCAATACAAGCACCACTAAGATATGGCAAAAATATTCCAGAAGTATAATCCTTTTTCAATGCTGAGGAAACTGTGACCTACTGTCAATCTGAAGTTTACTATGCGACTATGAAAGATATGTTCCATTTCATAATAACCAAATATCTTGCATATCTACTGCATTATCAAGATGGCACGTATAAGACAACATCAATTTGACGGAAACAACTGAAGAAAATGCGGACCTTTCCTGTCCCTGGGGGGCCAAAAAGGAGAATACCCTTCCATGGTGAAAGAAGACCCGTAAAGTACCTACAGAAAATCATGTCAATTTTGGAATGAAGCTTCAAAGCCCATACCATATTATTGAATGTTTCATGATCAACATTTACTAAATCAAATTCACAAAACAAAAGCTCCCATGGTGCTTTGCAGAATATTTCCATTGATCTCAACTTTTAAGTATGTGAGAGGGAAGCAGCAAATGAAAATTAATTTTATAAGAGTGAACATATATAGCATTCTCAAAAAAAAGTTTGATTCTCTTTGTAGTATACTCTGTCCAGTTTTAGGATTTCTAAATTGAAGACCTAAGCCCTCACAAGTTACAAATCTGCTTTTTCTTTTCAATCAAGATAGAAAAATTCAAGAATTCTTGACAAACATGTTCCATAAATTTCTGAGAGTACCTTTGGAATCCTATTAACTTGATAACGTTGTAATAGAATTCAGGTTGTTGCCCTTTGCAGTTCTATCAAGCTCAGCGCCAAATATAGGATCCTGGCATTGATACGCAGGACATGTATACAAAGTAATCTATACTTCCTAATTTTCATATGAAAAATTACTACTCAATCGGGCAAACAAGTTGCTCACTTTATTCACTTCACATGGCAAAATTGAACTTAAATATAAGGAAGTTGCACAAGGTTAGGTTCCAATACAACAGTGATTACAAAAATCAAGAAATGTCAGATTATAATAGATTCAGAAACATAAGCTAGAAGTCAAGTAAAAAAATTGATACAACCACAATCCTTTTCAATGAAATAAAAGACTAGTGACATACTGTGCAAAGAGTCTGTGATGTTAGGCATAGAAATACTTACTTGGGGTATTTTATTGGCATAACAACCGCTTCTTTAAGTAAACGTTTGGCGTTCTCTAATCCCTTGATGCTTTCCCACTTAACATCTGGACTCCCTCGAACAATGTCCCTAAAAGAGAAGGATGTAAGATGATCTGAACTAGTAAAAATTTCAAGTTATAATGCCAAACAATGTACCAATAACTAAAACTTCACTTCTATCACCAATGAGGTTCCTGATATTTATAATTACCTGCTCAAACTCTCCCCTAAAGCACGCATTTCTGCAGTTTCAAAAGCAGGAAGAAGAGACCTTTGCCTATACATATAAATGAAAAGAAAACATCAAAATCATCATTTTCTAAAGAACCGGAGAATCAAATATTGTTTCTCAGCAACCATTAGGACTCAACTTCAAACACAAGAACGTAATACGAGTCATCAATGTTGACAATTATACATATTACAAGCTACAGGTAAACAAACAAATCTATTAAGTTGCAAATCAGAGGAAGTAATGAACATACGGTCTTGAATCAAATCCATTGGACACCGCACCATTAGAGTGCACCGAGTTTGTATTCTGAAGCCAAAACAAAACAATTATAAACCATTCCAATCAAGAAATAAACACACACATACACACAAAAACACCAGAATTTGAAAAGCTAAAAAAATATACCTGTTTTTGGTACTGCTCGTAAATAGCCATATCAGACGAGTTCTTAACAGAATGGTTTCCATTTGAGGTCACATTCGAAGCATTTTCATTGGAGACGGCCGCATCAGCTGCTTCATCCTCTTGCAGCTCAGCTGATCTCTTCCTCCCAAACTATGCATCATAAAACATTTTAAAATCCATATTATGTTTTCAGAAGCCGCTTTGAACTTATTTTTTTTCAATTTCTCTTCACATTGCTTCATACAGTTAGATCACAGTTCAAAAATCCAAAGTACATAAACAAAACGAAAGAACAACAAATTATTCAATCCAACGCAAATTAAGCTAAACAAATGAGCATAGATTTCATTTTATTTAAAAGTAAAGTACAAGTCAATCGAAGTAAATCATGTAAACATCATGCAGCTCAGTTCAGTCTAGATTATTAAGCGGAAAAAAACGGGGAAAAAGGGAGAGAAGGAGTACCAGAAAGGACCAGCGAGAGACAGAAGATTCATCGGCCATTGTTTGACTAAAAATTAAAGATATTTTCCTTTGGAATGGAGAGAAAATGAGAAGGAAGGAAAGAGTAACGGAAAAGGAGAGATTTGGTTGAAATAATTTCCCTCAGATCTCTCTTCCGCTTTGGTTCATTAAACAACTGTAGAGTGTACAGTGTGGAATGCAGAAGAACTGATTACAGAGCACGTGCTTTTAAAACTTAAACTTACGAGAAAAAATTGGAAAATACAAATTCAATAATTATTTTTTAATAGTATGATTAAATAATAATATTTATTTATATATATTTTTAATCTTTTAGCTATACGCATAAAATTTGCCACAAAACAATTTAGATTCAATTTTTTTTCGATAAAAAGGGGAAATCATCATCTCCTCTACGCTCGCATTCGATCATCATCTTGCTGAAAGGCCTGAGTTTGAGACACTGACTATCGGAGAACAGATCTCATCGAACAGGCCTAAGGAGAGCAACGGAAACACCACAAGTAGAAAAAAGAGAAAAATAAAAATAAAAAAAGAGAAAAAAATAAAATCAACGAGATAAAAAGCGACCCGTCACAGACAAAAGCGGCTGGCCGCTGATAGAGGGACTTAAGATTCTCTGCAGGGAGAAAAAAAGAGTTTAGGTTGAGAGTTTTTATTATTTTTGGTAAAAAATAATTTTTAATGGATTTGAATATTGATTTAGAAGATATAGTTAAAAATATGTAAAAATTATTTGATAGATTTACAAAATATATATTCACATAATTCAAAATTTCAAATATATAAAAGCAAATATATTTAGTGGTCAAACTGTTCATTTTGGCTTCCTCATTTTCTTTTGGACGTGTGTTCTGAATTTATCAGGAACACCCTTTTTTTCCCTATAATCTTTTTTTCTTTTTCTCTCTAAGTTGAATTAAAATTATAATTTATCAAAAAATTGAAATATATGATTTGCGGTTACTAATTCCAACTTGGGATCTCTTAATATCGAGTGGTGGAACCGTGGAAGAACTAAGCAACCAAGTAACAATGGTATTAATTAAAATAACTACTACTATTATCTAACACTACCGAACCCTATGGATTAAAATTAAATTTAGCACTTGTCCTACACCAGCCTGGACCATGTCGTAGCTGAGGTTTTGCCAAACAATATCCCTTCTCTCGTTACGAAAGTTTTTTTAGATTCAATCCAACGAGTGATCCAAATAAAAAAATATGATGTTTATCTTAAAAGACTTGTATTTGAGCAACTTTGTGTGTAAGGTGCGTGTGCATTATCAAAGAGTTAAGAAAAACTATTAACAAATAGGGTTGTAATGAACTGTTCGCGAACCGTTCATATATTATTCATTTATGTTCGTTTATTAAGCTAAATAAACAAGTATGAACAAAATTTTTATGTTCGTTTAATAAACGAATGAACATGAACAGATGTGTGTTCGGTCCATTTATGCTTACGAACAAACTCGTTTATTAGCTCATTTATTCGGTTCTCCTTTTCCTTTTTTTTACATTTTAAATATTGGTGAAGGTAGAGACTAAATTGAACACATGATAAACTTTAAAGTTCAAACTGTAAAGCCTAAGCAGCTTGACGTAATTTCACCATTTTCTTTGGCCGGCAAATAAAAGGGTAAAAAGAGAGCGCTCGCGAACGTTCAACGAAAATGTTCGCAAACGTTAAACGAAAATGTCGTGAACATATAAACGAACATGAACACCTTAAAAATAAACAAAAAAACACGAACATAATTTTATTCGTTCAAGCTCGATTCTGTATACCCCTATTAACAAATACTACATTGTAATCACTTAAAACTATTCAAAAATAGTTTTTTTAGATCCTTACTATATTAGTTATAATATCAAATATGAAAAAAACTTGTTCACATAAAAATAAATAAAAGCCTTATACTTTTAGAGCATTATTTTTATATCAATTATTAGTTGGTATAGTGGGATGAGACATTAAATTTTTTTAAGTACGGTTAGTGATTTGAATATTCACGTTGTGAATGAAGCATGCTATATTAGAAGGGTCATCATCATAATAAACTTTTTACAATATCTAATTCGAATTAGTTGATCAATAAATTAGATAACAACAATTATAAAAAAATATTAATTTTTCTGATGAAATTTAGAAAAAAAAAGTTAATAATTAATAATAAATTAATAACATGGAAAATTTGAAGAGGCATTTTTAAGCCACAACGGCCTGTGCCAATTTACTGCTGGGCTTTGGGCTATGAACTCTAGGCCCAAACACAATGCAGCAATATTGGGCTCTAGTAATGATTCTTTTGTTTGATTCAACAGTAATGCCTCTTTTGGAAGGACAAATTTTAAGACGATAAAATTTGACTCGTTTTCTTTTATATTATATTATATTTATTTATTTTAAATGATAAGTTTGTTTTGAGATGATTTGGAGATAGATTATTGTGAAAAATGTTGGCTTTTTTATATATACGAAGGATGAAAATGAAGAAGAGTGGTTTTTTAATCAAATGGTTAAAAATTAAAATAAAAAATAGTAGTATGATTCTTAACTATGTGATTAATAATTTTTTTCTTATTGCAGTCTTTTACAGTGGCGGAGTCAGAATTTTTATTTAATGAGGCTAAAATATTCAGACCATTACGATAAATACTGTTGACCCTATACCCCAACAAATTAAGTGGGGTCAAATATAATATTTCTTATAAAAAAATTTATATTACCCCTTTAAAAATTTCATACCCGAACAAATCAAGTGGGATCAATTACACCCCTAATTTCTATTCTGCATCCGCCTATGGTCCTTCATATCAAACAAAATCTTTATATTGAACCTAAAATTTCATCCCGTATTTAGCTGAGAGATTAATATTCGAAAATAACTTTTGGTTTTAATGTAGCAATGCAAAACATAACATTCTTTCAACAAGCTTGAATGAAGCAAGTAAGGAGGAGAAAAGAGCAGTGAAGACATGACATCAGTAATTTATTGTATTTCTGTAAAATTTAATCCGAATTAATTTGTAAATAAGTCATATACTGATAGTTAAACAAAAAAACATGACATTATTTTCACATCCGTATTGCATAGTTTAAAAATGGTATAGCTATAAATTACATCCTTTTAGTTTTATAAAAGAATGGAAAGTTATTCATTCTAATTTAATTCATTATAATTTGATTATTGTACTTAAAAAAACCATTCCAATTGAATAATATTGTTAAACCTTGGCATCGAATTGTTAACTTGAAAATCAACATGATGCATAAAGACTAATTTCTGACAAATTAAAGTAGATAAACCGACTTTACATTTTTTTATATAATTATCGATATCTGACTTATTAATCAATTAATCCGAATCAATCAATGCAAAGGCTCATTATGGGAGCAACTTCTTTATCCAATTATCTCCATTCAAAATATTAGGATTTAAATTCCAAATATTGCTTAGGATACCTAACATTTCATCTCGTTTCATCAACTGATAATTGGTTAATTTTACAATTTTTATAAAAGAATCAAATAGTTTTAATGCAATATCTAAACTATCCATAATCTCTCTCAAATCCCTAAATAAGAGATAAGTGTATATATATATTGACATGAAGAGATAAATGTATATAAATATGCATTTAAATTCTAAGGAATAACAATCAAACTAAGACTTAATATATATGCCCCTACCTTTTGAAAGGCTGAAAATATAATTGAGATAATGACCGAAGGAAGTAAGGAATTAAAGGGAGGAACATTAAAATACTCGAAGATCCTCTACAAACTCTGAAGCAATGGCCATAGGCAATGAAAGTGCGACACTTGTTAACATAGTTAGAGTAACTGAAGACTTGGGTCTGGAAGTCTCGGCCCAATCATCATGAAGTCTCCAGAAGTTCTTAACAGCTGGCTACAGTTGAGCTCCAGCTAATATCTGTTATATAGCTGGCCCAATAACAGAATTTGTTAGGCAGTTGGGTCAGTCTAGTATAAATAAGCTTATTGGATCAAAGCCCCATAGCTTGATCTTTGTAATCTGCTATTGTTTGTGAATATCAACAAAATACCCTTTTTCCCGTTATTCTCTTCTTTCTAATTTCATCTATTCCGTTCATCAATCTCACTCACCGGAGTGCTGTTCATGTTACCGGAGTCGTCACGACAAACATCCTACACACACGATGAGGGGGCATCTTATTGCTTCCTTACCTAACGAAACTGTGGTCCTATAATATTGCTCCAAATACACAATTCTTTCTTTCTCTCTTCATTTTGTTTGGGGTATCTGCTTTGAATTTCGATCGGTCCCAGAGCCTTGGCAATAATTGTTTTAATGGTCGAGTTTGCAACCCCCACAGATTTAATGGAACTTACTTTCGTATCGTTCCTTTTATAGGCTAATTTTTAGCGGTTGAACCCACATTCGATCACATAAAAAAAGAAATGCATGCGATTGCTATACTTCTAAGGATATATTTAGATGCTACAGTGTAATTACATGCAAATGTAATTATTATATAATTTTAATTTTTTAGATATGTTTAACCGACACGCACGTAATTATTAGAATATAGAATCTGCTATGGTACCGTCCGTTTTACGCCATCTTATCCGGTTCTAGTCATTTCACCTGAATTTGCAAGTATTGTCCTGTATATTTAGTGGCGGAACTTAACATTAGTTATTGAAGGATCACTTTAAAATAATTGAGAAGAATGAAACTCGTTCATAAAATTAACACAACTTTAGGGCCACATATGGAATTTAACTTCACATAGCTTTTAAAAGATGTACATTAGCATAATGAAAAACTTGCATGGATAGTAAAAAGGGGTGATTGCTACATAAAGTTCAAGGACAAAAGGAAAAGGTCATGAAAGGAAAAGGAGCAACCTATGTCATTTCCACCTATGGCAAGTAGAGTCAACACATATAGGAACCTATTCTGACTTAAGATTTTTAACAGAAACCCTAAATATTTCTGCTAATAAGGTGAATTTTGATAGTATTTCGACCACCGCAAAGCTAGAAATCATAGGCCAGCAGCAGCACTTGCTGCTCTTTTCTCAAACATGCCAAGCCTATAATCGGCCAACCTTGATTTGTATGCAGATGTCTTGTATTCCCACCATGTGAACTCCTTGTACAAGCTCTCTTTTCCTTTTGCCATTAGTGAGGGTAAGGGCACTATCTTTTCGCTCAAAGGTGGCCCTCCAAAATAGATCATTGAAAGCCTTGAGTTCCTTGGGTCTGCAAATACCCTATGCCTCACACTTCTAAGCCTACCATTTGTCATTACCTGCCCCATTTACAAAAATTAGTCCACACCCAAATTAGTAAATTCCGTAACGAATGACATCTCTTAAATATGATTATATGAATCAACTGAATAAAATCCAGAACAATGACACCGTATATTAATGAGGTAAGTTGATATCAGTTGAGTCGAATGATAAAGAATTCGATACCCTTAATTCATGTTGTTTAAGGGTCCGGAACCAATGTATAAAGAAAGAAAAGGGAAGAATGTTGATATAATATGGTAGTAGGAGTATATAGTATATATCTGCAGGGCATCACCAACATTGATGAAAAAGGAGGTCGGGTCAGGCGGGACTGAAACCCAAGTCTTATCGTTCAGACAGATTTGCAGACCAGATGTGTTGTTGGATCTCAGGACAGATATAATCTGCGGGTCTGTATGCTCCCCGAACCCTATCAAATTCCGACCATTCAATGCTTGAAGCTCCGGACATGGCGGATAATGGTTTAGCCTGAAACACGAGTCGCTCTTACCATCTCTCAACAGCCTACTCAACGCATCCCTCGTCTCTATCCTCAAACCATCCGCCATCAATTCCACCACCTCGAATGTCATTCTCTTCACCGCCTGGATATAGTCATTCACAGCTGAGCTGCTTCATAAAAAAAATGCCAAAATTCCAAAACTTTAGTCCATCTGCAAACTGCACAACCTTTAAAAGTGGAAAAATTAAGCTTTAGATTACCGGAAAATTTCAGGGTTTTCTCGGAAAACAGCGTGTGTTTGGTGAGAAGTTATTTTAGGGTTGGTGTTGAGGAGGAGATATTCAACCCATCCAACATCGCCATTGGAGCCAATCATTTTGCATCCATAGCCGAAAGGGTCAGGCGGGCCGACTTTGTCTTTGTCGGACTGGGGGAGATTAAAGAACCTGAGAGCTTCAGTTTCCAATTTGGTGATGAATTCCATTGGAACTCCATGATTAACCAGCTTGAAGAAACCGTACTCCTCGCAAGCTTTGACAATGAGGGTCTTTGCTTCGGGGTCGCTCAAGTTTACGACCGGGATTCCATTGAAAACGCCGGTAGTTGGCTTGATGGTTTTGATCAAAGAACAGTGGTCTAATGCCGCGGATTGTGAACGGACGACCATTGTGTGAAAACAGAGGGGGAAATGGGAAACAGAGCAGAGAGAGGAGGAGAGAATATGAATGGAGGGATCGTGGTAGGAAATTGAAGGTATTTATATACGAGAAATGGGAGAGGCGTTACTGACTAGAGACTAGAGAGTGGAGACATCTGGCATTGTGTTGTATCTTTGCCAATGTATGCTTTTCCTGGAAAATAAATGAGAATGAATTCCTTTCATATTTTCTAAAGAATGGGAAATCAAACCATGTCTTTTCCTTTCTAACAAATAATGCATATTTTTTTAATAGACTTAATAGTCTGATCGGTGCCCAATATGTACCTGTTTTTTTAGTTTAGTACCTAATATTTTTTTCGGTCCACTTTAGTGCATAGCGTTATATTCTGTAACTCAGTTTGGATTTTACCGTCACGGACATTATAATTTTGGAATTTTAAGAAGTTGACACATGGCAGTAAACGCCAAATTCTAACGTCCGCGACGGTAAAATCCAAACTAAGTTACGGAATGTAATGTTTGGCACCAAAGTGGACCGAAAAAAATGTTAGGCACTCAATTGGAAAAAAGGTTCTACGTTGGGCTCCGATCTGACTATTAAGCCCTTTTACTATTCGACATATAACACATATACTTTTTATTATGGATGTTCATGGTAGGCTAACCGTACCGTTTAGCTTAAATGGTTGGTTAACCTTTATAGTGGTTATTAACTGTAACCTAACCATTATTAACCATTAAGTAATGATTAACCGTTAATTTTTTAAATGGTTAACCATTATAGTGGAATCTTCCTTTCAAATGTTCATTATTTATTTTTAGAATAATAAATCTCTCTATCCGATAAATATTGTATTAAGATTTTCAAAAAAAATTACTTAAATAGAGAAATTTTAAACACAAACTTCATACTTAGTTAAACAACGTACCTATAGGTTAACCATAGTTAAAAAAGTACTTATAGGTTAATCATTAACCATCTTCATTAGTAGTTTGGTTAACCGAAATCGTTTAACCTTAATAGTTAATTAACCTATAAAATAAAAGGTTATACGGTTAACGATTACGGTTTATTTTGCACACCCCTACTTTTCATACAGCTTTCCACCTATAAATAAGAAAAATTTGAGCATTTAAACATGTTTGATCTGTTTCGTATATATTGAGATATACTCCATCGACATGATGCATTACTTGGATAGTAATTTTTTTTTTAAAGAAATTACTTGGATAGTAACTAGTACCGCAGATTCGAATATTTGTATATATTTGATTTAATTTTGTGTTGATTTGAATATTTCATATTCATATAATATTTTATATCCGAGCAGTCAAGTTACTATCATTCGAAACGAATAAAAAAATTAATGTTTAGATATTCATTATTCGAATTCATTTTATTTTTGTTTGTAACTGGTTCGAATATCTATTATTCGAACTTTTTTACTCATGAGAATAATCTACTTGAACTCAAATAGTTGAATCTATATCACTACATGCATATTTTTTAGTAGATTTGGATTTCCGCTCAGTAACTTAATTAATTTGATTTTCAATAGTAATGGTAGGATATTTTATGGATAATAAAGGTATTCGGATTATTACAAAAACTGCATATATCAGAATTAATCTGAACTAAATTTTATTAGTACAGATTAATTCTGATATATGTTTAGATATATTTCGATTTCTAATTTAATTATATATTTTAATGACTGATTTAAAAAAGTAATTAATCAGGTGTTGAATTGTACTTGTAACCTAAAAGAATGTACTATTCAATGTATTTCTAATTTGTGGGACTAGGGTGGGTCTCTTTTGTGTTGCGTTTGATTATGAACAGAGTATATATACTTGGCAAAATATAGGATATGCTTGATGATTTTGGACATAATAAAAAAATATTATATAAACATGATCTATTTAATAAACATGAAAATAATGTAATAAATAAAATACTGTATATTTAATTTTAGTTATATATTTGTGTTTAAGATTTAACATATTAAATAATTTTTTTGTTTTCTAATGTATCTATAGGTACAAACTCAAAATTAATTTTTCGCGTTATGTTAGTCTATATAAGAGTAGACGAGGCCACAAGTTTTGAAATTGTTTCATGCCCACAACAAAAGATTGAATCCTTAGCCACTAATTAAGTTAGAAACATATTTAATTGTTTTTAGCTAAATAAAGATTTTAACATATTTAATAATTTTTATTGTGTTTATATTTATCATAAGAAAAAAATAATTCAAAATACTACTTGTTAAGATATTAATAAATATTCAACCTACTGATAAATTTATTTTAATATTTTTGATTCTCTCAACCCATCAAGTAGTCTCAATAAAAAAAGAAACATTGTTATTCCTAGGTAATTCAAGTTCGAGTAGTGTTGTCTACACGATGAGTGTACATTATTAAAAGACAAAAATTAATAATTAAATATTATCTTATAATCATATCAGACAATTAATAAAAATAATTTTAATTATCCATTCATTTTGCTGCGTCATAAAAAATTGAAACATCAAAGTCTAAATTTAAATTAAATTCTTTATCAAAGTCTACACGATGGATTGGTCCGCGAGGCACGTACAATGGATTGCTCACTGGAGGGAAATAGAACATCCACAACGGCAGCCCATTCGTGAGTATGTAATGTTCGATACGATGGTTATCCACGATTACTTTTCGTGGTACTTGGCGAATGAGAAGCCAAATCTTTTGACTCCAGAGGAGCATGCGGTCATTATTGAGCGTATGCAACGCAACCGCTCGCGGATTGAACGTATGAGGGGGCACATTCGACTTCTAGCGCTGCTCCGTCTTCGAAGAGAAGAAATGCTTCGGCCTCCTCAGCACTAACACCATTGCAGGTCACCTAACCAATCCGACCACAACCTTTTACCCACTCCATGCACTCATCGTTTCATCCGCCGAGTCCGACAGAAGGTTTTTTCACACATGTTGTAGGCAACCCCTATGAACCATTTTCGGCAATGATGAGTGGCACGTCGAGTTTGCATCCAGGCTACGTACCTTTCTATCCGTTGCAACCATGGCCAGCCAATTTTGGGCCCGGATTTGTTCAGCAAACACCGCCACAGTCCCTATTCTTCAGAAGTGGGCCAGGTGAACGAGTGGTATGGTTGGAGATGGAGCCGAAAATGAGGGCGGTGATGATGGCGACAATGATGAGGAGGAAGCCCAGCCCCTTCCGCGCCGACGCAATCCCGATCGACCTCAGCGTCCACCGGGTTGTGGTACCTGTGGACATAGGCACCATTAGTTAATTTTTTCCTTTTTAAAAGTATATAAAAATTTAAGTTGTAGTATTTATATAAATATAAATGTAACCTTATAAATTATATTTTGAGTTTTAATAGTGCACACTAATTTCTGCGTGGTACCTATTTCACATTTAATTTTTTTTTCAATCGCTTTTGTTCAATATTCCCTTTTGGGGGAAAATTTAATAACCACTCCCCTTTGAAGTACATTTGAAAAAATACCCCCGTTCTGCATGCACGATATATTTTTCCCAAAAGGGAATACAACAAACAATAAAGAAGAAAGCCATTAATCTTGTTGAATAAAAAGAAACTCGCGTTCTATAAAAAGCGAGATTGCTGAAATGTCAGAATGCTTGACACGTCAGGAATCTTTTCAGAAATCCAGACCTAAATCCGCGTTCTATTAAACGCGAATTTACTGACATGTACTGTAACTCACATCTTGCATGACGCGATTTTGGCTGTCTTTACTATAAATACCCCTATTAAACGGATGAATATTTTGATGCATCAGTATTCACTCAAAAAATATATAAACGTCTTATTTCTTTAAAAAAGAGCAAGAAGAGTTGCTGCAATAGTATACTACGACGGTGAGATGATTTTTGATGCCGAAATCGGTGTCGTGTTTCAATCTAGCAATACTATTTCGCTACAAATTTCGAAGGGAGTAACATTTAAAAGGCTAAAGTGAACGATATCGCGGAAGGTTGCTTCTGGGAGAGAAATTTATTCACTGAGGTATCGACTTCCATCTTTGTTAGATCCATTGTATTTCGTAATATTTGATGTTATAGACGATGAAGGTGTACAACTGATAATCGATTCTCATACCCAGTTTTCCATGGGATGGGACCTTGAGTTGTCTGTAACATTTTCTGAACGAAATATATGAGGCAACACTGTGGTTCCAAATTGGCTGTGCGCAAATCTTGACTTCGACCAAAATGCTCATAGTCCCACATCAAGTTTGTGACAATGAATCAACTTACTAAATACGAGCGATGACCAGCCAGCATCATCGTCTGCATCAAGGCCAAGGCATTCTTGCATCGTCAGGTTTGACTTAGACCTGAACCTGTCACCAACCCAGGAGTCAACATACAATCCTTACAGTGGTAGTGTCGGGCCATCGTCACCTACGATAATGTACTCCCGTGAAGAATTTAATCTGTTCAATGATTTTTCATCTAGGAGGCACTCGACTTATATCCCTACTATGGGCTGGGCTCATCATCATCTACTAGGCCGTCGTACCTTGAAGAGTTTAACCTGTCAGATATTAGATATAGGCCCCATCAGCGCTTCGGTGATCAGGTTAGATGTGCACTACATAGCAGGGTACAAGTTGTTGATGAAGCAGAACTATACAGCTTTGACGGGGATAATTCTGATGAAGAAGCACTTACGGAGGTTGGGCCAAATGGTGACAAGATGGGTTTATTTCCAGAAGAACCAACAGACCTTGACGAGCCCATCAATACAGAGGATGATACAGAAGATGAGGCAGAAGAAGTTACAGAGGACGATAACGAAGATGAACCTGTAGAAATGGTTACCCAATACAGTTATACTGCAACAGGTAGTAGTGCATCCTATTACGAACCACCATCCCACTTAACAACAGTGGATATGAAAGGATTTAAAGCTATCGAATTTCCAGAATACCCACAGTTAGAGAATTACACTAAACAAAATAATGGGGATTTGCATCGTGGAATGGTCTTTAAGACCAAAAAACTGGAGATAGTTGGTATTAAGCATTACAACATACGCATATCAGTTACTTCAACAGTGAGGAAAACTAAAGCCAACAAATATATTATAGAATGCCCCCACAAGTATGAGGGATGTCAGTGGAGGGTCCGTGTATCGCGATTGAAGAGGCTGAACAACCTATGGAGGATAACCAAATACAACGGACCTCATACATGCTATGTCGGAAGATTGAGTCAAGACCATCTGATCTTAGATGTGCACGTGCTTTGTGATCATCTCCTTCCGCTCGTGAAAGCTAATCCACGCGTAACTGTGTTTATATGTATAGCTTTCATTAAATCTCAATTCACATATATAGTTAAATACGATAAAATATGGTATGCAATATATCGCGTCATCCAACAACTATATAGCCAATGGGAGGAATCATACAACGAGTTGCGAACATGGTTGAAGTTGATGCAAAAATACAACCCATGAACAGTCGTGAAACTTGAGACAGTGCCGTCTTACTACAATGATCGGGTTGTTCCTGGGGAGCGCCAATTTTTTCACATTTTTTGGATATTTTTGCAATGCGTTAAAACTTTCCGCCACTGTACAGATCGACGAAACTTTCTTGTATGGCAGGTACACACAAATTTTACTACTGGCAGTTGCACAAGATGGAAATAGAAAATGTATTCCGGTCGTATTCGCTACTGTTAAAAAAGAAAATATCCTATCGTGGACGTTTTCTCACCAATCTGCACAGACATGTCTTGCACCGTGTTTTACAAAAAAAAACTAGACATGATATGCATTATTTCAGACAGAGGCGCAGGGATTTAGGGATCCATCGCGCAATTGGGCCCGTCTTGGGAACCTTCATTTATTAATTCTAGGTACTGTTTGTGACACATTGCTGCCAACTACTACCATCGATACAAGAATGATGATGAGCGTATAATGGTTCTTCGTATGGGTAAGCCTTTCACTATCAAAATTATATCAATTGTCATGTCATTTAGTAATATTTCCTATTAATTATTCAATCTTTAATTTAATAAGAAACGCCCACCGAGCTGATGAGTTTGATGAGCTATTAGAGGAGTTGCGATTAAGGAATATAGCTGGATATAATTATATCGTTGATATCCCGAGGGAGAAATGGCTACGATGTTATCATATGGGGCATCAATATGGTCACATGACAATAAACTTAGCTGAGGCGATCAATTCATCTCTGAAGGGAGCACGTCATTTACATATCACATCCGTTGTCAATGTGACATATTATCGACTAGCTATCTTTTTGCAACCTTGGGAAAACAAGCAATGAACTGGATGGAAGGTGGCTACAAGTTCCATCCAGATCTCCAGTAAACATTTCAGATATCCATGTCGCACGCAAACGCGATGGGTGATATATGTTTCTCCCGTCACGAACACAGCTTTCAGGTTACTGAATATTCACGCCCGCTTGAAGGCATCATGCAGAACAATTACGTTGTTAACCTACGATGAAGAACATGTGACTGCGGACGTTTTTAGACTTTCAAGTATCCGTGTGCGTACGCATTTGCTGCATGTGCATCTGTTCATTTTGACGCAATAACACTCATTGGTATGGTATACCGACTTGAAAACATTCCAAGGTATACCACAACGAGTTTCTTCCTATCGAAAATGAACACGATCATGTATTAGTCGACGATGAACCTAAGATACGGCCAGATCCTTCCTTGTGACGCAAGAAAAAAGGTCGCCCGTGCTCAACTAAGATTCATTGTACCGAGGATATGGTTCCAAAAGAACGGACAGGGCAACCTAAGCTGTGTACAAAATGTAGGAACCCTAGACACGAAAGGAGAAAATGTACTCTTAGGACAGTGCCTCGATTCAACTAGTTGTTCTTCTAATTGTAATGTTTACATTATAAAAGGAAAGGGTTCCATAGCATTTTATGGTCTTCAAACTGTAAACAATGGCGAGAGGATCCGATAAAATATACAAAAATCGAATTACACATGCATGTCTACCATTTGTTTCCATGTTCTTCATGATAAAAAAATGACAACATAGCATTTTCAAAGGGATATTTAAACATGCTCAGATAAAATAGACTCACTAATTTCTGGACTTTTGTAAAATTATGTTGTCGTACTACGACGTAAAAGTTCTATAACTAGAGAAATTATCACACTTCCTTGCCCAAAATCAAATTAAACATGCCTACCGACACTTGTTTTGATGTTACTCAATGCACAAAACAAGGCAATATAGCGTTTTTAACGCAATTTCTAGCAACGTTCGGATACCTTATATGGATTATTTTTACACCGTTTTACAGAGATGAATCCATAGTACGACGTCGATTTTTAATAACAAGAAAAATTATCCCCCAACACAGTGCAAATTCACCTGAAACATGCCTACCGACACTTGTTTTGATGTTACTCAATGCACAAAAACAAGGTTATATAACATTTTAACGCATTTTTTAGCAACGTTACAATACCTTATACTAGATTATTTTTACATCGTTTTACAGAGATGAATCCATAGTACGACGTCAATGTTCAATAACAAGAAAAATTATCCCCCGACATAGTGCAAATTCACCTAAAACATGCCTACCGACACTTGTTTTGATGTTACTCAATGCACAAAAACAAGGCTATATAGCATTTTTAACGCACTTTTTACTAACGTTCAAATACCTTATACTGGATTATTTTTACACCTTTTACATAGATGAATCCATAGTAAGACGTCGATGTTCAATAACAAGAAAAATTATCACCCAACACAGTGCAAATTCACCTACAACATGCCTATCAATCCATGCATATTCAGCAATTACACGATGAATTCACGTTCCATTAAACGCGAGTTCCTTGATTATATGTCACGATATCTTCATGCCATTTCGTGTGAATTTATCGCTGAACTCGCGTTTCGCTAAGCGCAAGTTATGTTAACCAATTAAAATAAACGATTATACGAAAGACGACACCACATCAGCCAAAATTCGCATTTTGTTGAACGCAAATTCGTAATTTGCGTTGAACAAAACGCGAACCATGCTTATGTGTGCAGAATGAGGGGTATTTTTCCAAATGTAGTTCAAAGGGGTGGTTATTAGATTTTTTTTCCAAAAGGGAATATTGAAACAATAAAGCCAAGAAGAAGAAACCGAAAATTGTTGAAATTTATGCTTTTCACGCTTGCCTTAGACGATGATGGTTCATAGTTATTTGAGTTAATTGTATCATACGTCCCCAAACTATATCACTTATTCTAAATTAGTCCTAAAAGTTTTAAACATTCTAATTTTATCATCAAACTAAGAGTTTTATTCTAAATTGGTCCCTAAACTTTTGAGCAATCCAGTTTCATCTTCAAACTAAAACTCTCATCTAAATTGGTCCTCAAACTTTTTGAACGTTCTAATTTTATCCCCCAAATTATCACTATATGCTAATCATATCTTATGTTAATAAAACCGTTACAAAAATTATTAATTTTCATGAAACACTAATGTGTATTATGTAATAATATGATGTGGTATAAACGGTAATTTGAGGATGAAATTGGAATATTCAAAAAGTTTGGGGACCAGTTTAGAATGGAGTCAAAGTTTGGGGATGAAAATGGAACATTTAAAATTATGGGGATGAAATTAGAATTAGAGCTATAGTTTGGGAATGAAATTAGAACATCTAAAAGTTTAGGCACCAATTTAGAACGAGAGCAATAGTTTAGGGGCGTATGATGCAATTAACTCTAGTGATTTTATATATAGGAATAAGATAAATTTAAATTTAAATTTTAAAATTTATATATTTAATTTTAATATTTTTAATTAAATTATTGTAATTCTAATGAAGATGGCGACTAAATGATAAATTATATGAGTCACTACATTCTATTTCATCAATAACGTTAAGAAAGTGATGTTCTTGTAAACTAATAATTTCTTTGACAAATTACATTCCGAATCGGCTTTTATTTTTGGGAAATATTGTTCCTTTAAAAAAGTTAAGAAATTAGGGTACTTCAAAAAATATTTTGGGAGGGATTCGTCCTTCCCTATGAGTCTCTCAAGAAATTTTGATACACAGAGAATTCGTCGTGTATTTCAGACGAGTTTTTTTTCCATTCATATTTTATCAAAAGCCCTACAGCTTGATTTCGCTTTACTCATTATCTTTTCATTATACAAAAGTACCAAATACATTTTGTGTAATTAAAAATTAATATATGGCATTTTCCAGATATATTTGAATTAATAATTAAAATATATTACGACTCAAATCAGAAATAATTTGAATTAAAAAAAGAACACATAATTTATACATATTGTAACATATAAACGTTACACTCTGGTAGTGGAAAAAAGTTTTTGCAAGCGCTTTAATTTTAGGGTTTAATGACTTGTTTTAAGTTTAGGTTTATGGATTTAGAGGTCTGAGTTTAAGTTTAAGGGTAATATGATTAAAGATTTGGGTTTTAACTTATAAACCCTGAACTAAATCACTAAACTAAGATGTTTGTGGAACTTTTTTTCCACCGTCAATGTACGGAACAAGTACCCAATTGATTTTAGGCTTCGTTTTTTATTGCAGTCCCTAAACCTCAGTTGAGACTGCAACGTCCGTTTTTAAAAAATTAAAAAAATCAACTGCTAGCAAACACCTGTTTAAACGTTAAAAACGGTGGGCAAACGCCTATTCAGTGGCCAACGTTGACTATTTAGTAAAAAAAATTGAACAAACATATGTTTAAACTGCAAAACTCAACCAAAAATGCTGCCTTAATTAGTATGGATTTGTATAATAAAGCTATTACTTTTTGGTAGAGAGTTGGAATTATTAGACATAATTGAGTGGCGGTCAATGCCAACTCTGTGGGAGGAGGGGCTAAACGGGACTGTGAGACTGTGCTGGTGAAATAGACACGTCTTTCAGCAACTTTGTGATCCCCCACACCACCTTTCCACGTTAACAGAGACAATTGTAACAATAGTTTTGGGAAAGCAGCAAGTCATCCATGGTTGTGATAGCAATATTGGGATTCTTTTGTCGATCGAATGTATTCATTTTTATAAGAACATAATTATCGAAATATAAATTTTGATATTTAATGGATCGTTTCTTAAATTCAAGAAGCTTAATTTATTTTAAATAGTCTTAAAGTGATTATAAAATAGTATATGTTCATATTTTTTCTTAATATTTTAATAAGGTGCATACAACTTACAGATAAGATTATTCAAACTTAGATCTCCTGAAATAAATATAATTTTTTTCTATTTTTGACACATTAATTAGGCAGCTTTATTGATAAATAAAATAAAACCAGAATATAAACATAATAGAGGTTTTAGAACATTCAAATGAACAACAAAAGAATTATAAATCTATAAAATAAAAAATAAGCATTGCACTAGTCAAATAAGACACTTTCTCTTTGCACAAAAAAAATCTCAACGGTCCATTATAGAAAGGGTCCATAGGAAGTTGTCAAAACACGAACTAGAAGAAATCCTCAAAATCGGCAATAACCTTTCACGCCTATTCTCAAAAACAACGATTCGCTATAGATTACATCGACAAACAACCCAAAAGGGATCAAACTCTATGTGGCTACCGACAAACACGAATCAAAGACAAACGATATAAGGGTCACCGTACGAACACCAAAAACCTGCAAAAGTAACTATAATAGCGTGCTATAAGGCAAAGACTTGTCATAAAAGCATATAAAGAGTGTTACAAAAGCAAAAGAAAGTGCAATAAAATACGCGAAGAAAAAACAAGATAAATAAACTAGAATAACAAAATATAAATTATCAACCATCAACAATCAATATAAAGACTAATGTTATTGTTAATTAAACAAAAAAACAAACGGCTATAGTTGAGAGAAAATTAAAAAAGCAAAAGAAGAGCTCCTTTCGAAGTCACTCATTTAGTGGACCAATTGACAATTGACGGCGTTTATATGGACACAACGAATTGCACGGTTCATAATAGAATGGCATGACATTTCCATTGCTACTTTTTTTTCAGTTTTTAAATATATATTTTAATAATGTATATATAAAACATGGAATATTAATGTCCCTCAAGTTGAGGAGCCTAGCAATGGCTTGGCTGCCTCTTTCTAAATAGATTCCATTCCCATGTCCCTATCTTTTACGGGTCACAAACAAAGCCGTTAATTTTTTTTCTGCTTAGAAAACCCCACGTGTCAGTCTGATTCATTTTTTATCAAAACGAAATTAAGATCAAATATTAAGAGAGACAAAAATTTACTAAACTTTTAAATTTAAAATTTGAGAAAAATAAAAAATTTATTTTATTATTATTTAAAATAAAAAATAAATATAATTATACCAAAAATTTTGGGTGGGGCTTATCCCTATCCCAAGTTCTTGTACATGTGGACGGATGGGATTTTAGAATGGTTTGTAAACATAACTAAATCAGCTTCAAGATTAATTATGCCTAACCAAGTCAGTGTTAGGATCAGTTAAGGTGGTTACACCGTTTGTAACTAACTCGGGAAGAAACCCTGAGCTTCCCATGCAGTGTATAAATTCATGCCTAGCATTCTGTAAAGATCAAGGTTTTTGGTTTACAATTATAATAAAAGTCTGGAGTTCTTCTTCTATTTCTATCTCATCTCACAATTTCATAGTTAGTTTTAACATGGTATCATTCGGCAAATGATCTTGTGCTCTTCTTGCTTCCGCATTCCTGTTTCGTCTTTCTGCTAAAGACTCAGTAATTCTAGTTGTTTTTTTTCCTTCTTCTTGCAATCATGGCACCTTCTGCAACTCCAGTTCTATCCGGTGGTGAAGAACAGCTTCTTGAGTCCCAAATCTTCTTCAACAAACGGGTCAACGTTTGTCTCAATGAATCCAACTATCTGCTATGGAAACAGCAGATCCTACTCACGATTAGGGGACTTAGTCTTGATGGGTATCTTGATGGCTCGGTCTCAACTCCTTCAAAGGTGGTCAGAAATCAAGCAGGTGAAACAATTGTTAATCCCCCTGTATACTCGATTCTTTAAGCAAGATAATTCTTTAGCGTCTTGGCTTCTCTCTACCATCAGTCCGCATATCTTGCCACAATTGGTTGGTGCTGAGACAACGGCTGCAGTTTGGAATACGGTAACCAAGCTATATTCCAATCTTTCTACTACAACGATAATGAACTTACATTGTCGGCTTCGATCCATGAAAAAAGGCACACTGTCAATCACTGAGTATACTATGGCAGTCAAACAAATATGTGATCTTCTAGCTGCCTGTGGAAGTCCCGTTTCTGAAGTTGAGCATATTGCTACTATTCTCAATGGATTACCCATTGAATATGAACCATCTATTGCAGCGATCACAGCCAGCAAAGAATCGTATTCTGTAGACAATATTGTATCCATTCTTGTGGATGCTGAAACTCGAATGGAAAACTCTTCCAGATTTCCTGTTGGAATAAACTACACCAGGTATAACTCGAGGCAGTCAAATGCAGAGGTTAGTAATGAGTCTGATAAGTCTTGTGATACACATCATAATGGAGGGAAGTTCAAAAGCAAGTATCGTCCTCAGTGTCAAGTTTGTGGCAAGCTTGGACATCTTGCGGATAGATGCTGGCATTGATTTGATCGGAATTTCAAGAGAGGTCCTGCACAACAGACACGATCAAACGTTCAGGTGAACAATTGCTCTTGCTGCATATATGCATCCACTGCTGAAATTCCATACAACCCTTTTATGGGGTCCAATAAAGAAGGTCAAGAACCTGATCAAGATGAGGATATTCAAGTTAATGCTTTGATGATGGATGGACCAGCTGCTTACTCTAAATGGTTTCCTGACTCGGGGGCAACTCACCATGTAACCAGCAATCTTGGAACTCTTCAACACATGTCCACTTACTCTGGAAAAGGTAAAGTTCATTTGGGAGATAAAATTACTTTGTTCATTAATCTTGTGGGTAGTTCTTTAATTAATAGTACTGATAGATATTTACATCTTGAACAAGTGCTTCATGTGTCTCGAATCACAAAGAATCTTTTGTCAGTAGCCAAATTTGTTAATGATAACAATGTCTACTTTGAATTTTATGCCAATGTTTGTTATGTAAAGGATTCAACCACTAAAGCCATGCTATTGAAGGGAAAGCTTGATGGTGGACTGTATAGCTTTGATTGCTTGATTCCTGATGCCGCGTCAGTGTTTCAAGCTACTGCCAAAGGTGATGCTGAGTATTGGCTTTGGCACAGGAGATTGGGACACCCAGCCATTGAAGTTGTCAAGTCTATTAGTAAAACTGTACCTTTAGAAAAGTCTGTGTGTATAGTATGTCAATTGGGCAAAAGTCAAGTTTTACCATTCAGTTCCTCTTCTACAGTGTATTCTAAACCATTTGAGCTTGTAGAAATTGATATATTGGGACCTGCTCTCGTAACTTCAAATGGTTTCAGATATTTTGCTATCTTTGTTGATATGTACAGCAGAAATACCTGGATTTACTTGTCGAAAAATAAACATGAGGTTACTACAGCATTTCAAATGTTCTTGGCCCTTGTCAAAACTCAATTTGATTCCTCAATTATGGCTATTCAAACTGACAATGGTGGTGAATTTAGATTTATGGAGAAAATGACGGCTGAACTAGGAATTAAGCTGCTAAAATCTTGTCCCCACACTTCTCAACAGAACGGTGTTGTTGAAAGGAAGCACCTGCATGTGGTAGAAACAGTATTAACTCTGCTTGCTCAAGCATCAGTTCCACTCAAACATTGGTCATATACAGTCTTGAGCTCGGTATACTTGTTCAATCGAATGCCCTCACGAGTATTGGGCAACATATCTCCATTTTAAAAGCTCTTCGGTTCACAATCTGACTATGACTTTCTCAAGGTGTTTGGGTGTCAATGCTTCTCACATCCCAAACCCTTCAACAGACATAAGTTTGAGTTTCAGTCGCAAGCCTGCACGTTTCTAGGTTACTCACCAACTCACCATGGTTATCTATGTCTGAACAAAGATGGTAGAGTCTTCATCTCACGTAGTGTTGTTTTCAATGATGATGCCTTTCCTTTTGAACAGCCAGAGGCCAAGGAAGACATTACTGACTTTGTCCCCTATTAAAGTGTTCCTCTTGTTCAAACTTCCTTGCCAACATTCAATGTTCTAGCTCCTGGATCGTATGAACAACATTCTGATCAGGATAATGCTCAAAAAGATATTTCAAATGAGTATTACGGTCAAACTGAAGAAGGTGTTCAGCAAGATCAATTTCAGCAGGCTAAAGTAATTGCTGAAGCACAAGGTTCCTCTCATGATCAGCCAGATTTGCCAGCAAGTAGCAATGCAAGGACAGAGAGAGCAAGCACTGCTGCAATTGTAAATGATCAGAATGTTGCCACACAAAATCGTAATGCATGTGATAATGTACATCACATGATTACCAGGCGAAAGAATGGGATTGTCAAACCTAAGATTTACAGCCTGCAGTTCAAAAAGGTACCCCAAACTATAACTGAGGCTCTTGAAGATGATGAATGGAGGGCAGCTGTCATGGCTGAGTACGAGGCCCTGGTAAGCAATGGCACGTGGGATATAGTTGAATTGCCTCCTGACAGGAAATCAGTAGGATGTTGATGGATCTGTGGAACGACTAAAGGCCAGATTAGTAGCTAAGGGTTACTCACAAGTTGCAAGGTTTGATTTCATGGACACATTCAGTCCAGTAGTGAGATTTTCTACAGTAAACATCCTCTTGCCTCTTGCTGTCACATTCAAATGACAAATTAGACAAGTAGATGTAAACAATACATTTTTAAAGAGGGATTTGAATGAAGATGTCTACATGCAACAAGTACCAGGGTTTGAAGAGGTTCTCGAATCTGGAAAACAGTTGGTATGCAAACTTAAAAAGGCATTGTACGGGTTAAAGCAAGCCCCAAGAAAATGGTTTCTTAAACTCAAGGAGCTTTTGTGTCAGCTAGGCTTTGATGCATCAAAGGCAGACCCTACACTTTTCTTTCTAAAGTCTGATAACGTATGCACATATCTGGCAGTATATGTGGATGACATCCTTATTACTGGAGGTCAAACAAGGTCATTGACAAAATTATCCAGGAGCTACACGATAAATTCTCCCTCAAGGATCTCGGTCAAATGAAGTTCTTTCTTGGCATAGAAGCAACTAGAACTGAGTGTGGCCTGTTGTTGAGTCAGAGAAAGTTTATTCTGGAATTGTTACAGAAGGTACACATGGAAGATGCCAATTCTGCTAATACTCCCATGCCAACTTCAACAAAGTTAAGTAAGTTTGATGGGGAACCTCTAACAAATGTGCAACATTACAGAAGTGTGGTTGGTGCGTTAGAATACATTGTGCACGCAAGGCCAGATATCTCCTTTTCGGTCAACAAGGCTGCTCAATATCTGCAGAATCCTACTAAAGCTCACTGGTTGGCAGTAAAGAGAATTCTAAGGTATCTAAGAGGCACGCTGGATCATGGCTTATGGTTTCCAGCTCAAACACAAATCATGATGAGTGTTACTGCATTCTCGGATGCAGATTGGGGTGGAGACATTGATGACCGTAGGTCAATTTCAGGATATTATGTGTTTAATGGACAACATCTTCTGAGTTGGAGTTCCAAGAAGCAAAGAACTGTATCAAGATCCACAGCTGAAGCTGAGTATCGAAGCCTTGTGGATGTAACTGCAGAAATTGTTTGGATAAAGGCTGTGCTTACTGAAATGGGTATCAACTTACCTGAGTCACCTCGTATTTGGTGCGACAACACGAGTGCAGTAGCTATGGCAGCAAACCCTGTGCTGCACACCAAAACAAAGCACATAGAACTTGATCTACACTTTGTACGTAAGAAAGTTGTAGCCACTGAACTACAAGTTGACTATGTTCCAGCTGATTGTCAGATTGCAGATACACTTACAAAGCCACTGGCAGCTCACAAGTTTGAAGTGTTTCGAAGGAAGCTTTCGGTTGTTGAAAGTCAAGAAGTATTCCCAGATTGCAGAAAGTAGGGTGAATATTAGAATGGTTTGTAAACATAACTAAATCAGCTTCAAGATTAGTTATGCCTAACCAAGTCAGTGCTAGGATCAGTTAAGGTGGTTACACCGTTTGTAACTAACTCAGGAAGAAACCCTAAGCTTCCCATGCAGTGTATAAATTCATGCCTAGCATTCTGTAAAGATCAAGGTTTTTGGTTTACAATTCTAATAAAAGTCTGGAGTTCTTCTTCTACTTCTATCTCATCTTATCTCATCTCATAATTTCATAATTCGTTTTAACATGGGAGACTCTATGTAAATTTATTTAAGGATCGAATTATTTACTCAAATTTTGAAGAATTAAATAAAAAATATTAGATTCTAAAAATGTGTTGGAATAAAAAAGTTTTTTTAATAGATGTTGGAATAAAAAGTTAAATCCATTTAAAATATAAATCGAACTTAAATTTCAACATTTAAGACTTAAATCTGTTCAGATTTTTTTATTAATTTGTTTAGGTTAAAATTTTAATAAAAGAAGTATATATTATTTTTTTGACAAAACTTAAATCTAATCCTATCTAGAGATGAGGGGAAGAGGAGACTCTAAGGGAAGGAATGTGAGTGTAGTGGGTCTAGAACCAATGACCTAAGGAAATATGAGGGAACAAAAATAAATAGTTTAACCAACGGGCTAAATGTGCTTGCTTATTAATAAATATTAAATTAAAAATAACATAAATATTTAAAATAAATAAAATGAGCATACCTATAACAAGCTTGAAATAAGAATTTACAAAATTGAACAAGTTTAAATAAAATTTGAGATTTATACATCGAATCAGATCGGGATTGAGCAAAATATGAATGTCACTTTTAGTACATGAATACTAACACAAGGGAAAATCTTAATCATTACAAGAGTTTTAAAATAGTTTGTAATAGCATAAAGAAAAAATAGTAGAAATCTAAACTTAGGAATTAGAAAGACGAGTAAAAAAATTAAGTGAAAAACAATATATTTTCAAAATAAATGATATATATTCTTTTTTCTTTGTTCAAATCAAATTGTATGTGTGACTAAAACTTACGAATTAATGTTAGTTTATTAATGACACGTGTACTAAAACATAAAGAAAAATAGTAGTAGTTTTCTCAAAAGTAACATAAATGTATTAATATTGTAGTACCACAAATGGGCCAACCCGGTCCATAAAAACATCTACTAGATTTATCTGTCAGTTTCTCATTCGTTAATTTCATTGTCGTTGGTATATACACGCAGCTTTCTCTATCGCTGGCTGGCCTGGCCTGGCCTGGCCTGGTCTGGTCTGGTCTGCCTACTCTGGGGAGGAAGTTTTAAGGGGTCACCCTCCTTAAAATTTTTAAAAATTTAATTTTATCTTTATTTAAAAAAATAGTTTAATACTCTCAATATTTTAAAAAAATTATATTAAGTTTTAAAATTTTAAATACTTTTAATTAAATTTCTTCTTAAAATTTTAATTTTTTTTAATTTCTCAAAATTATTATAAATTTTAGTTAAACCCTTATTTTTTTGAAAATTTTTGTTTAATCCTTTAAATTTTAAAAAAAAAATTTAAGCTAACCTTCTCAAACCTTTACTCCAAATTCAGCCCATGCTTTTACCTTTGCTAGATATATCGGTATATAGGTTGACGTTGCCCAGCTGCCCAGAATATACTCCTCCTAGAGTATCACTTGCCTTTTTAACGACGATGAGATGCTTCCCCTTCTTGTTGCTGTCACTAATAATTTTGATTCCGCCACTATTTTGGTCTCATCCCATTTCTGAGTGTACAAATGTTCTTCAATATTGTTTCCTAATACTATATACTCAAACCCCCAAACTTTTTAACCCTAATAAGTTGAAATCAAAGTAAGAATTGTGTCTTTCTCTGAACAAAAGTAAGATTCAGTCCTTCATATATCTAGTTCATAGATTAAGTGAGATAGTTGAAATCCATTAAGCAGTTTTCTTTTGTTGGTATGAACTATGTATATACAAATTTTAAATTTTTAAAAAGAAAACCGCTCCCCCAACCTCTCGATCCATCCTGGGGTTGACTATAAATGCTGTCAGGTTTTGATTCGTGAATGAACAAATGGTAGGAACGAATAAATAAGAAATTGACCGTTTTTTCTTTCTTTTTATTAAACTTGGTTGAGGTTGTTGTCAAGTTCACAAAGTGGTGGCATCGAGACACTCATGTACATACTAGGATGCATCGACCCACACGCGGTTTTCATCTTATAAGGAGACGACGTCAGTGGCGGATTTAGAAATATTTTGTAGGGTAGACGTACATATATTATACATGAATTTAGAAATTTTAGGGTGAGTATACTTTAGAAAATTCAAACTTCAACAATCAATAAAATAAATAACTAACCGAAAAAAATTAGAACCGCTCACCCTTCATTATACATAGATCCGTCATTGGTTGATGCATGGGACTGCTTGGCAGGTGCACGGCGCTCTGAACAGGGGGGCGGCAGCCATGTGTAGGGATGTCAAATTGGCAGGGAGGGTGCGAAGGGTACTCTTCCCACACTCATCCCCGTCAAGAATTTTTATCTTCATCCCCGCCCAACGACCTATTTTGAATACAAAATCTAAAACCATTCATGCCCCGCAACTCGTAAGATTAAAACCATCCACGTTCCATCACTCACGTGGATCTTAAGACCCACCTAATTCCCTTTTTACCCACCTTATGATCCATTTATATAATATATTTATAAATATTAGTTAAAAATATAAATCAAAATTGTTATAAAAAAAGTACGAAATAATGTCATTCGGACTCCCGTCACATATGTGACATTATTCTAACTATCACTATTTTAAAAATAATAATATACAAAATTAAATTTTGTACAACAAAAAGGTTTGGACTAAAAATATACTAAAGTCTATTGTAAATGACCGAAAATAACACAAATAACATGTAAAATAATATTTCAATTGCCGTAACAAATAAACAATATAGAAATAGCTAAAAAGAAAATAACAATTAAAAATAACTTTAAAAATTAAGAACAAATATCGGTAGAACCTAAATAACATACAATATTAAAAAATGAAATTAAAAAAAGTAAAAGAATAACATACACATGGTAAGGACTGAAAAAAAAAGAAGACGAAAAAAAACTATAAAAAGAAGGCTTAACGGCAAACAATAGTAAGGAAGAAATCAATAAATATAAATGTTATATATATATATGTATATTCATAAATATTCTAAGATAAGTCAATATAAATTATCTTAAATTTGACTCTGATTCAAACTGGTATTTTAAAAAATATATTTATATATTTGATATGATCAATCTCAAACTCATATACATATATATATATATATATATAACTCATTTAGTTTAAAAAATATATTTATATATTTGGTCTGATCAATCTCAAACTCATACACACACACACATATATATATGGGATGAGATCCACTTACATGGTATAAAACTCATTTAGTTTTACACTAATCCATGGTCATTGTTTGAGTGGAATGGATGGATGAGATTAAACACTCTCTTTTTTCTCCTTAAAAATCTCCTTATTTTTCAACTTTTCATATGTTCCATTCATTTCACTCACCCAATGGTCATGGATTAGTGTAAAACTAAATGAGTTTTACACCATGTAAGTGGATCATAACTCATATATATTAAATTTTTCATTAATATCTCAAGATTAGTCAATATGAATTATCTTAAATTTGAATCTGATCTAAACTGATATTATATTTTTAATAATATTTATAATAACATGTTTATAAGATTGTTGGGGTGGATGGGAATGATGCGGGGCGGGAGGGGATGGAATGGGTACAAAGGCATTTTCACGCGTTCCCCACCACCCACAGCGAATCTAATTTTTATCTTTATTTTCTCCCCACAACCCACGAAATTTATAACCATCTATGCCCAATTGAATGCGAAATGGGACGAATCCCCGTAAAACATGTCCCATTGACATCCCTAGCCATGAGAAAAAAATTTATCGAAGGATGGAAAGCCACGAGAAGGTTATGGCCCCATAATGAACCCAATGATTGGATGATTATTTTAGGAGATTCAGATTCGAACACCTGTGTGTATAATATGTGTATATTATCAAATGATCAAAAAAAAGTATGAATTGATTCTATCATAATACCAGTATATTATAAAAATAAAATAACCCTATAATCAAAACATAAATCTTCAAGCCCATAACCCATTGAGTAATCCTACTTAGGACAATTATGGGTTTGTTAACGTAATTGTATTGGTCCAGATTCAGGCGGAGAATAAACATTGGCCCATCACCATAGTTGTGTCATTGCGTGATTGCCTCATTTACTATTTCATTGGTTTATTTTTGACCCAGAACCGACCGAAATTATGTTGGTTCGATTTAGTTGGTTTTATCTATTTAAATTGACCGATTTTTTTTAAAATTATAATTGGTTAAAACGATTTGGTTTTGTATAACCGATTGTTTAAACCATTTGTTCCTCCTTATCTTAAATAGCACGTGATTAGATAATAAATCAATATCATTATTTGAATTTTTAAAAACAAATAATTAGGTTCTTGTTTGTTAGAAAATAATTAGGTTCCTATTTCTCAGTAATAAAATTAAATTTTTTTATGTTAGGCCCAATTAGCCCTATTTTGAGAATAATGCAAATCTAAATAATATTTTGAGGTTTGTGGAACGTTGGGCTATATTTTGGAATCTACGGTAAAATTTACAGTGTAGGGTGAAGTCACCATCTGCAGATGGCGATTTGAGTGAAGACGCCATCTGCAGGTGGCGACTTCCCCTTGATTTGTAACAGTTTAATATTTTTTCTTTATCGATTCAAAACAAAACCAGGGTGAAGTCGCCACCCGTAGATGACGTATTTACCCAAGTCGCCACCTGTAGATGGCGTCTTCACCCAAGTCGCCATCTGCAAGTGGCGACTTCATCTTGCACTGTAAATTTTACCGTAGATCCTAAAATATACCCAAAGATGCCTTATTGTCCCAAATATTCAATCATTTGGATTATATATCAAAATGACCCGCATAATTACCCCTTAAGCCTACAAAATTGTAATATATATGTAATTGCCTTCCCACACCTCTAGAATATAAAATGTTAACAACAGTCAAAGGGTGAAATTAAAATAATTAAAAAGCTTGAGCGTTAAATTGACAAAATTAAAAATAAAGGATAACATTGATGATTTGAAATTACTATAAAGACAAAATTACTCCTAAATCATTTTTTATAATAGAAAATAATTGTTCGAGACAAAAAAAATATCATTATATTATGGGTTTAATTAATAGTGCTTATTGCACTTGATAAGATCAATTTGGGTTATGTATTCTATGACCTTGTAAAAAATATATATGTTGTGCATTACATAGTATTAACCGGCAAATATATTATGACCATGTTTGGTAATTAGCGGATAGGTGATAGCTGATTACATTAGCTGATAGCATTAGCTAATTTGATTAGCGGATTGCATTAGTTGATTGTATAGAAGTGTTTAGTAAAATTAACTGATAGCTGATAGCTGTTTGATTATTTGAACAAGCAAAATGACATATAAAGACATGATTATATTTAATATTTGTTTGAATCATTTATTAGTTATTAATATTTTGTATCTACTAATATTAATTGGATTATGAAAATTAATTTTTTTAATATCATTACTAAGCATATATGAATGATGTATATATTGTTTTTTATTTTAAAATTTTATTTTTAGTATAATTTTCATAATTATTAAATTTAAATGTATATATTAATCTATATATTAATTTCTCATCTTCAATAAAATCATACTCGCTTGCCGATAAAAAAATTAATTTCTTAATTTAAGAAATTATTTTTTTTGATTTTATTAGTTATTCAATTTTATGTTATGTAGAAAAAAATTATAATTATCAAGGACAAAATAATCTTTACAAGTATTTTATTCAAACCTCAAACTCAAAAAGCTTCTAAAATGATCTTTTTCAAAATGAGAGGCTTCACCCCAATCCGTTATTTACCAAACATCTAAATTAGAGAATTTGACTGGTCAAACCTCTAAAAATGTTTCAAACCTCTAATTTTGACTCAAAAAGCTGTTTACCAAACAATGCTTATGTATTTTTATGGTATATATTTCAAATTATTTTTTACAAGTGTTCTAGTGGAAAAGCAAATGATGTTTATCCTAAAAGACACGGGTTCTAGTCACTTTGTCTACAAGTTGTATGCGCATTATCAAAGAGTTAATAATATGTATGAACGGATACTACCTTGTTTACCTTTAGACTATTCAAAAAAATATTTTTCTCTCCAAATTATATTTAAAATCTAAATTTAAATTTTAAAGAATACAATGTACGTTATTATTATTATTTTAGAAATGGGAGCAGTATGATTTTATTGAAAAAAAATCATACACTAAACGCAATAACATAAGCCTCATTAAAAAATCTCCTTAATTCTATTTGGAGGAAAAAGAGTACCACATATAAATGTCTATCTTACATCACATTATTCCACATTAAATATATACTATATACCATTATGTAATCATAATAAAATATTAAAACATATATGTGTACCTATTAAACAAGAGGGTGTTGGAGATCCATTAACTGATCTAGTGATAAAAAATATTTATATTTTCTCATTTTGTATAAATTCAAATATCTACATTTATTTTGAGATTTAAAAAGAAGAAGAAGAAGAAGGCGTTGGCGCTGTGGTTAAATGGTTCGTTCCCAAATATAAATTATTCAATTTAAGTTGCTTAAGCGCTTTAATTAAATGGGAATTTTTTTGAAAGGATTAAATGGGAAATTTTCATTTTAGTCTCTCTAAAAATGTATTTATTTAATATGACCCCTCTTAAAATAAAATATTTAGCTCTGATCACTCCAAAATTTTATAATTTTTATTGAAAAATATAAGGCTATGTTTTAAACAGATTTTGAGCCAAAATTAGAGGTTTGAGTTAAAATTAGAGGTTTGACCAGTCAAATTCGCTATTTTAAATGTTTGGTGGATAGAGGATTGTAATGGCGGATTGGGTGAAACCTCTCAAATTGAAAAAGCTACTAATAAGAGCTTTTTAAAATTAGAGGTTTGACAGAGTTATAATAACTCTTTTACCCTTAACAATTACAAACATCTACAAATAACCTAAATTTAACCTTTGCTATTTCCATTTTATTTTAATAATCATTGAAAATTGTATTAATAAAAATAATTATATAAATTATAAAATAATTTATAGATCATATGCTTAGTAATGTTATATTAAAAAAATAAATTTTATATTCTAGTTAATATTAATGAATACAAAATATTGATAACTAATAAACTATTCAAATAATGAATATAATCATGTCCTTATATGTCATTTTGCATGTTCAAATAATCAAACAACTATAAGCTATCAATTAATTTTACCAAACACTTTTATAAAATCAACTAATATAATTTGTTAGTCAAATCAACTATCAGTGATTTGTTAATTGAAAAACGGAGCCTAATTATTCCTTTCACTCCTAACTTTTAGGGTAAACTACATATGATCTCCCGACTATGCTCTAATTCTCTTTTACGTTCCCCGACTATTAGAAGTTATAAACTGGTCCCTCGACTTAAAAAAGTAACAAATTGGTTCGATGTCGTTAAAAAATTTAACAGCTGACGACGAGGCAGTTAATATAAATTGGTATAATTACATAGTTAGCCCTCAAGTTCTACTCTTATTTTAATTTGACCCTAATTTTAAAAAATTAATCCTCAGTATTTTAATATTCTATCAATTTAGTCCATCTTTTTCTATTTCTTTTCTCCTTTAATTCTTCAATTCATTTTCACCCAAAATTCAAAAGAACGAAAATTGTGTGAACACGACTACAAAGAAATTGGGAATATGGCTAAATTGATAGAATATTAAAATAATGTGGGTTAATTTTTTAAAATTAGGGTCAAATTAAAATATATATAGAACTTGAAGGCTAACTATGCAATTATACCAATTCATATTAACTGCCACATCATCAGTTAAATTTTTAACGACATCGGATCAATTTGTTACTTTTTTAAGTTGGAGAACCATTTTGTAATTTTTAATAGTTAGAGGAAATAAAAAAAGAATTAGAGCATAGTCGAGGGACCATTTATATAGTTTACCCTAACTTTTATTAATCCGTGCAACATTTGATGTGATTAATCCCTTATCTTAGAGCTAAAAACTCGCGAGATCATCTATTAAGAAAAGCAAAGTTACTTTTAAGAAAAATAATATATAGAAAGCCAAAGGAAGAAGTGACAAATGAAGATGATGGCAACATCAACATGGGAAAACGTTATACAAAGAAAGGTCACACAACGAATGGAAAGGTAGTAAAAAACGCTCTTTATGGGGAAGGCAACGGCAACCACGAAAACTCCTCTGTTCTGCCGATCAAAACTCCTCTGTTTCTCTCTGCTGTATCTCTTCACCACTCTTTTCCTCGCATTTCACCACAAAATCTCCCCCAACAACTGCCTCTTTCGATCCTCACCGTTTGATCCAATTCAATCCCAACTCTTCCATTACCCTCCTTCCTACGGCGAACACAAACATGCCATCGCCACCCACCGTCATTCTTGTTCCTCCCCTGTTTTGTTCTCCGGTATGGTGCTATTTTCTCAGCTCTTTTTTAATGGATTTTTTTGGTTTGATTTTCGATTTTGATTGTCGTTTTAGTGATTTTGGGATAAAGGGTGTTTGGTTTTGTGATCAGGTTATGGAAAAGTGGCGGAGGAGATCCATAATTTGTGCAAGAATTCCTCTGCATTTTTGCCGGCTTTGAGGTATTTGCAGGGGAAACGTGAAACTTTTGGAGGAAACTTCAGTTTCAAGGAGAGGATTTCTTATTTTAATGATTCCAATAATGATATCAATGTCCCTTGTGGATTTCTAAAGGAGTTTCCGGTTAGTGATTCTGGTTAGTTTCTTCATCTGAATTCTTTGAGAATTTGCAATTTAGTCTCATCTTCTTCCTTTTCTTCGTCGTCGATGAAAATCCCGGTTACTATATTTAAAACTGGAACACAAAATTGAATATAAAAAATGAACCGAATCAAACTCTATCAGTTTATTGTGAAAATCCTCAATATTATCTCAATTATTCTTAAAACCAATGTTATGGTTGATTTCTCTTATGAGTTTTTGTTTATGGTTTCATTCAGATAGAATTGCCATGGAAAGCTGCAATGGAGTTGTTGTAGCATCTGCAATCTTCAACGATCATGACAAAATCCGGCAACCGATAGGTCTCGGATCGAAAACCCTAGAGATCGCTTGTTTCTTCATGTTTATAGACGATATAACCCTTCAAGGACTTCATCACCATAAAATAATCCCACAAAACTCGTCTGATTATAAAGTCGGAGTTTGGAGAATCGTCAAAGTATTTTCCGAGAAACTCTACAAAAACCCCGCAATGAACGGGGTGATACCGAAATACCTCGTTCATAGACTTTTCCCGAACACGAAATTCAGCATCTGGATCGATGCGAAACTTCAACTAACGGTCGACCCTTTGTTACTGATACATTCCCTTGTTTTATCAAAGGACGCGGATATGGCAATATCGAAGCATCCGTACTATATTCATACAATGGAAGAAGCGATGGCGACGGCCCGTTGGAGGAAATGGTCCGACATCGACGGCTTGACGAGGCAAATGGAGACTTACTGTGAAACTGGATTGCAGCCTTGGACTCCTGATAAGCACCCTTATACCACAGGTAAAAAAATTCAATTATTCCTTTTACTTGCTTTGCATGAAGAGACAAAATTTCAGCCAACTTTGATTACACAAGCTGAGCTGTATGAATATGATATAATATTCTAATTAGGTTTAGTTTTAGTAACCAACAAAAGTTGATTATTTTAATTTGGTCCAACGTATAAATTCCATGAATTAACATAAAATTGTGTGTTAGGTCGATGATCATTAGAAATGAGAATTAATTATAGTATAAGTTTCATTTTGATTGTTTTGGTACCAACTGTATCATGTGCTTCAAGAAGCCAAGCATGGCTACTACCGAGGAAGGTTGAGTATACATTTGAGATAAACTATGAATAATTTTATTAGTCAGCGTCCGAAAACAAATTTTTTATAAAAAGGTAAAACATGCCTTGAGGATCGAGGAAGGTTGAATATATTAGGATTAAACAATAGGGGAGGATGAAATCTTTTCTCTCTTTTTCGGTGCCCTATTTATATCAAAACTAAAATTTAGTTTTAGGATTAAGGTTTAAGGTTAGAGCTTAGGGTTAAGGGGTAGGAAATTATGGTAGGTTGTATTTTTTAAGGTTTAGGGTTTATAGTTTAGAATTTTGAATTTAGTGTTAAGGCTTAAGATTTAATTATTTTAGTATTAAGACATAGAAAGGAACACCGAAAAAGAATAGATGATTTTTGCCATCTATGACTATCCTTATCGTCTTATTTATCTAAAGAATCACACCAGCTTAATAAGAATACATCACGTGTAATATTTTATATTGAAAACTTTTCTTTTCAAAATAATTAAAATAAATATGATAATTTAGACATTAAAATGTGTTGAAATTTTTAGATATTAAAATGAAAAATGTGTGTATCTCAAAAGAAAAATTCGTAAATTAAGCCTAAATAGTTATTTGATCGTTGTTGTTTTTAACCTAAAAGTATACTAGCTAATCTACCGTTACTTGCATTATTTTTAACCTAACGTGACGGCCACGGCCAGTACATCAAGTCTTTGTTGAAAGATATGTAGGGATTTGACATAAAGCCCCAATGGTGGTCACCCAAAAAAACATGCAAAAGAGACGTCCTACTCATATATTAATCAATGGGGGTCCCAATAAACATTCAACATGTTATGCTTCCCTATCAAACAACATTTTAGAATTGTGGATTTTAATAATGTTGGAGTGTGTGGCTAATGCTATAGGAGAGTAATAATTTTTTTCAAGGATTTTAAAATTAATTGAAAACTAAATGATTTAGGTTTTAATCGGGTTTGATCTCAACGGACGTTTGTCCAGTATTTTTAACGCCCAAACAGGCGTTTAGTGGCAGTTAGAAAATCTAGCTTTGGCCAACGGGGGTTTGCCATAGCAACCCTAAGGAAGCCTAAGTCTGTTTGCATCGACTATTGCTTACTTGCTTAACCCTACATGTGGCGTTTTACTCTTAAACATGATTGGTTTGGCCTGCAGATGTACCAGATAGTGCATTGATCTTGAGAAAACATGGACTGAGAAGCAACCTTTTCTCCTGCCTTTTGTTCAACGAGTTGGAAGGTTTCAACCCAAGGGACCAGCTGGGTTTTGCATTCGTGAGAGACAAGATGAACCCTAAGCTCAAACTCAACATGTTCGAAGTCGAAGTGTTCGAGAAGATTGTGTTGGAATACAGGCACAACCTTAAAAAATTTGGACAGATTGTGGTTGGTTCTGAAGGCATTGCACCCAAAAGGACAAGCCATGGACACTTGTTTTTGAATGACAGCAGGTGTCTGAACTATCTTAAGACGATGTGGGGTGAATTCCACAGTTGATAATAGGCTAATAGCAATTGGAAGAGAATATATAGTACAGAAGATGTCAATCAACAATCAATAAAGTAATATGTGGAGAAAAAAATGTAATTAATTTGTTTTCTTTTAAATTCAGTTCGGATTAATTGCATCTGACGTTCTCTAACTGTTTGTTTAAGTTTTAAACTTTAAATTGTTCTAATTGATTTCTTAGAATATCAATATTATATTAATTAAATATGTATATTATTTAATCATCAATTTAGACATTAAATACTAGTTCATATCATAATAAGGTTTTTTCGCACAGAAAGGTTAGAAGATTTTTTTTTTCCGATTTTAACCGACAAACCATTAGATACAGCTCGAAGAAACTCAATTGCCTCCCCATAGGGAAGATTCCCGTGATCTTTTTTTCTCTCAACTAATTACATGAATCAAATTTCAAACACACCTTCATATATTGCATGTACAATTTAATTATAATTATTTAATATGTTAATCTAAAATGTCTTTTTTGGTAAGTATACATGTGTTTGAAATGTCCAAGTTGACGTTAAGCAAATAGGACTTGATTGATATGACACCAATATTATGAGGATTCAATTAGAACATTGTGAAATTGATGAACAAATTTAAAGCTCAGAATATATGTTAGAATTCAACCAACATTATGATTTCATATGGTTTTGGTTGTTTAACTGTTAGGCTTATAGCTTGGCCTTCGTCGTTTATGGCCTAATTTACTATGCAAAACCCTGGTAGCATCCAAATCCAGGGGCGGCGAATTACTTCAATCATTTATAAAATTAACGTTGTTTGAGTTTGACTAAATTTAAGTTTCAATTTTAAAGTTATGATTGAAATAAATTAAATCGAGAAGATCATATTTTTCTTCTTCTTAACATTTGGATCTATTTATTTTTTTGTGTTGCAATCGTATGCGAATAGTATTTTTAATGAATGAGACTATATCAACAATGGTTCGGAAACTCCTGCATTCTGTTCCAGCTATATATTGTAAATGAAAGTATTTCAGGAGAGTCTGAGTATGGTATCGAGGAAAGACTTGCCTTTGAGTCTAGCAGTGACCCAAGCAAGCTCGCCGGACCAGTACAAAGGAGACTGATAGATGACATAAATTTGTAAAGTGTGCAACCAAATATTCCTGTAGAACGGGCATTCGAAGAAGAGATGGTCACGTGACTCAGCATCGGAGCTACATAGTATAGAAGCATTAGCTACTGAAAGTCCTGTTTTTATAATCTATCATACGTAGGAAGCGATCTAAAATTATCATCCAGCTGACAATTAGTTAGGCTTAACCTCGACCAATATTTCTTTTACATGTATTCTCCAATCTCCATATTAGTTTTATGGTTCAAGAAGTCAGAACATCAAAAGTTTGAGGATTAATTTAAAATAAGATTCATAATTTAAGGATAAACTTAAATTATATAAAAATTTGAGACTAATTTAAAATGAAGATTATAATTTGTGTATGAAATTAGAACATTTAAAAAGTTATATCGCACCTTTTTTTTATTGAATAATCTCTTCAATCAATATTGATGCTCTCCCTTTCCTCAAAATCCTCATCAAATAACACACTAATACTCTTCTTGCATATGTTCCAACAAATATATTAGAGTGATGCAATTTAAAATGATAATCGTTTCAGATTCACTAATTGATTGTCAAAAATGCTCATGTTAAGTGATAATTTGCAAGCGAATGCAATCACCATTGACGATAATTGCAGCTCAAACTCAAACTCGGATCGAAATGAGGAAGCTCAATGAGTATTTTGTCCTGTGAACCTCTCTGCTTGCCTTTTTGTCTGTTTTAATTTTTTAAACAATTCCTACCTAAAAAGAAGGAAAGGGAAAATTTACTTTTACAAAATTTAAAACCCGCAATATAGGAAGAAAGGAAGTGTCAGCTGAAAACTTTTAACTTTAGAGGTGGTTGGTTGTCTGCTTTAATATTTGATTTGAATGAAAGATCATTTGTACAAATTTGAGCAGTTTGATGAGTGTTTGTCTCCATTTTAATTTTGTTAACGTAACTATCAACTATTTTAGGGTAAATTACATAGGGGTCCATCAACTATTATCTAGATTTTATCTTTTCTCATCATGTTATGAAAAGTTATAAAAGGGTTACTAAAGTAGTAATTATCGACTTGCAATACTCTGATTGCTCATTCCTTAACTATTTTAACCTAGGATCTGTTTGTTCCGTGAAAAATAATCTGGAAAATGTGATATTTTTTGGTGTTTGGATGACTCTGTAAAATATTCAGGAAAAAAACACAACCCCGCCAATATTTCCTGATTAACAATATCAGGATATTTGGTACTAGAAAAGAGAATGAACATTAACCAAACCATTTTCATATGCAAAGACATAAATCATAAAAACTTCAAAAGCCATCTACATATTTAAGTGACAATCAATCATCAGTCTTACCAAAAGGGGCAGTCCCAAAGGAAAGGCTGAGAGAAAATGCATTGCTTCGAATAACTTACCATGCTGTCATACCATTGAATATCATGGCTAAAAGGGCTAGCACACATTTGAGCTTTTACAACACCATGGTTCAAGAACACCGGATCTAAGTTCAGACCATGTGCGACCATGGAATGCAGCTTACAACGACATTTGACTTGAATGATAGCAGTCGTTTGGAGAAATATACGAAGAGGAGCTAAGCCATGGCTTTTCCAGCTTGATGAGATTGAATCCTCTGCTGGACTTTTAATATCTAGCGGATGCAAAACAAATGATCAGATCCAATCGTCACTTTGGATGATAAGTCTAGTTATACATTATATTATCTACAATGAGGTACCTGGATTCTAGATTCTAAAGTTCAATCTTAGGATGATATAAACATTTTCGAGTGGTTTCAGAAACTTTTACTGATGCTTGGTACTCCAGTTTAAGAGATGGAAATTTCCACAAAATCCAAAAATCAAGACGGATATATGTAAAAAAGCAGTTCGTTAAAGGTAATGGTATTAAAAGAAAAGACCTAATGTAATCTCCAGACTTAACTCCCGATTAAGGAGTAATAGACGAACAAAATACAAGTAATTAGCTCCCCACTGAAGTTGCTTATTTCGGTGCCCATTAAGACCCAAAAAGATATAACCAGGACATAAAATCGAAAGCAAGGCTTCTAAAGCTCGGAACCCAGCATAACTATTATTTTCAGTCTTACTAGACTGTTGAACCACAATCAATCTCGATCTTAAGACTTTTTATGAGTCATAAATAGGCGATTCTTCCAAATGATTATCTAAAGGCTATTCAATTGTTTAACAAGGAACAATAGTAGTATTAATTTGCAATGGCATAAACACGGCAGCAACGCCGGTGTTGCTTAACATCATATAGAAAGTTAGAAACAACTTATATAGCATCAAAGAGCCACAATTAACGCGAGTAAAAAAGAAGAACGCTCACCGCTTCTCTCATGCTGTGTTGTTTCTCTTCCAACTCCTGTAGAGATGAATCAAGCCGCTTCCTGTTAAAAATAAATAAACAATGCGTGTTAAAAATAGTAACAGAAGTGGCGCATTTGATTAGAATTTTGTATCGAACTCTACTTCTTTCAACTAAATAAGAAATTGACCTCCAATATCAATGGAGTAACTAACATCATTACATATGGGAAGTTTACACATGAGATTAGATGTTTTAGCCAATAAAATGGATAATGAAATCAAACTTAGCAAACCATATTTGCAACCCATTCTTATACTATTAAGAATTCTTATACTAGATCAATAGAAACTGACACAAAACAAAATCATCCATTATTTTTGTAGCAACAAAAAAGGTAAAGGAAGCGTACAATTCAGCTGAGATGTACTCAATTCTCTTGCGAACATCAGCATTTGCCTCCGCCAAATGTTGTTTCACAAGCACCGGACCAGTCAACTTGTACACATTTGCATCCTCGTTTAACAAATCCAACTCCTAATAACATTTTTACAAAAAAAAAAACGACAATAATCATTAGAGTCCCATTTTAAGTCTAATTAAAATAACCAATCATTTTATATCTGCAAAATAAAGAAACCCCATAAAAAACCTTGAGGACTAACTCGTTTTCTCCCAACTGAATAGTGTACTTCTTCCTGACTTGTTGGTTCTTAGCTACATCTGGCGGGGAACAAAAAGCAACAAATATGTTTCTGAATCGAAACTTTTGAAAAGCAAATACCGAATAAATAAGAAGTCGAAAGAATGGGTTTGATTTGGCTTGCCTTTTTGGAGTTTGCTGAGATCGTTAGCCTTGTTCTCCAGGTCCCGCTGTAGTTAACGAAGAGCTGCGGAGGAGGAACTCGTTCCCCCCTCCCCCCCTGCCGCTGCTGCTTTGTTCTTCTAGTTTCTACTTCGATCGATAGATGCTCGGCAAAATACCTGAAAGACTTGTTTTTTATTTTTTGGGCCGGAGCCGGACCATGGATTAGGCAATTTAATGTCCTGCGCTGAAAGCATTGGATTTGGGCCTTTTAAAGTTTGAACAAAATACACTTCTGGTCACTCAATTATTAGTTTGATTATAAACATGTAATGTTTTTTTAAAAAGTTATAATTTAATTAATGAATTAAAATTTTGTTACAAACAGATCCCTACACCGTTAAAATTGAAAAGAACTTTTAATGTTACCTGGTATAATAATAGTTTTTGCCCCCACACTTATACACTCAATCAATTTGGTCTTACTTCAAAATAATTCATTATATTTAACTAATTTAATCCTTTTTGTGATACTGTAAAACCAAGTGAGTCCATCGGATTAAAGAAGAATTTGACTAACTTCAGTATACCATAAAGCAACAAGTTATTGATAAAAGCAACAGTTGGATAACTACAACAAAAAATACAATATAATATTTTTATGATAATAACATGCAATTTAGGTGATGAACAACGATTAAATTGATATAATTTTTAAATATAAAAGGTTAATTTATTAAATTCTTTCAAATTATGACCAAATTGATATAATGTATAAAATTTTAGGGGCTAAAACTATTATTGTATCAAGATATGTCACCATATTTCATACATTTTAATGGTCAGTGACATGTTTATAACAAAATTTAAATTGAATGACTAAATTGTAACTTTTAGAATAAAAAATACTTCTTTCTAATCAAACTAATATTTTAAACCACTAATTTTTGCTCAAAAGATGTTTACCAAACAGGGCCTAAGTGAATTGTACCCTAAAGTTTAACTGTTTAAGCATGAGCTCTATATACTATGGGCAATGTATTATTTATTTGAAACTCGAAAGGCCTATTATGCTAAAGTGACATCAAATGTTATTGTAAATTTGTAAAAAAAAAGGTGAAAATTTGATATAAGGCTGTGTAAAATTAATTTTATATAAATTTGTATATTTAAATTAGAAAACTTAAATATTAAATTTCTAACTCTAACCTTAAAAAACTTAACCTTAAACCTTAAAATCTAAATACTAACTTTAAAATTTAAACCCTACAACTTAAACCCTAAACTAAAACTATAACCCCTAAAATTAAAAAGCACGTGTAAACTTTAGTTTACATTGCCTGTGTATCAAATTTTTTTTAAAAAATAGTAATGCTATATGTGTTATATAGTTTAAAGACTACACAAGTTTGTTGATACTGTCATGGGGCCATTACCCTCTTCCCAAAATACATGTCTGATAGGATGTGCAGCGCTACCGTATTTATATCTCAAGACCTCTATTTTCCTTTTCTATGTGAGATTAATGATCACGCCTCTTCTCAGGCGTGACAATACTCATCGTATAATTGAAATTAATGGCATGTTTGAAAAGTCATTGTATATTAAATTTGAGTGTAACTATATAGTTGTTTGTGTTTGGATAGTCAATGTAATTTATGGATATCGTTGAATTAATTGTAATTAATCGAAGGTCCCAGTGAAACTCTTCAATTCTTAGGAAGAATGTTTGAGAGTTGGTGTAATTATGCATGTAATTATACTCTTTAATTATTAACAATCTTTAAAACAAATAGTTAAATTTACCGGTTGATACATTCTATTATTCCTTAGGTTACGAATTTTATATTTAATAGGAATAAACTTTTCTCCCCTCCCTAAATAGAAATTATTAAAAAAATTACACGTGAGTAATGGAACTGAGTTATAAGATTTGTGATTTTATTATTTTACCAGCAAATATCATGCAGTCTGCCCTAAAACGGAAAGCCAATGGGATGAAGTCCAAAAGTTTTGCTAGCTGAACCCGCAAGGAAAATGGCGATTGGTTTGAACACCGTCAATATAGGGTCATACGGCAGTGGACTGCCCCGTCGAAAGACCACGCTTCTCAAAACACGGAATCAAAACTCCATTATTAATAACAGTGGCAAAGTGGGAACACACAGAAAGCTACATCTTTTCCATTTTTTTTATGAACAAAAAACACTGCATTTTTCTCCAAAATAAAATAAAATATTAACCGCTTATCTCGATAAGCTAAATTTGTAAAAGACGATATAGCACTCGAATTCCTGGATAAAAAGAACCCACTGCCCTGGCTGAGAGCTGCTGGAGAAGCAAATTGAAAAAGCCTTTAGCAATGGCTGAGAGCTGGTGGAGAAGCAAATGGGTCTTCGTTTTTGTGCTTGTTTTTACTCATTTCTCCCCTCTCTCACTAGCTGAAGACGGTACGTACAATCGCTTTACTCCATTTTTAAAGTATTTTGAAGCTCTAATTTGCATTGTTTATGGACCATGCTTTCTGGGTTTTTTGCTCTTGTTTGAGATCTGCTAATTTCTTTAGCTCCAGTAGCTTGCCAAATCGGGCTTCAGTTGATTTTACCTAATAGATTGAGTTCTTCCAGTAAGGGGGGAATTTCTTGAAGGAGTAATTAATGAACTCACTGTTTTTAAACTCAGAGGCCCACGTTTTAATGCATTTTCCATTCAGTTCCCTGCAAATGCCTTCTTCTTCCTTTGTTTTTTTCTCTGATGATTCCATTAAATCACTCCCATTTTACTGGAATTCGTTTAAGAGTGAGCTTTGGCCAGTGTCGAAGCTAGAGAAATTTGTATTAGACGGTTGATAGGGATTAAATTGAATAATCAATATTTTTGAAGGATAAAAAATACAAATTTCCATTTAAAAGTGTTTAATTTAATCTATGCATAGGCTTTAAATATAGCTATCAACTCCTTTGATTGTCTGTCCCACCATAATTGAGAAAACTGCAAGCCTCTTATTGCTCTAATTACTAATTAATTAGCTAGCATTGTTTTTGTTAGCAGATTCAAGTATTTATTTCTTGGCTTAAATAAAAAATCAACTCCTAAACTATGTATTTTGTTTGTTTTTAGTCCTTAAACTATTTTTTTTTGTTCAAAACAAGTTAGATTCGTTTCCATGCTACTGTCGCATACACTATCAATGGCCCTAGTTGGATGATAGATTTTTGCATGAACAATTGACCGAAAGCTAATAGTATCATCTCTTTACCATGTTTATTTAGTTGAGTGGTAAATATTGACTTTTGCGTCTTATAAGTGAAGAATATAGTTTTGGGGAGAGCTGTAGGCATTTTCATACCAAGCAAAATCTTAATCCTTTGTTTAGGGGTTTGATCCGACTTTGAATTTAGTCAGTATCCAATTATAGATAAATAAGGTCTTGTTTGTTAGCAAGGAGAAAAACTTTGATGACTTCTTGCATATAGGGATGGTCTTATAAGGGTCGAACCGGGTTTTTGATTGATCTGCATCCAACCCGAAATTAAAAGTATCATTCGAATTTGATTCAACTCGATATTTTAAGATGTTTCACCTTATTCATTCTCAACATAAATTTTTGGATGAAAATCAATCTCTGACCTGACCTGACACTTATAAAACTCATTTTCATTCAACAAAATAAAGTTAATTAAAAAAATTAGAGACATTATAATAATTATCACTAAATATATACAGTGAAATTTATATTATTATCTCAAGTCGAATCATATACTTTTACCATAAATTCAAAATCGATTTGATTTTAAAAAAAACTCGACTTTATAAGATCAGATCGAAATCCATTATATTCAGATAATTCCTACTTATCTAATTATTACTTGTGATTTTTTAAAGATTAGTTAATTTTAACTTACATATGGGTGAAAATTATTTACCTTCATGGTTGAATAATTTACGAGTATGCTTTGATTATACGAAGGTGTCAGTATTGCATTTGTAAACTTTGAAGTGTGAAATGTTGACAAACTACGAGAAGTGCCATAAAATAAATAGAAAAAGAAAACATTGAAAAGAGTGGGTGGGAAATTGATAGAGAGTGAAGTTAGAATTACAGTAAGAATTTTTGACAAATGGGTCCTTCATGTTTCCCTTTCCCCTCATTCCAAGGTAAGTGAAATTACCAAACAGGGACATATTCCCGCCAAAATCATCCTTTGCCCTTTGATTTAAAAAATGATGAGGCTTCTTTCCGCTAATTCCGTATTTTTAGGGCACTAACCCCAAATAAGCTCATGTTGTCCCATGGAAGTCCTGTGTGTTATTCACGTGTCCGATTAGGTTTTAATTCTAAAATCAAAGATGTAAAGTCTTTTTATAATATTTTCTTAATCCACAAAATTAACTCTTTTATGATTTTTAAGAAATATCAATTTATTTGCAAAATATAAGGGAAAATATGTTTAAACTTCTAGTTATTAAATGCTAACTGTTGTTTAACTGAGTTAATATTTTTATTATTTTTTAATCTTTTTTTCTTTAATCAAAGTAGGGATTGGTGTAGGAAAAGGTGGGACTCACACGGTAAACAATGGGGCCCATTGCTAAACTTGGGTGGGACCGGTCTCACATCCTTTTTAGTGTGCCCACAAAAATCAAAATCTTTAATTTTTTTGTCATTGTATTTGGATCTTGGATTTATGGTGTCCTGTCTATCGCCGGCTTAATGTTTATCCTCTTCATTCATTATTTTGGGTCGAAGTTTCCTTATTTGGCTTTATTGAGAAATCAAACCTCAATTAAACCAAAAGTAAAAAAAATATAATGATTTAGAGGGATTAAACTTGTAAATTTCCCATTTAATCGTGGACTCAGTTAAATGGTCAATTCTTTTGTAGGGCTGGTGGCCAATGGTGATTTCGAGACGCAACCATCGAACTGTTTCCCAAGCGATTAAATATCCGACGGTCCCACCGAGATCCCCAGTTGGAGAACGAACGGCATGGTGGAGCTGGTATCCGCCGGCGAAAAAGTGAGCGGCGGGATGTTACTCATCGTGCCCCGTGGCACGCACGCCGTTCGATTGGGCCACGACGCGGAGATCAGTCAGGAGGTGACGGTGGAGAAAGGATCGACGTACGCCGTCACGTTCAGCTCGGCGCGCACCTGCGCGCAGCTGGAGTCGCTTAACGTGTCAGTGCCGCCGGCATCGCAGACGGTTGACCTGCAGACATTGTACAACGTGCACGGGTGGGACCCGTACTCGGTTTTTTTCGAGGCGGAGGAGGACAAAGCGCGGTTGGTTTTTAGGAATCCGGGCATGGAAGATGACCCGGAATGTGGGCCCATCATCGACGATATCGCCATCAAGAAACTGGTCACCCCTGATAAGACCAAAGGTAAGAGAAACTACAAATTCCTTTATTTTTTCCTCTTGCTTTTGCTTTTTCATCCACTTTATTTTCTTTGTGCATGCGTGATTTCTGTGTGTGGGGTTCCATTGCACTGAATTAGAATTTCATAGTTTTTGGAAGGACTTAAAAGAAATTATGGTTTATACAAATTCATATGTAAAAAGGATGGTCAAATTATGGTTTGAGTCCCTCTATTATATGTAAAAACGTGCTGCTTGCTGTTTTCTTTTTTTCGCTTACGATGTTGACTGCGTTCACTTTGCTTCTATGTTTTCTTCAGACGATGCAGTTGTTAACAGTGACTTTGAGTTCGGTCCATGGATGTTTCAAAACGTATCACTTGGTGTCCTGCTACCAACCAACCTCGACGAAGAGACATCCCCATTACCCGGATGGATGGTCGAATCAAACCTAGCGGTTCGATACATCGACTCCAATCACTATGCCGTCCCGGAAGGAAAACGTGCGGTAGAGTTAGTCTCGGGCAAGGAAGGTATCATTTCTCAAATGGTTGAAACCACACCGAACAAGCTATACAGCTTGACCTTTTCTTTGGGCCATGCTAGAGATAAATGCAAGGAACCACTAGCAGTCATGGCCTTCGCAGGAGATCAGGCGCAAAATTTCCACTACACCCCGGATTCCAACTCCACCTTACAAGTTGCCAGCGTCAACTTCACGGCCAAGGCCGAGAGGACTCGGATCGCATTCTACAGCGTGTATTACAATACCCGAACCGATGACATGAGCTCACTGTGCGGTCCAGTGGTGGACGATGTTCGTGTTTGGTTTTCGGGATCCAGTAGAACCGAAGTTCGAATATTGTTAGGGTTTGGAATTGTCTTGTGGGCTTACCTTTGGTTTTTGGTTTAAAGATGGATAACTTAAGGCAAAAGGGTAAAGTTAAGCTTTTGCAATATATAAGGTTTTAGTTTTGAAGGCATTGTAATTGCCGGCAAAGGCAAAATATATCCCAAGTTTCGTTGTATGTTGCCTTGTTTTTGGAGGTTTGCTTTGAGTTAAAGAGAATAGCTTAAGTTGAATTTTTCGTATTTTTCTTAATTTTTTAATTATAATTTTCAATTTCTTCTACAATTACAACAAGACTGGAATAAGCTAAAACTTCGATCTTACCAACTTTAAAAAGACTTTATTGACTTATATTTTCTTAGTTTTAAAGTAACAGATTCATAGATTCCGATGCCGTATGCCGCAAGAAACTTCGAATCTTTAAATTCAACTTCTTTTACAAAACCAATCGATAGGGAATCTTATTTGTGCTTTTCAAGTTGGCGAGGGTTTTTTTGCGGGAAAGATGTATGATTTTATTGATAAGAAAACCATAAACGGGGATTATATTATGCGTCTCGTTAAAAATTTCACTGAATCTAAATAGAAGAGTACACGTTATAATACCCAGATAAACATAACTAATCATGTGTTGCCATGTAAATATGAATTAGCTAAATTATCCGAACTGGCGGTCTAACCTGGCCTTATAGTATCCATTTTTTTTTCTAATTTGAATTTAAGTAAAAGTTCAGTTTAGGGTAAAACTTCCTACCAAACCCGAGATAATAATATAATTTCATTTATATATTTAGAGATGATTGCTATAATTTTACTCTTTATTTTTTCTAGTTAGCTCTATTTTACCGAAAAAGAATTTTTATTTGTGTCGGATCATGTTAAATTTTTACATCAAATTTCAGGCTAGATGGATCATCACCAAATATCCACACATTTTTTAACTCTAAATTAATTAAACATAAAAATATAACATATTCAAGTGTGTTCAAACTCACGATTTTCACAATTTTTAATTAAATAGTGATATTTACATTCCAAAACAAATATCAGTATTTAAACTCATACAAAATAGAATAACATTAACATTTTTTACCACTCGACTAATTAATAAATCTTCACAATTTTTATATTAATATCATAATAGAGATGATAATTGAACTAAGGCCCGATTTTACATAAGTTCAATTAAAATAAATGCATTACAAAGATCAACTAAATAGTCAAATGGCTAAGGATGTTTATGTTGCCTCATCGTATATAAATTTAAATCTCAACATTTATTTTAAAAACGTAATATCTCTCTAATTAAAAATAATAATACAAATTTAATATCAGCACATAAAATTACATCCTCCCGTTTTTTATGAAACTGGGAGAGGATGATCATAGCAAGGTTTTTGAACCTCAGACCTTAAGATATATCATGAATGTATTATTAGATTTATTATTATTATTATTATTATTATTATTATTATTATTTACGTCTTACTATTTGTGAATCTTATCTAGAATTATTCTAGGTACGTTTAGATAGATTTCAATCAGAAAAATTTTAGAACGGTCGCCGCACGTCGTTGAACATCACTAACTTAACGCACCGCTGAATACCATTAATTTTTAATAGTTTTTAAATATTATTAAAAATCTCAAAGGCTCGACGTGTAATTAATTATATTTTAAAACAAAATTAGAATAAATTATCTTATGAACCATTCTCACCACCTCATGTTTGGTCTTACCCAATTAAATAAAACCACATCATCTTTATTTTCCACATAACATTTTCTTATAAATTAAAAAATTTAAATCATCATCTTCTTTCTCATACCTCATATATTAATTTCAATATGTTAATGAATAAAATCCTTAAAAAACACAATAAAGTTTAACTAACGAATCAAAACAGAGAATTAAGATAATTAATTTCAATATGTTAAAACCATAGGATTAATATATTCGATTGAACTGCGAACAAATCAATTAGAAAAATCCTTAATTAACTAGAAACAGGAAGACAATGGTAAATGGTTAAAGGGAGTAAAGATATTTTGTTTCGCCGGAAAGACAACAACGACGATCAGGACTAAACCAGCTACACGATCGCACAATCGGTGAAACAGAAAGTAAATTAACGAAGTCCAAAACATACAGATATAGATTGCAAAAAGAAATAAATTGGCAATTAAATGGACGATGATCAAGAGCGTCGGACCACAACGCTCGCCATCATGTGCTTCAACTCGAAGAAATCAACAAAGGGGAATATCATCCTAGGGTTTTAAATATATTACAATTAATTATTTTATTTTTGTCTCTTTTTGATTCGTGGGTCAAGTTTGTGAGCATTTTTTTATTTTAAGAATTTTATTTATTAATATATAAGGTACGAGGAAGAAGAAGATGATGATTTGTAAATTTTAATTTATAAAAAAATATTATGTTGAAAATAAGGATGACGCGATTTTATTTAATTGGGTAGAACCATAAATGAGGTAGTGAGAATGATTCATGGAATAATTTCTTCTAGTTTTGTTTTGAAATATAACTAATTATATGTCGAGCCTTTGAGATTTTTAATAATCATTTAAAAGTCATTAAAAAATTAATAGTGTTCAGCGGTGTATTACGTTAATGATATTTAGCGATGTACATTGCCCGTTCTAAACTCATCCTATCAATTATCAATACGTCAATCTGTGCTCTGTATTCATTGATTATAGTTTATAGGTACACAATTATATTATTTGTATTTATGATATTTTTGTGCATTTTAAGATTGATTTTTATAATGGTCGTATACACAACCTGTGTATCAAAATTTTAGCCATTAAAAAAATTATTATCAATTTTTGAACAAAATATTTAAACCAAATACTAATGTGAAAACATATGATGTTTTTCAAATACTAATAATTATTATTCTATAAAATCATTTTATATTATTTTTCACGCGTTTCATTATTTGAAAATCTTAAAAATTAAATAAAAAAATTCATTTGAATCGAAATCCAAACAAATTTATAATTTGAAATTTAAAAATATTTTATTCTTTCAAACAATTTCAAAACAAAATTTTAAAATTTAAGTTTCTAAATACGTAACAAACGGTCAGTGTTTTTGCAATATGCAGGATGACAAAAACACCCTTATTGGATCAAAATGAAAATTTCACCGTTTCACTATAAAAGGGTCCCGCAGGATTCATTCCGATTTTTCCAGAGAGAGCAGGAGAAGGAAAATAAAGAGGAAGGGCGGGCGATTTTTGGTTTTTTCCCCTCCTGTTTAATAATTAACTCTTTCCTTGCCCCCCTACTCTCCCTCCGAGATGGGCAGCCACGTGGAGCCTACGACCGTCACCGCCGGCCCTACGCCGTTCTCTCCGCCGCATGATTCTCACGATGTCATTCTCGTCGGATCCGTTGAGCCGGATGATGAGATTGAGATTCTATATCCTCTGTCCGATGAGGAGCACGACCTCGCTCACGGTCAAGATCGGGAACAAAAGCAGAATCACGAGAACTCATCGGCGAATGATGTCCTCACCGATGATCTCAGAAACAAAATCATTAAGCAGGCAAGGGCTCAAAATCCCCCTCTCTTGCGTTTCTGAAATATTGATCCTTAGAATTTGTTCTGCCTCTTGTTACTTGTTAGATGGAGTTTATTGATCTTTAATTCTCCATTCATGTTTATTTGTATTTTGTAGGTGGAATATTATTTTAGCGATGAAAATTTGCTGACGGATAAGTATATGATGAGTCTGATTAAGAAGAACAAAGAAGGTTTTGGTAAGTACTAAGTAACTAAAATTCATTGCATAGAATTAAGAATTTAGCGTGCTTACTGTTTATACCATCTGCACAATGTATTGAAGGTTGAATTCGCGTTTGAATATATTGTATTGCGTTTTGACTGGTAGCCTCGATTAGTTTTGCTTTTGGAAATGACCAGACCCGCACCGCTGTACGGTCACCATGAAGTAATGTGCCAATATCATAATTTCATAAAGACTAAAAGGCATTGAAGTATATTCCGCAATATCACATGCATTTCAATATTTGATTGCTTTGACTATATGGAAAATTGAAGAGTGTGGACTTGAATTTGGTTTTGAACTTATGATAAACTTGGATGATGTATCAAAATTTGTTTATGATGAAGTTGAGAAATAACAAGTAAAAGTAGGTATGTCCAATCCATGAATTAGATATGATTGTTTAATTTTGTGGGTGGTTATGAATGAAACCCTGAGAAAAAAAATCTTTTGAGTTTTCCTCAAACATAGAAAAGTGTAGTTGATCATAGTACTTCCCTATAAGTGAGATGGGAAGGGCTTGGTAACTGTGTGTTCGTACTTCTCTCTCTCAAGCCATTAACGGCTTACTTACTGCTTTCTGATTCATTGTGTTCATATATGCATGTCCTGACAATTGGTGGTTGCCAAAATTGATCACATAAACCTATAATTGATGTTGCATGTTGTTATTATTATTATTAAGTTAAGCCTTCACATTTCTGGTAGAAATATCTGTTCCTATTATCACTGTATCTTTTTATCTTCATGCATATTTTTCTTTTCTTTTCTTGCAGTTTCTAGACTCATGCCTTACAAAGATGACCCTTTTTTATGGAACAACTGCCATATTCCCCTGACTTGCTTCTGATGTTATAGGGGCTCAAGGGCTACAATTTATATTCAAAGAGATCTAGATTTTTTCTCTCTGCTATGTAATTTCCATTTTTTAAAAATATCTCAGGATTTTAGTTCTGACGGGAAGAAGGTGAGGCGCCGCAATCCTCTTCCGCCCATTGAGGTCAGGGACCCTAAGGTATTTCTCTTATGGAACTTAATGACTTTTCTCTCATATTTTTCTCTTTAATTGACATGTAATTTGTGGACCCTAGTTATTCACTGTTTTGGTAGAAAACCTTCCAGACGATCATTCAGTGGAGAACATTCGGAGGATATTTGGTGGAGTTGGACAGTATGTTTTTTGTCTTATAAAGGACAACATACTCATTCCTTATTGCTGTTATTTTTGAGGTTTGTGCTTCCTCATTTGAATGATTGTAGATTTCTTTCTGAATTTTCAGCATAAAGAACATATCCCTCCGTGATCCACATGCTGTGGATGAGTTGAAGAAAAATGCTAGGCCAGATACCTTGGTCAGCAGCAAGGTATGGAACTGGTTTCTATCTAGTCAGAAACTTTTGGAGTAACTAATTGATTTTTTTCCCTCTCCCTTAATCACCTCCCCCCAGTTCCTTCTAATAACCTAACCAGTTCTTGGATATCATGCAAAGCATTGAACTAGATAATTACAGAAGCGCAGATTTGTGTTGTTTGTGGTTGGTTTGTTATAAATCGGTTGGCAGATGACAATGCGTTGTTTGTGATGTTTAACTTCTGTGACCATCTTGGAGTTTGGCATAGATTGTAAGCATGGCATGGCTGTCTTTATAAGAGCTGCCTGCAACAGATTTCTTACTGTATTGTCATTTTGTGTAAAAACCCTTTGGTTTTGTGACATCCAGTGTTTTTAATGCTTGCTTATACGAGACTCTTTGATATGGATTAGAGATAAATAATTCTCGATAGTTACAAGTCATTCTGAAATGATCTAGTGTTGTTTTTGGTTTTTGGTTTGCTATTTTACTTGTTTACTGCTTGTAACAATACTTTCTTTATGTGTATATAGTCTTGCTTATGATCTGCTTAATTTCCTTGTTTTTGGATCTAGTTGCATGCTCTAGTGGAGTACGAGACCATGGAGGCTGCTGAAAAAGCTGTAAGTGTTAACGAAGTCTGTCAACTGTAATTTTCTTTTTGGGATATTAATATATTATAATCCACTTGGCTGATATCAGGCTAAATTAGATTATTAATTGATTTTGAACTATCTTTAAATATGGACCAGGTTACTACTTTTAATGATCAACGCGACTGGAGAAATGGCATGCATGTTAAGCTTCTTAAGCAAATGGTATTATTCCTGTTTTACTTTTCAAACTTAGGAATAACTGGTATTAATTTATTTTTCCGCATGTCACAGGGCAAGTATGCTCAGCGAAGGCAACCTTGTAGGGGACCTGGCCCCGAAAAGAACAACAATGCTCGATCATCTGATCAAACAGTAGATGATGAGAATCATACCTCAAGTCAGCATCATGAAGGTTTAACTTTACCAGATGATGAGGTGGGCTCTATTTTCATTTTTCATGTTCCTGAAAGTTTATTGAATTTGGCCTAATGAAATTTTACATTTTAGGATGGCGAGCCTTTGTCCAAGGAGAAAAACGGGCCTCGACCTAGAAACAAAGGACGTGCAAGGAAACCGAAAACTCGTGGTACCAATGGATTTGGTATCAGAACAATCCACAGCTCTAAGCTTTTTCTGTATCTTCTTTCTTCTTTCCCATATGATAAAATTTTAGTTCAATGTATTCTGTTATACAGGCCACGGAACGACATCCTCATCTCATGCCATCGAACCATCAAAGCCACCTCCGGGACCTAAAATGCCCGACGGAACTAGGGGATTCACAATGGGACGTGGACGACCACTCGTCTCTAAGTAGACCTGGTGAGTTGTGCCCGTGCCCTGGTATAATCTTTGCATTTTGTGTTGGTTGTGATTGTGAAACTGTGTACAGACGGGGAAAGCTGGAAGCGGGTTTTCCTATAAATATGGTTTCAAAAGCTTCGAATCCCAATCTATGGATTATTTAGCGATGTTTTTAGCTTTATATATTATCTTTTGCGAGCTGGCATCGATGGTGAAAAATAACCTACGTGGCTCTTGTTTTTAGATCATGTTCATATAAATTAAATTTGTAGCGAAAATAATTTGGTTATGATTAATTTGATGTGACATAATTGATTGTTCATTTGGTTTGTTTTCAACTGTCAATGGTATAGTTGGCATGACCTTTGGTTAACGGCACGCGATTTGTTTTTTCTCCCAAAAAAAAAAAACATTTGACTGTTTAATTGTGAATTGCACCGAGATTACTAAAATTTGGTCGTATTTTATAAATACCAGGGACGGACCTAAGAATGCTGGGGCAGCTGCACCCCTAAAAGTTTAAAGTTCTATTTTTTTGTATTTTTTATTGATAACTTAATTTTGCACCCTTAAATTTTTGTAATTATACACTTTTGCATTTCTAGTATAGTTTCATAATAATTTGTATCCTTTACATAAAATTCTGGTCTGTCCCGGTTAGTTATTTAGGGAACATTGAACTTTGCTTTTACATTGCTAATATGGAAGTAAATTGCTCAATTGCAATAATTTATATAAAGAAATCAGCAGAAGTGAAGTTCAAAAAAAGAGAAAGAAATCAGCAGAAGTCGCGGACTCCCGGTTAATTTCTGTAAATTTTTTATAAAGTATACCGAACTATGATAAATTAGAAAGTGAAACTATCTCTATTATTAAATGGATCAATTTATTTTTTATTATAGAAATTAGTTTTAATTAGTCCCTTTCTTGTTAAATAAATTAATTTAGTAAATGTAATAATAAAAATAGTCGAATCTTTCATGTGATTTCAGTGAAACAAGAAATATTGTTATTCTTAATTAAAATATAATCTTATAATCACATTAAACGGTAAAAAAAAGTCGCATAAGACCTTCGACCAAATATTTCATATGCAAAACCATACAAATTATAAAAATATTTGACTCTCTTAAATGAAAATTGACATTATAGAACAAAAGTGTTAGTTTTGTAATGATCTTATTTAAATCTTTTTACTAGTCCATTTAACAGTAAACTCACATATGAAATATCAACTCAGATATAATATTTTTCAACCAAATTTCTAATATAATGTAATAATAAAATATTAATATAATGTCAAAATATGTCTATAATATTTAATTTGAATAGTCATTTTGACCCCTATTTTTTAGAGTATTTTGACCCTCAATATTTTATCTTGAGTCAAAATGATCTCTCAATGAATAAAAATCGTTAGTTCACTAACGTAAACACTTTTTTTATATGAAATGTTGGCCCAATTAAATTAAATATCCATATATTACAACCCAATATACATTTTTTATATAGATGTCTCGTTTGGGCCAATTCTAATAATCAAAACCATAATCTTAATCTGATAACCTAACCCATCTTATCATGCAGTTGCCCAATCTCCACCGTCATATCAAATTTGATCTGACGGTTCAAATGCCAGGAGAGATGACTTTCTAACTCCCCACGCGCACGTGAAAGCCACCGCTGACGTTTCATCTCTCACACAAGCCCACGCGCCTGAGCTGCTCCATCTTCTTCGTCCTCGTGGCGCTACCGTCGGAGATCGCACCGCCATTGTACGACCATCAATTTTCTCCCAACCACCAAGAAGGCAAAGAAATCATAAAAAATGAGAGAAATATCAGATTAAGTAGTCTACAATGTTATCATTTATTGATGTATGCAAAAAAATCAGATAAAAAGCTATGTAATAATCCGTGTAATTCGTTTTTTCATAATCAATAAAAAAAGTTCAGAATTATTTTTTCTTTATCTTATTTATTTTCGAATCAATCAAAAAAAGAAAAAGGTTTGAAGACATTGTAAAGTTTATCAAATTATCCCAACGACTTTTTAAGTTTTATTTTTTAAATTAAAAGCATGCTAAAGTCATTATCTTTTCTCGACAAGTTTCATTTTATTTTTTCTAATTTTGAGGAAATTGAATGGAAGGAAACTTTGGAAGATTGGAGTGAAAAAATAGAGAAGTTGGGAGACTGAATTAAGAAATTGGACAACAGCAACACATTCAAAGCACTGTTTTCTTATTTTAAAACTTTTTATTCCAGTCCCTGTAATTTTAATTTCTTTCAATTTAGTCTTAAAAATATAAAGAATGGAGCAAAATCACTGAAAAGGTACGATGACTTTTCCTTTTTCATCGGGAAATAATTGTAGAAACAACCCCAAATACCTAAAAAAGTTCCAATCAATATTAAAGAAAATAATAAACTTTCAAACATTTTGAAGGGACCAATTAAAACAAATTAAAAATTTTAAGGGCCTATTAACAATATTTCAAAATCTTGGGTGGAGATGGCTCCCTCTAGTCTTGCGTGTGATCCGCTCTTGTACGCTAACATAACAGTGTCAAAGTTTTTTGCAATTCGACCATTTTAGGTTACAAAAACATGTCTTATTAGTGATAACTCACGCCTTAATCATTCAATGTATAATACAATGTAGGATCGTCATGTCATTTTTAAGGTGTTCATCGTTAGTTAATTAACGATTTTCATCCATCGAGAGACCATTTTAAATCAAAATGAAACGTTGAGGGTCAAAATACTTTAAAAATAAAGATCAAAGTAATTATTTAATCAAACATAAGAGTACTTTTTAACGTTATGCCTAAAATATTTAATTAAATTTCAGTTAACACTACATCTCAAGTTCGATCTCGCTAAAAACCCTTCAATTATAATATTTGGGTTCACACGTAAGTAGCCCATTTATCCAATTTTTTGCTAACGTGAATGTCCATAGATTCAAATGTCCCTTCGCAAATGGCGCGTCACTGTTTACACCCCCAACCTCCACGTTTTCGGTGTTTACGAAGTTTTTGGTTTTTCCATTTTATTTTATTTCTTTTTCATCCCTCCAATTTTGCAGTTAATCCTCGAACTCTCCATCAAATGAAACTTGCAGTCGTCATGCCATCTCATTCATCGTCTTTACATATGCATCATTTCTCTCCTCCTACGGGACTCCCTCGTTCCCCAAAACGACACGCCTCGGTCCCCGTTTCATCTCCTCGGCTTCGCGTTTTTGCTGCTTCGAGCTTCCACTGTCCTATCAGGTTTCAGCTAAAACGATCGAGAAATGTTCAGAAGCGAAGGCGACGATCGGGACACGACGTCGTTAGAGTTAAGGCCGCCGATGATGTAAGTAGTAGCGATTTCGTGTTTTCTTATGTAATAGTTTGTTTGTTTTTCATTTTGCAGTATGATTTATGATTTAGAAAATTTGGTAGCTTTGCTTTTGTTTATGAGTTTGGTTTTCCATTTTTATGACTCGAAAATTAGAGTATAATTGAAAACTCATAACTCTGCCAGAACTGTTAGTATTTTTGGAAACTTGAACACGTACAAATCTAATGAATAATCAATAAAGTAAAAGTAGTGAATTTGAAATTTAATTTGATAAATTCATATTTTCTGCACTTCTCAAATATATAGTCTATTGCAATTCTATTAATTTATTCGTATGTACTACGTTCTTATAAATTATATATGAAATGAAATTTAAATAAAAAAATTTAAATTCATGTTTTTTCAACTTAACATTTGAAGATATGATTGAAAAGAAATACAAATTTAGTTAAAAACATATATTTACAGTTAACATATTCGATTGAATTTTAGTTTTTATATGCAGAAAAATGAGAAGTAGAGTGCGAAATGTGAACGAACCAGGGGCATAATTAGACCTTTGTGAATTGAATTTATTATTTTTATGATATTTTTTGGGTTATTGTTTTAGGATCCGTTTGATGACTGGGCCATTGACGATACGATGGCAGGTTATATGCTTTCATCTGATGGGGAATATAGCGATGGGGATTTGGCATTAAATTCTTTGTCCGATGAGGATTTGCCTCTCGAAGAAGCGCTAGCCAAGGCTTCCCATCGGATTGCTTTGCGTGGTAAAGGCCTAAGAAGACACAGGCAAGCTCTTTTACGAATTTTCTGATGGTAAAATTCCATGGGAGTATTGTATTATGCATTTTATATTAGGATGATCAAATTATAGTATACTGACTAAGTCTATAATACATGGCCATTTTATATACTTTGGACTTTTCTGATGTATGAACTTCATATTAGTTGGAATGTATATAAATCAATACCATTTTTCAAGGCATTTGTTGATGGACTGCCCAAATTAATTGCAGGATATACCCTGGGTTGATAATGAACTTTGCTCTTATAATCTTCATGACAATGGTTCTTTTAATTGTGGATTGGTGTGGATGGAAAATTGTCAGGCTACCACTGGCGCCATTCTACTTGACCTCCCCATTTTTGATATCTTTGATCTTAGCTTCGTGTGCAGGTTATGTCGGTGTCCCGTTGCTTAGAATTTTTAAGTTTCATGAAGTAGTTAGAAAAATAGGGCCTCCGAAATATATGAGAAAGAAAAGGACCCCAACGATGGGTGGACTTTTCTTTGTACCGGTAGGTATAGCCGTTGCGAGATTCGCAACTGGTGTTTATTCTGTTGAGGTTGCTGCTACTGCAGCGGCAACCTTTGCATTTGCTGCAATTGGACTACTTGATGACGGCTTAAGTTTCACCAAGCGAAAGAGTGGTATGGATCCACGGTTAAGACTACTTCTGGAGGTATCTACTTTCTTCATTGCCTCCATATTTAGTCATATATGTGTAGTCCTTGTCACCTTAGGAGTTCATTTTAACATTAATGCACTAATCTTGAATTGTTTGTCAACAGGCGGCTGTTGGGATTTGGTTTTCATATTGGTTGGATACTACAAATTTATCATCTCCCTATGGCATGTATATCTTCTTGTTAACTATTCTGAATCACATTTATTTGGTAACTCACATATCTATTCTTGTGCCAGAAAATTTATGATAAAACAAGAAGTTTCCTTAACTGGGTGTTGAACTAATTGAACTTAGTTGATAGAAACCGTTTCATATGTTCCCTTGTTCATTTATGAGATAGTTAACCTAGTTCTTTCTTAATATATGCAAGAACACAAGCCTGAAAGTTGAGATACTCATTCTAGTATAGGAGAATTATCATACAAGAGCTGTTAAGGGGAATTGTAGCACTTAGATGGTTATCAATATGTGTGCGACAGCTCCTTTTTTTGTTTATTGAATTCTTTTTTAGGGTCATTAGTGGACGATTGCTTGAGTAAATAAACTACCATTGCTTCAATTCATGTTTTAGACTGTCCTTTGAAGACCATACTTGTTACTTTTTATGCTCGAATTTTGCTTTTGGTTTTCGCTGAAACCATTTTGTAACTTTTGTCACAGGAAAATGGTGGTTCCTCTACCGATGGGCCTTCTGTGCTTGGGAAAATTATACCTATTGTTGACTCCACTTTGTTTCGTTTCTATGGGAAAGGGGGTTAACTTAGCAGATGGTCTTGATGGTCTGGTTGCTGGGACTGCTGCATTAGCTTTTATCGGAATGTCAATTGCAGTGCTTCCAATATGCCCAGGTTAGTATAGATTTCTTTGAACAATCAATGTCGGGGCCTGCGTTGTGAATGTTAAGCTTCTTTTATGCTTTTGCAAGAAGTACCTTGCTGCCATTTGCTGTAAACTTCTTCAACACTGATTGTCATTTCTCAATCCCAATCAGAACTTAGTATATTTGGGGCAGCAATGGCTGGGGCCTGCGTTGGTTTTCTTTTTCACAACCAGTACAAAGCCGCCGTAATCATGGGTGACACTGGATCCTCGGCCCTCGGTGGCGCATTGGCTGCAATGGCCACTTGTACTGGAATGTTTTTTCCCTTATTCATCACTTCCGGTTTCTTTGTTTTGGAAGTATCATCAGTTATCATGCAGGTATGCAATGCGAGTTAAACGTCTGAATACAATATGCTATGCATAATTTGCATCATATCCCATTTTCTGAGATCGGGTCAACTCATGACTGTGTTCATCGATTGTACTATTGGTTCAACTTTCCGACTTTGCCTAATACATCATTGCCGCAGCTAGCGATGAACGTTGATAACGATGTTTATTCTTTATACCGCAATCCGTTGTCCCGAGGCATGATAACAGACACTGTATTTTGTTAGGTGTTATACTTCAAATACACAAAGCACTACGAGGGAAGTGGACGTCGGTTGTTTAAAATGGTACCTCTGCATCTTCATCTGGAATTATATGGACACAAGGAGCCAATGATTGTCGCTGGTGCCTATGTTGTTTCCTGTGTTTTGGCTTTATTTGCTGCTTACACTGGCCTTAAATCGGCGTAATAGCCTTTGCCTTTCATCATTTTGACCCATCTTCTATTTTTGTTCCCAACGGTTTCTCTTGTTTTTTATTTTATTTACAATCGATATTTTTTAAAAGTTGTAAATTTACTAAATTAAGCTGTCATGTTTAACCATCAACGAAGTTATTGGTGTTGTGACAAATGATTTACATTAATATTAAATTTTGTTTATATTTAATTTTTAATGGGATGAAATAATAAATTTTTCCAACAATGTCAAAAATTCAAATTTTAGTATTATGAATGAAGATAATTAAATTGAGGGTTGCTTTCATAATAGTCTTATACAGAAACCGATTCGACAATAATTCAGTATTTAAAAATATTATTATTTTAAATAATAATTAATATTATCATAAAATATTTTTACTTTTAATTTTTATGCATATTCTTTAAATAAAACAACTAAAATGATATTTGAGAATCAAATATAAAACATTTATATAAAATCTTTACCGCTTCATCAATAATCATTTGTTAAAGCATTTTTATAAGGATTGTTATCCCATACACTTTTAATAGTGAAAAAATTTATTTCACAAGTAAGGTTCTAATGTTACCAGATGTCTTATTTAGGAATATTAAATTTAAAATTCTAAAGCTTAACTAGGATACATGACACATTAAAATTTTATTTATGTAATATTTTTTATTATCAGTGCATAAAATAATAACCTTTTTATAAATATATATTTTATTTGTTCAAGTATCATAGTGTGATAAAAATCTATTTTTTATAAAATTATAATATTGAATTTTATCATTTATGAATTTTCTCCGAATATATTTTAATTTCTAATTATTCTAATGTTTAACCATTAGATTTATGCTATGTGGTTATATTTATAAATTATAATTATAATTGTATCTATTGTCACGCTTGAGAAGAGGCGTGATCATTAATCTCACATCGAAAAAGAAAAAAGGAGGTCTTGGGATAAGCATGGCGGACAACTGTGACAAGGTGACCCACCACGAGAGCGGAAGCTCGTGACGAGGGCGTCACAAGGTTGAGTGGAGAAAATGTCACACCTGAAAAGAGGTGGAATTATTAATCTCACATAAAAAAGATCTTGAGATATAAATACAATGACGTTGTACATCCTATTAGATATTTCCTTTTGGAAGAGGATAATAACCCTGACACTGGGCTCAATTTCAGCCCAAAATAAAAACAACCCAATTCGGGTTGAGATTTAGAATTTTGCCAAAACCATTTATCACCCAACACGATTCCACGAATTTAGTACTATATAAACCTTTTGATCTGACAAAACCCTAATTGAGAGAGAGGGCCGCGTCTTCTTCAGATTTCATCGTTCTTCAAAAATGGTTACTTTCAGGGTAAGTGCCCATCGCCTCCTCTCTTCCGAGATCATCCCCATTTCCCTCTTCTTTCTCCTCTTTTAGCTTCGGAATTCTATTATTAGTAATCGTTTCTCGCTTCGTTCTTAAATTTTGATGGCTGTTTTCTTATGTCATGCCTGGTTTCGATCCCTTCGAAATTTTCTTTATTTCATTTGGTTTGTAATTCGTTAGATGTTTTTTTATTAGTATGACAAAATGGAAGTGTTTAATTTGTTTTATGGCGCAGTTTCACCAGTACCAAGTTGTTGGAAGGGCTCACCCAACAGAGAGCGATGAGCATCCCAAGATTTACAGGATGAAGCTTTGGGCCACCAATGAGGTTCGGGCCAAATCCAAGTTCTGGTTAGTGATTATTTTCATGGCCATCTGTGTTTTCTCGGTTTAACTTATTTGATTGAAATTGTTTCTGGGTTCTGATTTGTTGGTGTTCTTGAATATATTCATTAGGTACTTCTTGAGGAAGCTAAAGAAGGTTAAGAAGAGCAATGGTCAAGTCCTTGCCATCAATGAGGTATATATTCTCAGTATTATTCATTTGATAATTCAACCTCTATCAAGTGATTTGTTGTTGGATGATGTTGGAATTTTAATAGGAAAAGTACCCTTTTCATTGTATGATTTCAATTTTTTATTAGGGTCCTTTGGTTATGTCTGAAACTATTTTGTGCAAATTTCCGGCATTTAGCTCATCTTTGTGCAATTTTCACTGAATAAGAAAAGCAGTTCTTGGTATCGAAATAGGTTTGGAAAATTTATGACTTGATGTTTGCAACAAGTTGTAGATTTTACTTTGTTGTGATCTCCAAGTTCTTTTCTTTCCTTGTTAATTGGAATTTGGATTCTTTGTCGGAAAAGGAAAAGCTGTAGGTAATTATTGCATATTGATTATCTGATACACCCTAGGGAACATGATTTCTGATGCATTCTTTGATTTTCTTTTTTGATTCCTGATTTCAAAATATCTAAATTAATGTCTGAAACTATTTTGCGCAAATTTCTGACATTTAGCTCATGTTTGTGCAATTTACACTGGAATTTTTGTTTGATAAGTTATTCAATTTGTCTTGTGAGAAGTGGCAACTCCATGGCAAAGAAACATATGATCTTTAAGGCTTTGGTTCGGAATTTTGTTTAGATGATTGCACTTGCATTGAATGATGTATTTGGTCAAACCTTTTTGGGGCTTTGTTTGTAACACTGAATTATAAAAACACTTCTTTGAATGGAAATAGGTTTGGTTCTTTTTATAATTTGATGCTCTGCAGCAAGCTGTAAATTCTACTTTGTTGTGAACTCCTAGTTCTTTTCTTTGCTAGTTGATCGGAATTCAATTAATCTCTGTACTTCGGAATCTTGATTATCTGATACATCCAAGGGAACATGATTTCTGATGCATTCTTTGATTTTCTTTTTCAATGCTTGATATCTCAATTAAAATGTCGTCAGATTTTCGAGAAGAATCCTACCACCATCAAGAACTATGGTATCTGGCTTCGTTATCAAAGTCGTACTGGTTATCACAACATGTACAAGGAATACCGTGACACTACTTTGAATGGAGCTGTTGAACAGATGTACACCGAGATGGCTTCTCGTCACAGAGTCAGGTTCCCTTGCATCCAGATTATCAAGACTGCAACTATCCCGGCTAAGCTTTGCAAGAGGGACAACACCAAGCAGTTCCACAACTCGAAAATCAAGTTCCCATTGGTGGTCAAGAAGGTGAGGCCACCTACCAGGAAGCTGAAGACAACCTACAAGGCATCAAGGCCCAACTTGTTTATGTAATTTCTATCATCTGATGAACGAGAGAGAGTTAAGGTAATTGTAGTTCTACAATTTTTGGTAGCGAACATCTATCCGTTTGTTGATCGGATATTGTTTTCATTTGCAAAGCCTAAACCATCAGACAGGTTGAACGTTTTAATCTTTTGTTTACTATGGGATTCTTGTTTGTCGTTCATATTAAGTATGGTTTAATGTTTGAACTCTTTTTGGATTTGATTTCGCATTTTGCTGCTATAATTTCCTTTTAAATATTCGTATACTCGAACACTTGTGCTAGACACCCAAATCTAAGTAAATATTGGACTGCGAGAGATTTTAAGAACTTGCAAGCAACACAGGTACAAAGATCGTGATAACCATTTCATTCTTATAAATGGTTGTAGTTTCTTCCCTTTCAATCAAGCTAGCAAGTTGATAACTACTTGGTTTTGTTTATTTAATGGCTAATTATGGTATTAATTCTAAACGGATCACCTTACCCACCAAGACCAAGCATAATTATGTCAGCCAACAAAAGCCACTGAAATTTAGGGGTGGGAATTGGATGGGGTATATTCGAAAATTGTGGGGATTCGAATAGATAGAGATGGGAGTAATTAAAGTCTTTATTCACGGGATGGGAACAAGGAAGTTTTATCACTGAAATTTAAATGGAGATGAGGATGGGGACGGGGATTATTATTATATTCAAATTGTGGGATAATTCAATCGTAACCTTATAAATAACTGTGGAGATTTCAAAAAATATTCGCAAGGATCTTCAATATTTTACAAATTTTTTTAAAAAATATATACTTATTTATCTATATACTCATAATATATATCTTAATAAAAATTCTAATCATATTATTATCACTTTAACTTTCTCTCAAACCTAGTACATTCAAGTTTCTCAACGTGTTTTTATCTTAGTTTTTAGATATAAGCTAAAATTTTTGTCTAAATCTTTATCAACACAACAATCTTTTAATATTTATCATCTTATAATTGTTTTCAATCGAAGTATTCGAACTTTATATTTTAAATTAAATGTCATTTATTTTGATTAGTAAAATAATATTTGTGTTTAATTTTTTGGGATGAAAATTCATCAAAAATCGCGGGATCCACACGGAGTAGATATAAAGACGAAAAAATCCTCAAAACTATTAAGGATAAAATAAAAATACAAAAGCGTCATCGTCCCACATGATTTTCACCCCTACTGAAATCTTTTCAGTTGATAATTACTCGTTACTTTTATAGAGGCATTGGTTGATTAATATAGATCAGGCACTACAGAGGTCATTAGAGGGGTAACTTTCTAACCCAATTGCTTTATTCACAATATCAGAATTCGAACTCTTGACCTTACCTAAGAGATCTAGTGCTTTATCCCACTAGACTATCAGGTTGTTGATAATGAAATTTAATTTTTATTTTAAATATGAATATAGAGATTATGAGGTGTAGATTTCTCCTGGACCAACCATTTTGCTGTATTTAATGTTCAAAGACCAATTATTATGTTTCAAATTAAAAGCAAGCGTTTATGTGTACAAGATGTGGTACTCGAAACCATTAGCTATAGCTCTGGACATACATATTTAGTATTAAGAACATTACTTCTTAATCCATTAATTAGTTAGCCACCATATCTAATGAATTAATGAATTATTGAGTAATGAACCTAGAATAAGATTATCTTTTGTTATCAACTGTGTGATCCACCCACACCGCCCAAATCTTGACAATCATGTGCTTTTGCCATCTTTTGCAACCAAAATAAGCAAAGAAAATCAACCCACAATGTTAAATTTCTTTATCTAATTATGATTCATCCTTAAAAACTCACAACTTAGTTTTTCTATTTCAATTGGTCATAATTAGTCCTCGTATTTTATGAAATTTGAGTTGTTAGTTCAAATGTTGATAATCACGTAAACTTTTTTTTAAAAGAAAGCGTGTCAACTAAGATCTTTAACTATTTGTTCTAGAGATTATTCACTAATAGTAAACTAAAACAGCTTCTAATAATCAAGTGGTATATCCAATTCTTTAATATATAAAATAACCTTGTTCCTACAACTACCATGATTATTGCCCCATGCTTCTACAAGTCTCTAAGCCAATACAGAATGAATGACATAAGTGGCACCACCTTTTTTGTTTTGTATTTCACCTCATGTAATCATACCACCATTAGCTTCTTTACACAAAAAGATACTAAAGTTATGCAGTTTCTTTGAAGAGCCGACACATTCACAATTTCACATTACTTTTTTTCTCTCACTTCCTCTCTCTAATGCTCTAATGGCCACTCAACTTAATTGCACTCAAATGTAAACCTTTTGAGACTCCAAAAGGAAAAGAGGGTTGTCTTTTAATTAGGTCCTTTGCACTCCAAGCTTTGATATTACTGATAAAGATGCAAGTTTCTCGTTTTCTAAGGCCATTTATCACCATTTTTGTATTATACTTTGTTCTTCTTTCACCACTTGTTTTTTGTTTATCTCAGGGGGAGATCACTGCTTCCGGCCATCACAAGAACATTGAAGAAAATGCACGTAAGGTATATGCAGAATTTCTTGGTCGAGCTTGCTTTGCCCTTCTTGTGTTTGTGAAAATTAAAACCGTTAGAACATTGTGCTGAGTTTTCTGCGGTCGGTATAAAATCCCGACTGTGAACACGTTCGTGTTATCAGCACGATGTTCTAACGAAAATATTGTTGAATGTTGGTATAACTGAATGCAGAAGATAGTTGACGTGAAATATATATAATTAAATAAAAGTGTGTGTGTTATGATTTGAGTTTTTCTAACCATGCTTTTCTTTGATTAACAATAATGTTTGCAGCTTAGTTCTCAAATGATATCTTATATTTCTGTTCATGGCCTTCTGCTTTGGGCTTCCATGGGATTGTTGATGCCTGTTGGGATACTTACTATTAGAATTGCTAACAAAGAGGAAGATGGGAAAAGGGTTAAATTTTTATTCTATCTCCACGCCATATTGCAGGTATTATCTCCTTCTTTCCTTTTTGTTGTAGCATATCGTGCTGATAACTGGGTTAGAAAGATCGCCCTCAAAACGAGTTTCTACGATAATCAATTTATATTAATTAGTGAATGAATCAAATACCGATTATTATACAATAAAAAAATAATTGTCTAAGTTTGTCACTTTCAAGGTTTTATTCTCTAACTCTAGAGAGTCTAAGGTTTATCGTCGAAGATTCGATATCACATCGAAATTAAGAAACAAAACCTTAAAAGATACATCAATTCTTCAACGATATCCAAAAATTTAAATATTTTTGTGTTATCAACATGAGTGAGTGTTGTGCGGCAGCCTAAAAACTGGCTAAAAATAATAGACTTAAAATGTTACCAAAACATATAATATTTTAGGTTGGTCCGTACAACCTAAAATTTTATTGATATAACCTAAATGTAGGGGTGATACAACCTAAAATGTTACTGATATGGAACCCGTTTATTCTATATCAACCCGAATTAAAAAATACATTATGATCCATATCAAATATATTTTAAAGATAGTCTCTTGAAATATTTTGATGTTTTTAAGATAGTCTCTTGGAATATTTGGATATATTTTTATAATATTAAGTTGATTGTATATTTTGATGTTTTTATAATATTTACTATTCAAAGGTTGTTTTACTATGTTGAATATTTGAGTTTGGCTTTAATCAAACAATATATTAGACTACACATTTGTGTTATATGTTGGTGATGTAGAATCATTGAGTGGATATTAATTAAATAAATATTTTTTATGATTTATTTTTTAGATAGATTGTTTGTTTTGTAATCATCGTTATTTTTTAATTCATTTTTATTTGAAATCTTAGATTTGTCAAGGGTTCAAGACACGTGTTTTCTTGTTCTTAATGGCAAAATAAATTGAAATTGGAGTGTCTAATGGTAAACCAAAATATGTTATGTATTTTGCTTACTTTTTTGAATTTGAAAAAAAAACGTTAAAATCATGGTTTTTAACCGAAACGAACCGCAAAATTTGATTTTTTACCATTCGGTTTCGGGTTTTTTTTTAAAAACACGGCAGTCTGTGGTTCGATTTATATTTTGTTAAAAACCAAACCGAACCAAATCCACCCCTACCTAAATGTTGTAGGTCTTGACAACGTTGTATCTAAATACCTTTTTGTAAACTAATTTTACATATACATGAGATCATAACCATTATTTGGGGTGCAAGAATGAGAAGAGAAAGAGGTGGTTGCATCATGCATGTTTTATTTCATTTTTTCATCGAATATTATAAACCCACTTTCACTTTAATGAGGATGTCCACAATTTTGAATTTCTTCAAATAGGCCATTAATTAACTGATCTAAACCAACTTGATCATGAAGACTTCAACACGAAGAAAAGAGATGCACTTCATTTGTCCATATAGGAACATTTATTTATTTAGACCCCCAATTTTTATTTAGTCAGACTTTACCCCCTCATTTTTTATAATTTTATACTTTGTTCCCCTAAGTTTGATTTCTGGCTTTGTCCCTGATCCATATCACACCACCATGTGTCATTTGTTTTTGGCTTCCATATTTTGCAGATGCTTGCGGTGCTTCTTGCAACAATTGGAGCTGTCACGTCCATAAGGAATTTTGAGAATTCCTTCAGCAACCATCACCAAAGATTAGGTTTAGCCCTTTACGTTGCCGTTTCGATGCAAGCCATCATTGGATTTTTCAGGCCTCGTAGGTAATACATTGAGTTACTTAATGCTCTAATTCTGAACTTCAATCCCTTTACTTTTCAAAAGTTGAAAATGCAGTCCCTACTTAAGGGTGAAATTGAAAATCCATCTTAAGAAGGTTATAATTGAAAATTTATTTATTTTGATGGTCAAAGTACAATTTAGTTAGTATTATCTAGTTGCATTAACTTCTCAGTTTTAACAAAATTTGAATTCTAACAAATTAAAATACATGAATTAACTTCTCACTTTTCGTAAAGTAAAAAGGCTTAAACGAAGAAAATCAACTCCTAAGCTATACTCTTTGTTTTCATTTAGCTCTTAAACTATTTATCTAAACTATTATTTCTAATCACTTTAAATCTGATAATTATCTAAGTAAAAAAATAAGCTATTTTGGCCAATAAGATGTTGACACGTCACAAATTTTTTTAACTAATAGATAGGTTAGGTACTAAAAGCAAAAAAGAAAAGCATAGGTTAGGTACTTGTTTTGACCAAAAAATAGCTTAAAGGCTAAAAGCAAACAGAAGACATAGTTTAAACACTGATTTTCATTTAAGCCATGTAAAAATGAAGAAATTTAGAACTAGATTTCGAGATAAACTCACTTTTTTTTTTCATTTTTCTTGCCTTTTTTTTTTGCAGAGGAAGTAAAAGAAGCACATGGTATTTAACACATTGGATTCTTGGAACACTAACATGTATGGTGGGGATTATTAACATCTACACTGGTTTAAAAGCATACCACAAGAAAACATCAAAAAACACTACTATTTGGACCATACTTTTCACTGTTGAGATCTCCTTCATTGCATGTTTTTACCTCTTCCAAGACAAATGGGAATATATACAGAAGCAAGGGCTGGTACTAGGCAATAATAACAACACTAGTCCCCAACATCTTACTCCACCTTCAAATCAAGACCAATAGAATGCAATCGCCGAAAGGGATAACCAGAAGGTGGTGTTGCCTCAATCATGTGCCAAGCCTAATGCTCTTGGGAATTTGTTTGACTAACTTTGGATTCTTTTAGTTTATTTCTTAGCTTTTTTTTATATATTTATATAATTTGATTGAGTAGTGAAAAGGCTTCATACTCTACATTTTGATGCCTTTCACAATCTCCTTGAATTATAGTTTTGATGGAGTATTTGTCATGTATCAAAAAGTGGAGTATGATCCAATGATAACGTGTCATTTTTCTATTGGATGAAAATTTGGGTTTTTAGGTAATTGTGATGAAGGATATTATGAGAAACAAATTGCGTGTAAAGTGAATGATTATGTTTGACAGAGGTTAGGCTTGTAAACTGAACTTGTTATATTACGTGGGAGAGACATTTATATTTTGTCCTTCAATTTTTAATTTCGATTCTGTATAACTCGTCTTTTTTAGATTTTAAAGTTAATTATATACCTCAAAAAGAAAAAATAATGAGAATATAAGTGATTATACGAGTACGAGTTAAGTTGAGCGACAATAAATAGTAATATGCGTGTATAACACTTGTTTTCAATCACTCATTAACTAAACTTGCATCATTTCTTGGAAGTACAATGTCATGCACCTACGAAATTTGAAATCAGACGGTACCAAATCAAATACATCAATTTGGATTCCATTTTCCTTTTGACAACAAAATTTGGTTTTGTATTGGAAAAAGAGATGGCACGGTAAATAAGGCACCTCCCAAACTAAGCAATAGGGAAAAACCAACTGAAACTGAAAATAAAACATGCAGCATTAAAATGTCTGTCTCTTCAACCATGCAAGACGCCTAGGAACATGAAAACATAAGAAATTTGTACCCTATTTTATATGGATTTATTAATCAATACTAGTTTTAAGGTTAGAATTTAGGGTTGAAACTTAAGGTTTAAGAGTTTAAAATTTAGGTTTCAAAGGTTATGGTTTAGAGTTTAGGATGATATAGTTAGAGATTTAGATTTTAACTTATAAACCCTAAAATCTAACCTCAAACACTAAATTCTAACTATAATTCATCAATATTAAACCACTAAACATAAGTCCCTAACTTCTAAACCTTAAAATCTAACCCTAAAATTAAAAGAATTGTAAAAAAAAATTGTTTACACCAGAATAACTACCCTTTCTTATATTAATATAACATAAAACTACAATGAACTGATTTCGAAAACCTTAAAAAAAAACCAAAAGATACCAAAAAATGTAAAAGAAACGAAGACAAAAAGATGCTCTAAATGACACGTGACAAGGGCATTGTTGAGAATTCACCAGCATCATAAATCTGGATGAAAATCGTATGCTCCCCATTTATATTTTACACTAAAAATAAGTTTTAGAGTATAAAAAATTCAGGATAAAGTTTATTTTTTAATATATATAGTTTAAAATTTAAAATTTAAAGTTAAAATTTATAATTTAATTTTTAAGTATTTTTTTTAATTGAGGACATAAAAGAGGGCATGAGGGCTGAAGAATTTTGTTCCATAAGTCTCCATATATCTAAAACAGTTGAGATTACTCCTCATCTCAGTTCCCTCTGAACACATAGACTCAAAAGCAAAACCCCTTTTTCAGACACTATTCAAAATGGCTTCCAGTGATCATCACCACCATCACCATCATGACCATGAACATGCCCATGCCCATGCCCATGATGGGTAAGTGTATCTGTATTCTCATATGAGTTTTGGCAGTTCTTTTAATGGAGTTTTGACTTTTTGACGCTCTGGGTTTTTATTTTATATGTTTTGGTTGTGCAAAGTAAATCAACAACATCATGGGTGGGAGCTGATGGGAAGGTTTACCATAGCCATGATGGACTGGCGCCGCACTCACACGAACCCATTTACTCGCCTGGATACTTCACCAGAAGAGCTCCACCGCTTGTCAACAGGGATTTCAATGAGAGGGCTTTCACTGTTGGTATTGGTGGCCCTGTTGGTACTGGGTAATATATTCCCTATTTTCCATTCAATTTGCTTTCACTTATTCTGCGTTCTCTTATTTATTTGCTTAACAAATCATCAATTTTGCTACTTTACTAGAATTTTCAACTAAGATGATGCTTTATTGTACATCAATTAGTGGGACTTCGACTTGGATATAAAGATTAAGATTATTTATATGAATTTTCAACAAAGATTATGCTTTATTGTACCTCAATTAGTGTAGAATCCATTGACCAATTTACGCTGATATAGAGTAGTCTAGTCTCTAAAATGGGCCATGTTTCCTTTCTAAAGTCGTTCCGTGAGTCCAACGGTATGGCGGATGCCTTTACTGAAGCCAGCATCGAGTGACTGAATTTCTGTCCTGGTGATGCACTGAATGCTTTGTCAAAGTTGTTTTCTATTTTGTTGTAATATGGTGTTGTAATATGTCACCGTTGTTTACCGGTGATTCTCTATGTCTTAATAAAATTTTACATTGGGTGATCAAAAACGTAGTTTACTCTCTCCAAGCCCCTGATTTTTTTCTTTCCTGTACAAGAATTTTTGGTCTTTGTTTTATCGAACTAGTTTTCCGATCCCCTGAAATGTCTTTGTTAATGTCCAAGCTTTCTCTTTTGTTCTTTTCCTGGTCATGGTCTATCATTGTTTTTCTCTAGTTTATTTGTATGACTATTATGCAATTCTTGGTGATATCCTAAAACATCCTAAGAAATGGAATCTGATGAAATATTGTTTCCTGCCATGCAGGAAAACGGCTTTAATGCTGGCACTGTGCACATCTTTGCGAGATAAGTACAGTCTTGCTGCTGTAAGTATAGTTCATCTTGTACTTTGATTTACCAGTCTATATTATGTTAAATTGAACTCGTTTTGAGCTCTTTGATATCGATTTATATGCTTTCGGAGGAAAAGTTTTCTGAATGTTATCTAGACTGTGAGAATAGTTGATTCAGTTGTGCCACAATGGTCAGTCTTTAAACAAGTTACGGTTTGAGCAGCTAACCCAAACTTGAACTGATGCATTGAGAAGCATTTCATAAACTTCAGGTGACAAATGACATATTCACAAAAGAGGATGGCGAGTTCTTGGTGAAACACGGGGCACTTCCCGAGGAAAGGATTCGCGCTGTAGAAACAGGAGGTTGCCCACATGCTGCTATCCGTGAAGACATCAGCATCAATCTCGGTCCTCTTGAGGAGCTTTCTAACTTGTACAAAACAGATTTACTTCTTTGTGAATCTGGAGGAGGTAAGTACAACTCTTTTTTTAAAGAGGTTTGGCATGAAAATTTCGAGGATGTGCCACATTTTGAAAGTACCCAACAAGGTGTTTTTGTGCTAATTGGAAAATGAAAAATAACTTACTGGTTTTGTTATGTGAATTTCCATGGATGCAGATAATTTAGCTGCCAACTTCAGCAGAGAACTAGCCGACTATATTATCTATATAATAGATGTATCCGGTGGTGATAAGATCCCTCGGAAGGGTGGCCCTGGCATTACCCAAGCTGATCTCCTGGTATTTCAATTCATTTTGCTTATCGTGCTGTTCCATTGCTTTGAATGTGCTTATTCGGAGTTCTAACATGAATTTGTAACATTTTCTTAATAGGTGATAAACAAGACTGACCTCGCACCTGCAGTCGGAGCGGATTTGGGAGTCATGGGACGCGATGCGCTTCGTATGCGTGATGGAGGGCCCTTCGTATTTGCTCAGGTTATCTTGAGTAGTTGAGTGCATCCTTCACCATTTTACGAAATAAAACCATTGATATTATTCTCAGTAGTCATCAATTACTCGATAGTTATGATATTATTATCATATTCATAAGAATAATATCAGTAGTTTTATTATACATTGACATTATCATAAAACAATTGATTTACTCACAAATCAACAAAATCGTTATGATATTAATATCTTGAAACTTGTATCATCCTTGGAACTACATAAACAACATTTTACTATGTAATGATTTGTGTAAATCATACATTCGCAGGTGAAGCACGGGAATGGTGTGGAGGAGATAGTAAACCACGTACTACAAGCTTGGGAAGCAGCGACCGGGAAGAAGCGCAAATGAACATTCCTATGAAGAAACTGTCGAGTTCTTCATACGTTGTACTTGTAGTTATGTTATGTTTCTACTATCAATAAGCTCTTCCTTTCATCAATAAAAAGACGAAAGTACGTATGTGATAACTTTGAAGGAGGATTGATTATAGTTTCTTGTTGTTAAAAAGACATGGTGATTGAAGTTGCACAATCCTTATATTATGCATGTCTGATGTTATAGTGTTGCAAAGAATATGTTGAGGTAACAGAATTTGAGTTATAGCTTTTGCTAGGGGTGAGAACATGTGTTTATGCAATGAAAAAAGAAAGTACAAGATTGTTAAAATGAATCGACTCCGCTGGGAATTGAACCCAGAATCTCTGGTTCCGTAGACCAGCGCCTTATCCATTGGGCCACGGAGTCTCTTAGTTGTAATGATCATGAAACTAATATTGATTTCTAGGGAATTGTAGATGGCTGTTCTAGAGGGAGCCCCCAAAAGGCTTCTATTCTTAAATCCATCAACACAGAATCACAGATAGAAGAACAGATAAAATTTGATCATTTAGCAAGTTTCAGATAAATTTTATAAAAAGAAAAAAAGTATCTGCACTATAAAGAAAGGTAAACTTGCTTTAAGTTTTCTACAGCATTTTTATCTCCCATAGATATCCTTCAATAGCAGATAAGCAGCAAATAGATAAAGCAGTTATCTTGCTAAAAGTTTTCGCCTTTGCAGGAAAGTGGCAAAGACGAAGAAACCGAAGATGATTCCGAGTATGATGAATAAATCGAAACCTTGGTGTCGTTGTACCAGGCAATGCATAGATGTAGTGGTTTTAGTTGCACATATTAATGTAGGGGAAAATGTTCATCAACCCTGTATCATTTTTAGAACAATACAAATCAAATTGGCTCGACCGACTGGACTACAAGTAGAGTGATAAAAGGACTTGCATTTAAGTCTTTTGTTCAAAATTTGTGTGTTAGACAGGAACAGCAGGCCTGAGGGAGATGAGCGCTTTCTTAATTCTCTCAAAAGCTGCTTGTAAGGTGGTGAGGGATGCTGCATACGATATCCGGATGCAACTATCGTCACCGAATGCATCTCCAGGGGCCAGTGCAACCTGAGCCTTGTCCAGGAAGTATCGGCAAAGTGAGGCTGAGTTTTCGATTTTACCGAAACCTTCAGCTTCTATTCCATAGTAAGAACTGAAATCGATGAATAGATAGAAAGCTTCCTGAGGTTCAGCTTCCTAACGACTTCCAGTTCCCTGAAGCTATTAACCAAGAAATCCCGCCGTTCCCGAAATGCTTTCACCATGTCGGAAACCGGTTCCCCACCGGCATAGCCCAAGCCTACTGCAGCAACTCCTGCTTTTTGAGATATGCTACCAGCTCCAGAACTGAAGTGAGCCTGGATTTTATTAAATGCTCAAATAAAGTGCTCAGGTCCGGCAATGTATCCGAGTCGCCAACCGGTCATTGCAAAGGCCTTAGAAAAGCCATTGACAGTTAGAGTCCGCTCCCACATGCTGGCAATGATGCAAAGCTCGTGTGAGTTGCCGGTGCATAAATAATAAATTATATGTTCGTATATTTCATCGGACAGCACCAGCAGCCTCGGATGCTTTGCTACGACTTCGGCAATTCTTTCGAGCAGTGCTTTAGGATAAACGGACCCGGTTGGGTTCGATGGAGTGCATAGAATCAACAGCCTCGACTTTTCAGTGATTTTAGACTCGAGGAGCTTCGGATCCAACAGGAAATCTTCAGAACCGAGCGTCGGAAGAATAACAGGCCTTGCATCGGCCAGCTTGGCCATTTCTGGGTAGCTCCCCAATACGGAGCAGGAATTATTACCTGAAATAAACTGTCACAACCCTATTTTAGCTCGAAATCAAAAACCCTAATTTTAGAATTTCCGAAAATTTAAAAATCGGAATTCGGGACCCATTTGAAACTCTACCTCATCCCCAGGAGAACAAACAGCAAGAACTGCTTGAAGGAGACACTGCTTAGCACCATTACTGACCACAATTTCATCAGGTGTACAACAGATCCCGTTCTCTTCTTTCAGCTTATGACAAATCACTGTACGAAGCAACAAAGAACCTGCATTGAGAGTGTACCTGGTGTGACCTTCACGGATGGCATTTATCCCGGCCTCGGCTATAGCGGCCGGGTATCGAAATCGGGCTCTCCGGCAACCAATCGAATAACAGGGACACCGGCTTGTGCAAGAGCAATTGCATGTTATAGACACGGTCTTTGAAGGGTTCACAAAGTTGACTCGGGGGCTCAAAGATATGTCAACTTTGTTCACTTGGTCGGACATGCTGTTGTTGATGTCGATGATTTGTTGGTTTACATACTCAGTAGATCGGTCAAGAAGAGATCGGGGAAAAGCCAACGTGAGATATCTGGGAAGTCTCGAGCGTACGGATAATTTATTTATTCATTTGCATGTGAAGGGTACTTTTTTGCGTAAAGTACACAAATGGTCACTAAACTATTCAAAAAATACAAAATGGTCACTAAACTTTCTAAAGTTACATAATGGACATTAAACTTTAGTTTTTTGTTACATAATAACCACTGAGCCGTTAACTGTCGTTAAGTGAATGACGTGGTAGTTACGAAAATTTGAATAACAGTACATTAATCCTCCATATTTACACATTCAATTAATTTAGTCTTAGTTTAACAACAATTAATGGTTCAGTGACCATTTTATAACAAAAAATTAAAATTTAATGCCTATTATGTAACTTTTAAAAGTTTGGTGACTATTTTAATTTTTTTGAAATAGTTTAGTGACCATTTGTGCACTTTATCCTTTTTTGATAAACATGTGAAGGGTACTTCGGGTAAAAGGCAAAAGGGCTATAAAATATCATATTTTTTTGAGGAAAAAATATCAAACACTAGCCGAAAAGAAATATTATTTACTTTTTGGCGTCGTTATATATATTCTAATATTAAAAATAGGGTTTAGGATTGAATTTATAGTTGAAGTTTATAGTTTAAATTTAGAGTTTAGAAATTATGTTTAAGGTGTATGATTTAATTGCTTAGTATTGAGAGTTGAGACATAGATATGGACATAAAAAAGGGACTACAAATTTTTGTTACACATAGTTGGCTTGTTGTTACACTTGGACTACATGTATTCTCGATTAAACGAAAAAATTATCCCTGTTTTGTTTCTCTTTTTATATTCCAGCATTAAAAAATTAAACCTTACACTCTAACCATAAATTCTAAATCTTAAACCCTAAAAACTAAACTTTATATCTTAAACCTAGACCTTAAATTCTAATCATAAACTTAATTTTTTAATATTAAGACATACATAGGGCACCGAGAAATAAAAGATGATTTCTATTCTAATTAATTCTCTTGAAATATAATATAAACAATTGCCATGGAAGAAATATTGGTGTGAATGCTAAGAAATTATTTTAAATTTTTTAATAAACTGGAAAATAATATAGTATAGCTTAAATTATCAGTAAACATTTGTAATCACTCATTTTCACTTGTAAATACATATTAATATTGCATGTATATTTATTATATTATATGAATGTTACTAATATAAATATAAGGTGTGGTGTGTGCATGTATATTATAAGCTATGTATGTATACGTATTAATGATGTATGTGTGTCGCGTATGTATCTAGAGTCTGAGCGTATTTGATTAATATATAGATGTTATGTTAATTATGGGTATGATTATATGTACGTATGCTAATATGTTATACTTGTATAAGTATATGTTTGCGTATGTATGTGTATTGCTATTATAATACTAATTATATTATTATTAATATAATTGGGCTGATAAAATGAAATAAAAAAAATTAAATATATTAAACCCAAATAAAAATTACAGTCCAAGTCCAAATATCATTACAAGACCCAAACCCAAATCCTATCTAATTATAATTATGGTGTGCAGGTGACTGTGGGCCGTTGGATCAAGATCTGATCCAACGGCCACGATACAACCAAGAAGTCAAAAATATCTACCAGCCGCGTGTTCCACACGTATGGACCGTTCGAATGCCACGCGCGCGTGTGGTCCACGAGCGGACGCTTTAATATCCCACGCGCGCGTAAGATCCACGCGTTCTGACTCCTCGACTGCGGAGCTCCACGTGTCAAGATCTGGAGTCGTCTCATCAAATCGAGGCTTCATCCAGGCCGTTCGTCCTTCAAGCCATCTCGACCGTTATATCAGATCTGATCTAACGGCCGAGAACGCGTCTGGCCGCTGGCAGAACACCCATACCGCCACCATGCCGATATTCAACCCCCGTGTTCAGAACATGCCCAATACAACAAGCAACAAGTTGTCAGTTCAGATCTGAAAAAGCAAGATGCAACTTGCACCAAAACAAAGACAATGATATATATGAAACAAGGACTTTTGTAACAGGGGAGAGTTGTAACAGAGGGGGGTAACAAAAAAAACAGAGAGTGTGGTAACAGAGATCTTGTAATACAAAAAACTGAAAGTTGTAAACATTCAAGTGATAATCGAAAGAAAAGTCCAGTGGTAAATACTCGTTTCTCTTTTTTATTTTTGCATACATATACAAAAGAGGTAAACATAAACAAAAAAAAAGGAGAGTCGTCTTACCGTCGCCGTTTGTGGGTCTTCCCTTCCTCAGTGATAAGCCTTTCGGCTTCTCCAAGCCTGATATGGTGAACTAAAGGGAGGGGAAGACCCCTTGTAGTTTCGTTTTGGTTTAAAAAAATATTTTTTTCGCTTCGTATTTTCTAGATCTAGGGCAAATAAGGGTGTATCCTCTGAATCTAACCACGGATTCATGTTGAGGATAAAAGAGGGTTATTTTGGTGTGTTTTGGAGGCTCGCCGGCGGCGGAGAATACGGCGGCCGGCCGTCGGATTCTGGGTTTCATAAGATCAGTTGAGAGAAAATAAGAACGGGGCTGGGTTATGAAAATCGAAAAATGAAATGAAATGGTGAAAATTTGGTTTCGGTCTAAAAATAGCCTTTATATAGGTATTATTATTTTGCTAAATGGGTAAATTACACACTTAATCCTACCGCGTTTTCAATATTTTCGTTTTTGTCTTGCCGCATGGTATAATTACAATCCCAGTCCCCCTGATATTTCAAAATCTTGTAATCCAGTCCCTAAATTACACCGAATCAGTTTTCAAATGGTAAAATTACGCCTTTAGCCATCCCGCGTTTTTGAACTTTTCATTTTGGGTCTGCCCCTTGGTCTAATTACAGTTTTGATCCTTTTAGGTTTTGTTTGTTTCGCATTTTCGTCCCTAAATTACATGTTATTGTTATTTAATTTCTGCCACTAACTTTTATTTTTCTTTCATTTCAGTCCTATTTCTTTGTAAATACTCATGTTCGTATTATAATCGTATATGTTGATATTCTATTATTTTATTTTATGTCCCTCGTATATGCCTCGTATTTTATGATTACATGTATATGTGTGTTAAGCTTATAATAGTCATGTATTTTTTATCCGGTTATTCGTATTAAAGCATGTTATGTTCTATTTGACTCGTAAACGGCATGTTCTTGTATTTTTATACGTATTGTATGTTTTCTTGGCTTTTAGGTTACGTGTTAGTGTGTCTTCTTTTATGTATAATATATTGTTCCATATATGTTGAAATATGTTTTATTACTAGCATGTGTGTCTTTTTGAAATATTTGTTCGTCTATATACGTAATTATTCCTGCATTGTTATTCTGACTTGTTAAAGTTGTTTTTATCTATTATTTAGAATAATATGTATATATGCATGTTTTAGTCTAGTATATCATTTATGTTAGATTAGTATTCTGTTATGTCAATATTTATTGCATTTAAATATTTTGCCATATTTTATATTTTTGCCACTAAGATTGCATATGATTTATAACTTGTTAATACGGTGCCCTTTTATCCGAGCGTAAACGGGGCCAGTATCAGGCGTAGTGATAGTGGTTGGGCGTTTATTCTCGGATAACGGGGCCCTTAAAATTTATTCGCAATTATGACTGAATTTTAAAATAATCGTCACTTTAATCCGGAAAATCCAATATTAATAAAGCGGTAATTATTAAAGTACCAATTTTGAGCGGTGTGGGGGTGCTAATCCTTCCCCATCCGTAACCGACTCCTGAACCTAATCTTTATGAATCTCTGGTTTTATGGTGTCCGGCCTACCTAAGTGGCCGGTGGCGACTCCATTTTTTAAATGCAGTTTCTTTTAAAACCCCACGGAATAAATATTTTATATCCAAAAGATTTACAAACACCTCTCAAAACACCCTTCGAAAACCCTCGTTTTTTTAGAGATTTAAAAAAAGACATCGCTACAACATTATTTTTTAATACTCTAAAGGTAATTACAATATAGTATCTATTTATATATATTCATAACCTTTTGACAATACACACTCTTTATAGACAACGATTGAACCCGAATCTTTTAAGATAAACATCATATGCTTTTTTATCATTCTTTAAAAATGATGTTTTAAAAATTTAAAGTTATAAGTTAATACAATAATGATTTTTCATTTTGATTCTTCAAAATTTTATAAATTAAGTTTGTCTCATAAAAAATAAATTATTTAAAAAATACTCAATAAATATTATCATATGACTTTTCATCTTATTTCCCTTTTCATTTATGCCCTTCATTTTTAAATTTTGTAAAATTGACTTATTTCGAGAAATAAAAAAATCTTAAGTCTTAAATATTTCGATTTCAAAAACACATTAGTTTGAAAATGAAATCAAAGCTCCGACTCCTAAAAATTAACTTTCGTGTTAAACAAATATAGCAGATAAATTTGAGAATGAGAACGAAATAAAAAAGTTACACTTGACAAAAAAAATTAAGTACTTCAAAAAAAATTAGTGCGAGGCCATTTTACCTAAATATAATAATTTAACAAATTATTTATCGAAATAATACTCTCTCAAAACTATATATCAAAATATAACTTTTTAGTTGAAATATTGGGAAGATGTAGTTGACTAGATACACTTTCGTATGTGTGATGCCGAAACCCTAAAAAAATAATATTGACATGACACGTTTTCGCTTACGTTGCACGGTTCTAGAAAGGTGTGGCTAGTGAAGTATTTTTTGTTAGATTTTTTGTAAACTAACATGTACTACACGTGTTATATATTTTTGTATAAAATTTATTAATTTTTCTTCTTTTTCGTTATTTAATTTTTCTTTACTTTCACTTGCGTTGCACGATCCTAGAAAGGTGTGGTTGATGAAGCATGTTTTTGTTAGATTTTTCGTAAGCTAGCATCATACATGACCAAATATGAAGAAGAAAAAAATAACTTAGTTTGCTTTCACATACGTGGCGTTGAAACCTTCATGCTCGTGCTAATACATGTCTTCAACATGTATTATGCGTGTTACATCTTTTTGGATAAAATTTATTTAATTTTTTTTGTTGCTTTTCTTTTTCTTTATTTTTTACACCTAACCATCTCAAGTTATGAAAAATTCAACAAATGTGAGTTTTATCATTCGTACCTTCCTAAGAATGTGTCACTTAAGCAAAAATATGTCATGTCAGATGTGTCTTCAATCTGTATCAAAAACATTTCATTTTTATAAATTGTCACAAAATAATATTATTTTAAAAATTAGTTTTAAAAATCAGTATATTTTAATAATGTTATATAATTCTACACTTATTTTTAAAGTAAACTAAAATTTTAACCCCTAAAATAAGAAAGTTTATGAACTTGAATAACTTCTTTTTATACTTTGGCATTTAAGTAATGAGAAAAAAACTTAGAGCAAAGCAATTAAAAGAAATTCCAAGTCAACTGCACCTTTTTGGACATTTCTGTTATGCAGCCAGAGACATGACGCATGATTTTATATTAAAAATAGTGAATTTATAAATTTTTTAAAATGTGAACTTATAAAATTTTAGAATATATAAAAAAATTTAAATTATGTATAAATTTTAAATTTTTAAAAGGGCGACTGACTCTTCCAATTCCCTCGTAGTCAATTCTTGTAAACTGCAGTTAAAACTGACGTGACCAATTACAACTAAAAATATTACCAAAACCTACGACATTTTCACACTTTCTTTAACTTCAGCACATACCTTTCGATTCAATGACTATGTTCACCCGGCTCGTAAAACTCACCTGCCCGCACCCCTCGAACGGAGACTAGTTGTTCGCCTACGACCACCTCAAAACAGGGGAAATTACAAAACAACAAAACTTCATAATATTATTACTGATAATTGCTAATGTTCAACAGTTTTTATTCTTTTTAAAGTTAATGGCCCGTTCAGTGCAGTTTCTTCACTCAATTTTTGGAGAAATTTGATCGAACACTGAAATTTTACTTCTTTTTATTTAGTTTTTATGCCGAAATTAGTCTCAAATGTTGCTTTTGGAGAAGCTAGAACTTTCAGCTTCTCTTTAAGCGCAGCTTTTTTTACTCAACCTAAGATTTTAATAGCTCTGTCGAATGAAGTCTAAATAAGAGTATTGTTTATTAAACACCCTGCTGTCCAGCAACAACTCAATATTTAAAAGAAAGAGAATCAATTAGAAGAATCACGCTGGAGTTATATTTTGGTGTATATAAAATGTAAGCTCACAACTTTTTACGTAGGTATAGGACCAATAATTAATGTTAAACTTAATAACATTTATTAAACAACAAGCTAAACTTAACCAAACTTAATTAGGCTCAATTAACCATCAATTAATGTTAAATTTAATAACATTTATTAAACCACAATTAAAGCTAAGCTTAAGTAAACCTAATTAGGCTTTATTAACCATCAATTATGTTCTGTCACTTTCGTCTACCGGACCATGGAGTTGGCGATTCCAATGGCAATTGTCGATGCCACTTGCACGTGCAAGGGTTCATCTTTTTCTTGTATTTAGATTCTGCTAATATATCAAGGGAGTCTAACGTTTAAGGTGTGGCTAAAAAATGGCGAGTTTTGAAATTTAAGGTTTATGATTTTAAAGGTTTATGTTTTTAAGATTAAAAATTAAATTTTTAAAATTTAGATAATAGAGTTTAAATTTTAGGAATTTAAAGGTAAAAATTTTAATTTTTAAAGTAAATTTAGACATACTTACAAAAAGTTTTATGTTCACTATCAGTACATGATATAATAATTTCACCCAATTAAGGACCAAAAATGAAGAAAAGAAAGAGTAACTTGACACGCTTTTTGGAAAACATTTGTTTATTTTCATCTACTTTTTTTTTCTTTTTCTTTATTTTGCACCTTAACCTATCTTCTCAATTATATGTCACACAAGTAAAAACATATCATGTCAAATGTGTCTTTACTCTACATGTCATAAAGGGTGTCATTTCGATAAATTATATTTAAAATGTTATTTTATTTTTTTTTAAATTGTATATAATTTGAACACTTACTTTTTAAGTAAATTTATACTTGAGTAACTTTTTGATACATATGTTCAATAAAAAAATACACAAGTTTAAATATTTACTCTTTAATAATTTAAATTTTTAATTCTAAATTCTAAATTTTAACATACAAATTAAACCTTTAACGCCTAAAATAAAAAAAAAACTTGTGCAATCCTTTGTTAGGAATTTGGTATGTGGCAAAATAACTAAAGCGATAACGACATACACCAAGACATGCACATGAGACAAAATTTAACGTGGTTCAATATAGCCTACCTCCACGGACGAGAGAAATCAATCCACTATCAACGTGGAGAAGTCGAAGAGTACACGTACATGATAACCCATGTAATCCCAAAACCCGGTGTATAAATCTCATGACCCGGTAGAACCAAAACACTCTTCCCGACATCCCTACAATACTCATCTCTACAACGTAGGCATAATAGTTGTAGAGAACCTAAAAGTGGTTACATCTCTCCAGAGTAATTCCCCTCTCTCACATTCTCTCATAAGTCAAAAGGTTAAACATAGTCTATATTTATAGATCCAAATAGTTGGTCACCAAGAAACCTTATTCAATAAGATCTCTACCTAAAATAGATATTTACTTATTAAAGTAAATCCTAATTATCAAGTAATTTTCAACCACTAAAATTACAATAAAAACCCAACTTAATTACCGATTAGAATTTGAATTAAAATATAGCATCTTTAAACTACACAACATATGTATCAAATAATTCTCCTCTAATTCTTTAGCATTCGAATAATGAGAAAAAAAAATCAGGGAAACCAACTAAAGGAAAATCCAAATCAATTACACTTTCTTCAACTTCAGCACGTTACCTTTGTCTTCACTGACGATTTTTATCCAACACGTAAAACTCACCTTCCCGCCCACACCCCTCAAACGATAACTAGCTGTTCGCCTACGACCACCTCAGAACTGGGGCAATTACAAAACAACAAAACTCCATAATACTGATATAATTGCTAATATTTAACAGTTTTAATTATTTTTTAAGTTAAATAAGATATAGAAAATTCTTTAAAAACTTTAAAATTCTTTTAAAAAAATCATACTTTTGTGTCCAGTGTTTACACTCGTGTTCTGATAACATTGTCGAAAACGGATACAAGCAGCCCAGTGATGGTTGGTGTCTGTCACATTGTAATCAAAGAAACAGCACTCGCCCGGTTCTGCTTCTTTCGTCTACCCAACCTGATCGAGTTGGCAATTATCGATGCCACTTGCATGTGCAAGGGTTTCATCTTTTTCTCCTTGTATTTAGATTCTGCAAATATGTTAAAAGCCACTGCAATTTTGGAAAGTACCCTTGTAGCTGTACCATTTCAGCTCCTAGCTTGACCTTTTCCTTTGTCTTTGGCCCTTGCCCACCGAACGAACGCGAACAAATGTATATTTATATTCGTTTGTTTAATTTTAACCGAATAAATAAATAAATACGAATAATTAAACGAATATAGTTTTTTGTTCGAGTTTATTTGTTAAGGAATGTAGCTTGTTCGTATTTGTTCATTAAAATAATAAATGAACATAAACAATCACAAACAAAATAACATAAAAGACACATGTGAATAAATTTAAACTAACGAACATATGTGAATCAATTTATTTTTTTAAATTAATACTTTTATTATGAAAAATAATACATATAAATAAACATATGTGAATAAATTTAAACGAACATAAATGAGCGGATTACCGAATGTTCACAAACATAAATGAACGAACGGACATTTTGTTTGTGTTCGTTCATTTAATTAAACGAATAAAAATTTTTATACATATTAGTCCGTTTAATAAATAAGCAAATTTTCCATCAAACGATTCGTTGAGGGTTTAGTTCGTTTTACAACCTTATTTGTCTCATTTTTTTGTTTTTATTTTTAAAATAAAATCCGAAATTAAATACAATATTACTAAAGATTAAAACTTTAATTTAACAGAAAGTTTCATCACTAAATTACGGATTCGGTTGACACATTTCTTTTTTCGTTAAAATCTTACGTAATGTTTGGTCGAAAGGAATGGTAGGTAGTGACAATGAAATGATGGAGTTACTAAAAATTAGTACAATGTAGAGCACTACTCAATCGCGATCGACTCGTTTCATAAGTATATTAATCAAAATAATTTTCGGTTGATGAATAGTGATTTATTATTTTTTACACGGACGATTACCGATCTAAATGGAGTGGCGAATGTTTTCTAGACAATCATTTTTGTTGATCTTTTTTTGTGATTAATTTTTTTATTTATATGAATCAACTGATCACAAAATATTTTTTAAATGATTTCTACTTAAAAAAATTGCTTTTATTGGATCACAAAATATTAGTCATATTTAATAGAATACTTAAAAAAATTCGACAGAGGAATCAACACATAACATCAGTGATTCAAAGGAGCCAGCCAGGCCACCCATTATTATAATGATGGCCGCCTGCAGGATCAAAAAAATAAAAAATAAAAAATAAAAAAAACTTCATGCAGGAGACGTTCTCTCCCTAACATACCATATATTTTAAATATTAATTTTAAGTTAGATTATTTACTAAATTTATCGGGCTACGGGACACTTTTTGCTTGTCCCGTTATTATAATTTCTCTTCGAATCTGATTTTATTCAAGATTTTAATAATAAAATCCAGTTATTGAAAATAGAAAAAGAAAATATTGTTGTGAATAAAATAACGAAGAACAACGAACAAGAATAAAATAACAAAGAGATGAGAGAAAAAAAGGAGATTTGTATTATTCTTAAAGACTTGTGTACAATGTATTCATCAAATCATCTATTTATAGGCATAAGAAGTACATAATACATTAAACTCTAATTAATGAAGATAATATTCATAATGATAAAGTAAATCAAATCTCCTTGATAAAGTTCTTATCATGATAGACATCCACATAGATAAATATTCATAACACTCCCCCTTGGATGTCCTAAACTATGTGCCTCGTTAAAACCTTACTAGGAAAAACCCAGTGGGACAAAAACCCAGTGAAGGAAAAAGAGTACACTATCTTTTGATACGCATAACAGGTTGCCTCATTAAAAACCTTATCAGGAAAACCCATTAGGACAAAACCTTGGTTAAGGGGAAAAGAGTGCAAACGCGTATTTACTCCCCCTCATTTATGCATCACTAAGATCTCTGAGATGACGCAATCCAATGTTAAAAATCAACTTCTCAAATGTAGAAGTAGGAAGTGCTTTGGTGAATAGATCTGCTAAATTTTCACTTGAACGGATCTGTTGAACATCAATGTCTCAATTCTTTTGTAGATCATGAGTGAAGAAAAATTTTGGTTAGATGTGTCTTGTTCTATCACCCTTTATGTATCTTTCTCTCAGTTGAGCAATGCAAGCTGTATTGTCTTCATATAAGACCGTCGGAGTTACTCTTTCGGAGCATAAGCCACAATTTTCTCGAATGTAATGAACTATAGACCTTAACCATACAAATTCACGACTAGCTTCATGAATAGCTAAAATCTCAGCATGATTAGAGGAAGTGACAACAATTGTTTGCTTCATAGAGGGCCAAGAAATTGCAGTACCACAATATTTAAATACATAACCGGTTTGTGATCGAGCATTATGAGGGTCAGATAAGTACCCTGCATCTGCAAAACCAATCAATTCAATTTTGGATAGATTAGGAAAAAACAATCCCATATCTTTCGTACCTTGAAGACAACGAAATATATATTTGACCCCATTCCAATGTCTTCGGGTTGGACATGAACTAAATCGCGATAGCAAATTTACAGCAAATGATATGTCAGGTCGTGTATGACTAGAAAGATATATTAGTGCACCAATGGAACTTAAGTATAGTACTTTCAGACCAAGAAGATCTTCATCCTTATCCGGGGGACGAAAATGATCTTTATTTACATCTAACGACCTAACAACCATTGGGGTGCTTAACGAATGTGCGTTATGTATGTAAAATCTTCGTAATACTTTTTCTATGTATGTTGATTGATGCACAAGGATTCCATCCTTTAGGTGCTCAATATGTAATCCAAGACAAAATTTTGTCTTTCCAAGGTCTTTCATTTCAAATTCTTTATTTAGGTATTCCATTGTCATTGAGATCTCTTCAAGAGTCCCAATGATATTCAAATCATCAACATACACAACAATAATAACAAATCCTGAGCTAAATCTCTTAATAAAAATGCATAGGGAAATTCGATCATTCTTATAGCCTTCCACTAATAAGTATTCACTGAGGCGATTATACCACATACGTCCAGATTGTTTTAATCCATAAAGGGATCTATTTAATTTGATTGAATATTGTTATCGAGAACTTGAACTAACTGCTTATGGCAGTCTAAATCCTTCTGGAAGTCTCATGTAAATATCATTATCAAGAGGCCCATACAAATAGGCTGTAACAACATCCATTAGGCGGAAAGTAAGTCATTCTTTTATTGTCGGACTAATGAAAAATCTAAAAGTAGTTGCATCCACCACTGGGGAATATGTCCCATCATAATCGATCCCAGGTCTTTGTGAAAAACCTTATGCAACCAAACGAGCTTTATATCTCACAATTTCCCCTTTTTCATTTCTCTTTCTCACGAAAACCCATTTATATCCTACAGGTTTTACACCTTCCGGTGTACGAACTACTGGTCCGAACACTTCCCTTTTCGAAAGAGATTTTAGTTATGCCTCAATTGCCTCTTTCCATTTTGGTCAATCATTTCTTTGTTTACATTGTCCAATTGACATAGGTTCATGATCCACATCATTATCCAAAATTTCTAGTGCTATATTGCATGCAAATATATCATCGACGTCGATTTGATTTCGGTTCCACTTATTACCAGACATGACATAATTTATTGAGATCTCTTCATTTTCAGGTACCAGAGTTATGTCTAATGTCTCTTCTAGGGTTTCATTATTCTCTTCTGAAGACTTTTTAAAATTTATTGGTTCCTCAGTCGGATCATCTTTAGATATAAATCTTTTTATTTTCCGAGGATTCTTATTTTTGGAATCTACTGGTCTTCCACGCTTCAAGCATTCTCTAGACTCATTAGCAGCTAGAGTTTGCCCTTCAGGGACATCAATTTTAATTGGAGCATTCACAGCTGGTATATTCGACTTAGTCACTCTTTTAGGGTCAGTAAAAGCATATGGCAATTTATTTGCTAAGTTTTGTAAATGAATTATCCTTTGAACTTCTAGTTCACATTGTTGGGTACGTGGATCAAAATGAGATAATGATAATTCATTCCAACTTATTTCTTTACCTAGTTGTTTATTCTCTCCCCCTACTGTTGGGAAAACTGACTCATTAAAATGACAGCCAGCAAATCGAGCTGTAAATAAATTTCCCGTTAAAGGCTCGAGATATTTAATTATTGAAGGAGATTCAAATCCAATATATATTCCCAACCTCCTTTGAGGACATATCTTTATGCGTTGTGGTGGAGCAATCCGAACATATACCGCAAACCCAAAAATTCTAAGATGAGAAATATTTGGTTCCTGACCAAAAACCATTTGTAATGGGGAGAACTTATGATAACTTGTTGGTTTGATGCGAATTAGTGATGCTGCATGTAATATGACATGTCCCCAAGCAGAAATTGGAAGTTTTGACTTCATCAATAACGATCTTGCAATTAATTGAAGACGTTTAATAAATGAATCTGCAAGACCATTTTATGTATGAACATGAGCTACAAAATGTTCAACACTTATTCCAATTGACGTACAAAAATCATCAAAAACATGGGAAGTAAATTCACCAGCATTATCAAGAAGAATTGTCTTTATAGCAGAATCTGGAAAATGTGCTCGTAATTTAATCAACTAAGCAAGTAACCTCGCAAACGCCAGGTTGCGAGTTGATAATAATGATACATGTGACCATCTAGTTGATGCATCAATTAAAACCATAAATTATCTAAATGGTCTACAATGAGGATGTATAGGCCCACATCTTGTATCCGTTCCAGAAAATTAATAGATTCATAATCTATCTTAGATAGTGATGGTCGAATAATTAATTTTCCTTGAGACCAATCATCACATAAAAACATTGTTTTGAAGAATCTATTAGTTCTTCAATAAATAACCACATGAAGATTCAATAACTTTTCGCATCATAATTAAACCGGGATGGCCTAACCGATCATGCTAAATAATAAAGTTATCAGTAAACTTATGGTTTACAATAGCATGAGCTTCAATTTTGTACTAATTCTTGTGTAGTACAATCTGCATGACAGTGCATGTAATTTTTTTTTCAATATTTTCTTATTGCCTTGAGTTATACTCGTAATATGGAGATAGTCAGCATCCTCTTGACTAATAATCTCAATATGACATATATTTCTTTAAAATTCAATAAGCCTCTTTGCGATTTTGACGAGTATATTGCATTGTGAATATGGAATTGAGTTCCATTTGGCAATAGCATATTTGCTCTTTCGGAGCCTTCCATGATATTAGTACTCCCGGATATAGTACTCACATTATTCCTTTGCATTTTAAATGGGAAAAATATGCATAATTATGCACATTTCAGTATGTGCTTTATTCTATTCATTTCGAGGAATGAAAAATATGTGCTTTGTACCATTAACTTCGGGGAATGAAAATATTAAATATAGCACATCATATCAAATTGGTTATTTATCAAAGATAATCTCTCAAGAAGTTATTGCTCTTCCGGAGCATTGATATTTTAGTACTTTGAGATATAGTACTCATTTTTTCCCTTGCAATTTAAATGTAAAAATATTTCTTATGCTTTTGTATAGTATGAGTGCTTGCACTGTTTGCTAAGCATAAATTGTCACAATTTATTGCATATTTTATTCCGGAAGTAATCATATTCTTCAAAGGATAATAAATTAACATAAAGCATAAATAAATAATATGTAAAACAAATTAACATAAAGCAAATTAACATAAATAAATAATAAGTAAAACAAATTAACACAAAGCAAAATAAATAAAAGATTAATTATTCCCTTTAGGGATTATAAGGAAATAAAATAAATTACGAATTATTCCCTTCAAGGGTTGTGAGTAAATCAACAATATCCAATTGAGTTGGACCAATAACGCCATAACTATTTTCGCCATTTTCATAAAGAAAATTTGTTTATATTTTCTTTCTTTTATCATTCATGATTGTGGATAAAGATCCATAATTCTTCGGCGTATGACAAGTACGAGATTAATGGTTTGTATAATTGCATTAAAAAAATTATTTTCTTAATATATTATTGTCATCTTTATAAACCCATTTCTGGTGGTTATAAGCATTATTAAAAAATGATTATCATGTTTATGCCAATGACATCGACCGTACTCATAATTAATAATGTGACCTTTATTCTTCCGTTATATAATATCACATTCACTTTAGGGAATGAAGTGGAGCCAGTGAGTTTTCCAAAAACCTTTTTTTCATGATATTGTGTCTGCAAGACGACATTGTTTGCGTGAAAGGTTAAGCATATCCCCATAAGTGATTCTCCGACCATAAAATTTCAATTTAATTTGAAACATCCACATAACCGAGTTTATTCACTAACCATATAGTGAATTATCATGTTTGCATTCACTTCAGGAAATGAAAACTTATCCAATAATCGCATGGAATAAACATCATGCTTGCATTCTCTTCAGGGAATTCTTCCCATAAAATTTTTGGATCAAGACGAATTTTCATAACTTGAATTTGGGAGAAGTCTATTGTCGAGTTTTTCGACGCATAAAAATTATTGTTTTTGAGCAAATAAGATTTAATCCTCGTACGCGGCATTGTTAAACCAGATCACAAGGTCCTTTAAAAACCTCATTTGAGACCAATAGCCTCGCAGAACGGGATGTCCAGCCAATATACTTGGATTAAACCAACAAAACATTGAATATATTAACTAATTAAAGAATATGCTTTAGGAGTTAAATAAAAAAGAATAAGAATAAATTTTTTAAAAAATTCAAATAAAAGCATAAAGATGAAACTTACCACACGGCTCCAAGTATAATGTTCATTCAAAACAACCTTTTGATTGTAATGAGCAATAAGAGATTTCTTAAAAGATAAGTAATCAAGTTGCTCAGATTAAAACTGCCAACATATGTTCAATCTCTACTCCTTTTTTTTTCAGCTTTTCAATATTGTTTTAAACTGCAAACTTCACGAAGAAAAATTATAGACAAAATAGAATGCACTATATATATAAAATAACATGGTTGAAAATTTAATTTTGTGAAAGTTTATCTTTTACCAAAAAAAATTAAAAATCAAGTTTAAGATCAAGAGAAAAAAATAATCGACAATTAAAATATAATTTAGGGAGAAGAACTTATCTTTGATTCATGCTAGAATCAAATTCTTTTCGGTAACTCTTTTAGGATTCGACGACAAACACCTCAGTTGATTAGAGTTTCGTGCTGATAACGTGTTGTGAATAAAATAACGAAAAACAACGAACAAGAATAAAAGAACAAAGAGATGAGAGGAAAAAAAAAGATTTGTATTATTCTTAAAGACTTGTGTACAATGTCTTCATCAAATCATCTATTTATAGGCATAAGAAGTACATAATACATTAAACTCTAATTAATGAAGATAATATTCATAATGATAAAGTAAATCAAATTTCCTTGATAAAATTCTTATCACGATAGACATCCACATAAATAAATATTCATAATAAATATCATAAAAATCTAGTTAAATTGTATTAAAATAAGTTAATATTAAAAGAGGATATTTTGACAGTGACATAGATTTGATCAAAACTCAACATCAAATTTACAAAAAGTATCGAAAACATGTTTTAGTTCCCCTTTAAACTTGATTTAAAAAAAGTCTTATCAAATTAAAATTCGTCGACTTCGAATTTGAATCTTAAAAATAATATTATTAGAAAAGAGAAGCACAAGTGTCGAAATAAACATGCACTTCAAAAAAAAAAAAAACTGTTTGGCTTAGACAGATCTTTCATGGATCCTAAAGAGGAAAATCATATTCATCAAACTTCAGAGAACAAAGGCGGGAAAAAGATAACATATCCATTAAACCTTAGTTAACTGAATTAACTTACTAATTTTACACATCAGGGAAACTAATGCATTAAACTTAAGAAATTTTCTCCAACAAAAGGCTGAAAGTCATAACCCAGTTAGCTTTTCCATTTTCTCCTCTGCATTTTCCAGGAAAATCCACCACCCTTCAACAAATCCTTTCTTTCTCTCAAAACCCATGCCAGGAAAAAAGAAGAAGATAAACACATAGTAAACTAAATACATAGCCATAGAAACACAACCGTCAAAAATGACAACCGCAGCAGAGATAGAACAAACATAGAGTAGACACCAAGAAAATCGCCTCAAAACGGAGGCGATCTTGAAAATCAGATCGTCGATGAAAGAAAAGCCGATGTTTAGGCTTGGCCTCTTCCACTTGAAAACAGAGCCGAGAAATTTCCATTTCCATGAAATTTTCTTCATCAACCTCTTGAATGAAACCAATCTCTTCGTGCCCATCACTTGTGGCTTTTGATTTTACGTTCTCAGTTAGGTTTTCTTTTCTTTTTTTTGGTTGGAGAAGAAGAAGAGTTGAGAAAGACAGTTATAAATATTGGAGAGGAAAAGTGTTTTCCGTTTTTCTTAAACGGATAAAGGGAAATGAGAGGAGAGAGGGGATTCGGTTTGTTGGAGGCAATCTCCACCGTTTATCATCAGCCTCCCGCCTTTTATCATATAAATATATAAATAATAGGGTAAACTACTTATTTGGTATCATATCTATTTATGTATTTTTATTTTGGTCATCTAACTAATATTTTTGACAAAATGATGTCTAACATTATGTTTTGTTTTTATTTTGGTCATCCGTCCAGTGGCAGAATTCAACCTTAGTTATTAAGGGGTTATTTTAAAATATTTTAATTTTGGGGGTCAACAATATAAATTGCATGTTTTAAGGTACTAAAATACAATTTTACTATTATCCCAGTTTAAAAACTTTCTAGTTTTTAAATTTTGGGGGCGTGACCCTATCGGTCCCTGTTACATATCGCCCTGACTTCACTGTTAAAAAATTAACCAAAAAAATGATGTGACATTTTTTAAATTTTATCTCTCATAATCGACACGACAACTTTTCTGTTATTTTTTTTAACGTTGGGTATCAAAATAGAAACAAAAGATAATCTTATATACGATTTTGCCAAAAAAATTGAGTGACCAAAACATAAACACTAGAATAAATGGTACTAAATATGTAGTTTACCCTAAAAATAATAGTAATAGTCAACAACATGTGGGTCTATAAGATAAAATATTAGATCTTTCAAGTAAGATCAATGATTCGAATTATCAATGAAACAAATTAGGTTAGAATGGCTATCACCGTAATACTCAACATTACTCAATTTAGATTAATTAATCAATGAATTTTATAACTACAATTATAAAAAATTATAGTAATAATATTTGGTAAGTAAGTCGAACGAAAAGATTTGTGATTGTCGTAATATATTACAATTTAAATTTTTTATATTTTAATTGTATGATATTAGTAATTTATATTATTTTCATTTGGAATTTTTGGTCTTCAATTTCTGTTTAGTTTATTATTAGCTGATTACATGTAAGCTATAAGAAAATGAAAAAATAATTTATTTAATTTCTTATAATTACACTTTTAAAGATTAAGAATTAAATTGATAAAATTATAAATATATAAAAATTTAAAAAAATTTATGTAGAAAAATAAAATAAAAAATCTAATATTTCAAAAGAAAAATATAAAAAAATCTAACAAGTTCAGAATAATTTTAAATGTATCTTAAAAAATTGTTAACTTTTTGCAAACCTTAATTTATAAATATTTTTAAATTATGTACCATTTGTACATATATTTCTATTTTTATATTCTTACAAACGACATTTTTTATAAATTTATTTTTTTTGACGTGAAATTTTATGCAGATGATAAAATGACATTTTCTGAAAGTTTTACACCGTCTCAATCGTTGAGATAACAGCAAGGATTAAAATAGTTACTAATAAAAATTTTAGGTACTTAATTTGAAAAAAAAAGTCTAAAAACCTAATTAAAAATATAATTTGAAAATTGATGGTTGAATCAAGCCTAGATAGAACAAGAATAACTTAACGTGGGACGCCACTGAAAGAAGGCAATGGTGTAGAAGGGAGAGTGAAAAGAATCCAACTATTTTCTTTATTTTTTGTGAAAGGATTAAAATATGTTTTTTTTTCCGTTTCAAACTGAACTGAAAATTAAAAAGATTAATTTGATCACGTTTTTAAATTTAATATATTTTATTTTGATTTGCTCCGATTCGATTCTGAAATTATAATAAAAAATCGAATAAATACATTTTGATCGGAAGAATTAATAAAATATTAAATATATTATTTAAAAATATGATATATATATATATATATATATATATATATATATATTTGAAAATATACTGGGTCGATCAGAAAATTTTTACCCAAAACTCAAATCCGTCCCATCCGACACAGTCTTAACCAAAACCCACTCACCCTGTCCCTATACAAGATACCATTCAATCAAATAATTTATAGGATGTTTCATTTTTTTTTTCATTTTTAAGTTTTTTTAAAACAACACAATAATGGACAATTAAAAAAAAAGGAAAATGTGAATATGACGTTTGACAATCACAAACTATTTTCCCCACCTATAGCTTGAGAAAATGAACAGTTTAAACTTGGCTCGGTTTGTTGTTTTTCTCAATTTGTTTTTAAATATTTTTATTAAAATTTTAAAAAATAACATGTGAAAACCTATTTGGGAAAATATAATATTTATTTTTGAAGTCTACAAGTAACCATAGTACATTTTCTAAATTATACAAGTCTACAAGGAGAAGGGGGTTTAAAGTATTTAACCATGATAACAAGTTAACAACACCGAAACATACAAGTGTATAAGGAGAGTATACATATATATTTTAAGCTTATTCACGAGCTTTTCGACCCGAACTTGAGTCAGCTCGGCTCGTTAAGGTCTCGAGTCGAGCACGAACTCAAATCGAACTTTGATCGAGCTGAGCCCGAGTAGCTTGCGAGTCGGCCAGGCTCATTATCACCCTTAATTGAAACAAACAACGTTGAAATTATCGGTATTTTAACTCATAGTTCTACAGCATTACAAGGTTACGTTATTGCATACGCCGTTAGAGCACTTTTATGATGTGATTACGAGTTATGTCTATATTTAATTAAAAAAGAATAAAATAAAGTTGTCGATAGCCTTTGCAGTGGCAAGCCGTGAATAACCCGTAGGTGAAACTATTTTGGTTGCACCCCTATTTTTGTGAAGTTGTTGTATCAAGGAAATTTGTAATCTCCTTTTCAGCTTACGTACAACCAAAAAGACGACAGATTTTAACTGTCACTATATAATTGGTTTCATATTTTTAAGTGTTAGACTAAACCCAAAACAAAATTAAATAATTTAGGGTAAATTACATGAAACGCCATTAATCTTTAATATTTGTATCGAACATATTACTTAACTATAAAATAATATTATTATACCACTGAATTTTATTTTTTGTTACTATTATATAACTTGACCGTTAAACTGTAACGAACCGTTAAATGCAAAACGGCATCGTTTTGGTATAGTTGTTTTGTTGCCTAAGATAGGTCAAAATAACATCGTTTTGTTAGAAAAAAAAATAAGAAAATACTATATTTGAGGAGGCTAGAACCAAGGACCTTAAAGATGAAAGGTTTAAACAAAACCATCAAACCAACTTAAATACTTGACATAATTGTAACAAAAATAATTTATCTCATGATATAATTTTATAATATTTATAATAGAATTTTTTAAATATATTAATTTAGAAATAAATATTATTTATAATTTTTATTACAAAACTAAAATATTATTTATAATATATACAACTAAATCCTAAATCATACATGTAGCCAACTAAACTATAAACCCTAAACCCTAAGTATATATAATTAAATCTAAAATATCAAACACCAAACTCTAAATAAATATAACTAAATCCTAAATCTCAAACCCAAAATCCTAAAATTAAAATATTATTTATAATATATATTAGGATTTGTAATATAAATTATAAATAATATTTAGGGTTTGGGTTTGAGATTTAAGATTTAGTTATATACATTTAAGGTTTAGGATTTGAGATTTAATTATATATATTTAGGCTTTGTAATTTAGTTACTTGCATGTATGGTTTAAGATTTGGGGTTTAAAGTTTAGTTGTATATATTATAAATAATATTTTAGTTTTGTAATATAAATTATAAACAATATTTATTTATAAAGTTAATATATTTATAAAATTATATTATAAATATTATAAAATTATATCATGAGATAAATGAAATTAAGTTCAACTGCAGTATTATATCATGAGATAAATGTTAAACACCTAAAATGATAAACGATAAAAGCATTACACACATGGACAGAGCCAGGATTGAACTATGAGAGGGCAAGTTAATTAACTTTGAAATAAATAGGGTTTTAAAAAAATAACTAAATCATAAAAATAAAAAAATTAAGGTTTAATTTCACTATTTTTAAAATACAAGAGTCTTAAAAGATAATTAAACCAAAAATAGGGGTCAAAGCTTAATTTAATTAATTTTAACTTAAAAAGTCTTAAAAAATAAAAATAAAAACTAAATTTTTTGTGAGAGGTAAAAAATTAATTGTAAAAGTTTTAAAATTATCAATATCTTAAAAATAATTAAACAATTTAAAATTAAGGGCAATTATTCCTCTCATCCTTCCTTTAGCTCTGTCCTGGTTACACACTCATTTTAAGTAAAAGAACTTTTTTTTATGAAAATAGTGTGATTGTATAGATGAAGCAAATCATACACCAACTATGGTAGTACATGTCTCGTTAAAAACCTCTCTAACTTAAATGGAGGAAAATAGTACACATACAACCCATTACAAAATTAACAAGCTATCGAGTTGCCAATACATCATTATGCAATAAATATAAAATCGAGCCTGGTGGATTAAACCTAACATGTAGACCCATACTATCCATAGTCACCATTTTTGCTAATGCATCCGCTATCTTGTTACATTCTCTACCAACATGTTGTATCCGTACTACCATTTTTGCTAACGCATCCGCTACCTTGTTACATTCTCTACCAACATGTTGTATCCGTATAGTCCATTATCGACGACGTAGTTCCAGAAGATGATTAGCCAATGAGCATCTTGCTAATAAGCCCGATCCAACCCAAAGACTCTCCCCAGCTTCCAAACAATTCATTTCCAGTACAATCAACCAATAACCCGCTGCCCAAGCTTGGACCAAACCAAGATACGTGCCCTATAACTCCGCTTCAAGGCTCGAACAAATCCCAATAAATTTCCCAAATCCCAATCTCCAAGCTCCAGTATGGTCACGAATAATCCCACCACAAGTCATATACCCATTACTATATTTACCTGCACCATCCGCGTTGAGTTTCATCCATTCCTCGGGGGGTGGTAGCCAGCGAAAAATGCGATTAGACATTTTCGATCCTAACAGCCCGCCTGGAGCAACATCGCCTATTGCCGCAACAGCTGAGACTATCCATACTTTGGCTTGCTCTAGAATCGGTCTCCGATTCTCATCTTGTCTGCCAAACACCCTTGAGTTACGATGCAACCAAATGAACCAACAAACACCTCCAAACATGAGATCCCAGTTACTATCCTCCTTGGCAAAATCTGAATCTTTTGATAGGTTTGCTTTTATCCAAGTTTTAACATCAAGACTCATGAATTCATCAATCCTCTGTGGCTTTATCAACTCCTGCCAAACTGTGTACGCTCCCGGACAAGACCTCAACACACGAGAGATGTCTTCAACTCCTATGCCAAAAAGCCCACATCGATCATCAATCGTAAAATGGCGTCGTACTCGCTCTTGGTTTGTCATTATCTTGCCACAACACACTGAGCATAAAAAGACTTTCATACGTTGCGTCCCACGAAACTTTTGAATTATTCGCCACACATCTTCATCTGGTCCTTCCTCAATACCATAACGTACCATATATGCAGACTTGACCGTGAAATGGCCTGACATATTCCTTGCCCACAGGATTGAATCACCCCGAAAAATTTACCAATGGGCACTTTATTGCAGAAATACGTAGCAACACATGATCCGAGAGCATAGATTGGAATTTTGTCCACCTCCATGCCCCTTCATTCGATACCATATCAGCCACCTTCACATGCGAGTTTTCAATCTGTACTCCATATAACGTGACATTGATCAACGGCCCAACCTCGCGAATCTAGCAATCAGTCCAGAATTTGACCGATATTCTATTCCCTAAATTCCATACCACATTGTGCCGAATATCTGCCCATACCATTTGAAGCCCCTTCCAAAGCTTCGATGCATTGCTTCCTAGAAGTACATCCGAAACTTCACCCACACATTTATATTTACTTCGAAGGAAGCGAACCCAAAGTGCATTTTTCTTTGTTAGTAAATCAAAAGCTAATTTCATTAGAAATGTCTCATTCTGATACTGAAGTCGACGAAACCCAAGACCACCTTTACTTATCGGCCGACACATCTCCTCTCATCACACTACATGCGTTCTATTTGTTCCAGCTGTAATCCTCCAAATGAACCGTCTAATTAAACGTTCTAGCTCAGTACACGTTTTCTTTGGTAAGATCGCCGTTTGCATCGTATAATTCGGTATCGCTGCTAAAACAGACTTTGCTAATATGATACGCCCAGCTAAAGATAAAGTTTGAGCACATCATTCATTCAATTTTCGCTCCACCAAACAAACAAGATATCTGTACGAAGCTGAAGTCACCCTGGAATGCAACAAAGGCACACCCAAATACTTTCCCAGATCACTCACCTCTATAAATCCAAAAAAGCTACTGATAATATTACGCTCTACCACTGGAACATTATGAGAGAAAAAAATGTTCGTCTTAGCAATACTGATCTTATGTCCCGACACACGACATAACTCATCAAAAATATTGCGAATAACAACCATCTGAGCTGTTGACGCCCTAGCAAACAGGATCATGTCATCTGCGAAGAAAAGATGCAAAATTCTGGGGCCCTGTGCCGACGTCTGGAACGCCTCCCATCTTCCTTCAGATATAGCTATCTCAATGGCCTGCGCTAATCTCTCAAGACAAATGACAAAATATAAGGCGAGAGCAGATTTCCTTGCCGAATTCCCCTCGATGGGAAAAAAAACTTCCGTCACCGACCCATTCCATAAGACTTGAGTCGGAATAGTGGAGATACATTGCATAATTATAAGTCATAAGTTCTCCAGGATTCCCAAATCAAGTAAAGTATCCTGAACAAAGCTCCACTCCAAATGATCGTAAGCCTTCTCCAAGTCAATTTTAATGGCCATCCATCTCTTCCTCCCTTGCTTCTTCTTCATCGAATGTATAATATATTGGGCAATAATTATGTTATCAGTAATAGATCTTCCCGGAACGAAACTAGTTTGGTTATCCGAAATCTATAGGGGTAAAAGATGCTTCAAACGATTCACAATAATCTTTGTGATTGCCTTGTACACAACTTAGCACAAGCTAGTAGGTCTAAATTAACTCATATATTCAGGCGCAGCCACCTTTGGTATCAACACAATGAGCGTTTTATTATTCTCATGCAGCAATTCTCCACTTTCAAATATATTTCGAACAAAAGCACAAACAGATTGGCCAACCACATCCCAATTTTTTTGAAAGAAGCCTACATTAAAACCATCGATACCTGGTGACTTAAGAGCTCCCATATCAAAAATAGCATTCCTGATTTCTAAATCCGTAACTGGCTCCTCAAGCCTTTGTAGAGTAGACAACTCAATTTGAGAAAAACGCCCCTTAATGGAATATGCCTGTACATTATCCTCAATTGATTGAAAGAGGCCAGAAAAATACTCACATGCCATATTAGCTAGCTCCTCACGATCCGTCACCCAAGTCTCATCCCCTCGCCTAAGCGCCGTTACATTATTCCGTCGTCTCCTTTCCCGAACCGAAGCATGATAATATTTAGTATTTCTATCCCCTTGCAAGATCCATTTTGCACATGATTTTTGATGCCAAAATTCTTCCTACTGCGCTAGTACAATCTCAAGCTCAAGTCGTAGATTATACGCCAAATCAACTAGAAACTCCGAATGCTACCTCAGAAGAGCCCGATCAATGCCCCTTAATCTAGCTCAAATATATTTAATCCTATGCCCAATATGGCCAAAAATGTCGGTATTCCACCCCTCAACCTTTTGCTGAAAACATTCCATATTCTCCCTTAAATTCCCATCATGCACCCAATTTGACCCTAAAAACTCTGGGAAATTATCATGCTGTTGCAAAGCTGAGATGAAGCAAAACGGTAGGGCCCCATGTTCCTTCTCATCATCCAACAAACAAAGCAAGATAGGTCGATGATCGGATCTCAAACGGTCTAAATTACGAACAAATGCCTCACCATAATACTGAAACCATCCGGCATTGACCAAACATCTGTCAAGATGCTGATGCAAATTTCCCCGTGTCCAAGTGAATGGTGGTCTACGGTATCCTATATCGGTTAACCCCATACTCACCACAAAGTCTTTAAAGAGACGGCTCCCTCCCACATGAACATTCGAGCCCCCAATACGTTCATCTGCTGCCAAAAGCACATTAAAGTCACCCCAAGTACCCAAGGGATGCCATTCTCAGGTTGTAACTTTGCTAATTGTCCCCAAAGATGTTTACGACGCGATCGAGTCGAGCTAGCATACACAGCTGTTAGCTGAAATCTCTGACGAATGTCCTACCCCTCCACCATCACATTTATAAATTGATTTGAAGCATGAAGAATCTCAACAGTGACCGACTCATTCCATAGAAGCCAAATACCTCCACTGAAACCATGAGTTTCAATCCTGAACGATTGCGAAAAACCCAACCGACTAACCACACAATCTGCAACACAACCATTAATCTGTGGCTCAACCAAAACAACCACCAGAGGACGATGCTCACGCATAAAACTCCTGAAATGTCTGCGAAGGGTAGGGCTACCAGCACCTTGACAATTTCAAAATAATATACTCATTAAAAAGTAAGACAAAAAAGCTAACCGTACTGGTTACCACATAGTCCATCAACCATTCTATCCCCATCATCGGACATACTTTCCAAAGGGTTCTCCCATAACTCTTCATCATCAGATGACGGTACAACTATAGGGTTGTTATGTAATCGTGTCGCCAAGTCAATATTGCCTTCCGCAACTTGTCTTCCAATTTCATCAACCCTAGCTTGCGCACTTTGGACCCATTCCACCACCCCGGATCTTGGAACCATAGAGTTTCCAGCCTTCTGAACCTTCATCTATTTCCTCAAATTATCCTTTAAACCTCTCCCGCTAACACTCAAACCCTTCACAGTTCTACGGACAGTATCCCAATCCTGCTCCTCTTGTTCAACATTATGAAACGCCTTATGTGTCCTTGAGGCAATACTGATTGGGTGAGGGATAAGTTCTGTGGGTTGACCATCCACTATGGGTATTATCTCGATATTTGTGGATTCCTTCTTAGCCGCCTTACTCTTCTTTCCAGGGTTTGAAGCCATGAAAGCCTCCTTATGAACCACAACCTTTCATTCAACCACTTTCGCATTACTAGCTTGATCACGCAACACCGGCCTGGAACTTACTTGCTCCTTCCCCAATGCCTTGTTTGATGTACCAGGCGTAGCATCCTCCTTCCCTTCCTGCTCTACATGTGACGCTGACACATCATCAGTTGACAATAACGCAAACCGTGAACCCTTTACTTGCAGCGAAGTATTGGTCACTCCAAATGATCCCTGCACAACACCACTCGGTCTTCTCCTACGGTTCTCCACCACCATCCAGGGGCCATAGCATGTAGTATCCAGATTTGCGTCATTCGCAACCTCTCCATTCACCTTCTCCGGTTCTGGTTGATCCAACTTTTTACATTGGTCCGAAGCGTGACCATATACTCCACACGTATAACAGATTTGGTGTAAACCCTCATACTCTAGTTTTTGAAGCCTCCCATCAATACGGATATAGGACAATAAAGGTTTATTAAGATCCACTAAAATTGCCAACCTAGCAAACTTCCCACGTTCTCCATCATGGGTATTATAATCAATCCGAATCACCCTTCCGATAAGTGCAACTATATGTCAAAAGAGAGCTTTAGAGTAGTACCTATAACGTAATGCTGGTACCCGAACCCAAACAATCACTTGGGATGGATACTTTTCAGACGTGGAGAAGGTTCTACTCCAAGGTTGTACGGTTAGATAACTGCCAAAAATTGTCCATGGATCATCCGTGAGCACTTTTCGTGTAGTTACTTTTCGTTGAAAAACGCACAATATAATAGTTATTATTCAGATCAATAACCTGTAACGTACCAACAGGTTTCCACATAGCCTGAATCCTCGTCTGTAATGTCTTGAAACCTATTGATCGTCCGAGCAACCGCACAATAATGGCATTCCTCATGTTGTGATCTATTTGATCATGTACACGATTCAAAAATTGAATAGAGGGAATAGGGCCAGCAGCATTGACAATTATATCTTCCTCTAAAATTATAACTTCTTGTTCAATAAATCTCGAATTAGACTTGGCGGTCTCCTTCCCTTTCTTCGTAACCTTACTCGCATACGTGCCAGAACTATCCCCGGGGCCACCATCCGGCGTAATATTCCTTAAACCAATCGTTGGTTGCGGCTCCACATTTTGCTTTGCAAGAAAATTCAATTGTTGCGCAATCCCTTCACAGTTATCATCAGCCACAATCGCAACCAAATTCACCTGATCCTCACTACGAACTTTTTTCACCGTATGCTGTCCTTCCAGCGGCGTAGGAGACGCTAGTGTCACGGACCAAACTTTTTGGACCGAGACATTAGCGCGAGCAACAAATAGGGAGGTTGTGCGCAATGCAACGGGCGTGTCAAATGTGGCCCAACACTCGGAGAATGGCGAGGACCATACCTTTGGGACCGAGGCGTTAGCGCAAGAACCAGCAAATGAGGGTTTGCGCGGTGTAACGAGCTTGCCAAGATCATTAGACTTGGCCCAGCACTTGGAGGAAGGCGTGGACCGAACCTTTGGGACCGAGGCATTGGCGCAAGAATCAGCCAAAGAGAGTTTGCGCGGTGGAACGGGCTTGCCAAGACCATCACACTTGGCCCGGCACTTGAAGAATGCTAAAGAGCCCGCAAGCCCACAAGACTTAGCCAAATCCATGGAGGATTCAGGAGGGTAAATTGGTCAAAGCATTATCCATTTATTTGAATATAATGTGTAGATAATGTTTGTGATAATTAGAGATTTGAATTTGAGATTTGATCAGATAAGATAAGATAAGATCAATCTCGACCGTCGATGTAATTTAAACTGACCGTTGGATGTAGGGGAGTTCCACTATAAATAGAGGCTCCTCCTCACTTGTAAAGCACTTCATTCATTTGATTCACTTCACTTGAGTAATACAAGAAGCATTTACTCTAAAACTCTTTCTATTGTTCTTGGTTGTTCTTGAGTGTTCTTCGTTGTTCTATTTGCCAATCTCTTTCCGTTGTTCTTTGATTAGCTTTTCGCTTAGAACGATCTTTCGTTCGAGGGCTTCGAGGAGTGTTCGATCTTCGGGGCGAGAATCTGGTTGAGTTAGGTGTTTGAGAGATCTTCACCTAAGACCGTGTCAAGGTACTTGGGGTGACTTAGTCGACGTTTTCACCGAAAGCGACTAAGGTCCGGCACGATTCGTGCGGCAAAGGTATAGCCCGCGACACAAGTGGTGTCGGTGGCGAGATCCATCGAGACACGGAGTCTTTGGTCGAAGCCGTTGTCGGCGGAGTACTCACAAGGCTGGTTGAAGGTGACTTAGGCGTAGGAATCGTCCCGATTTGCGTCGAAGGCGTCTAAGGCCGCCGCGGATCAGCTAAGTCAAAATCTAACCCCGTGACAGTTGGTATCGAGCCAAAAGCGGTGGCGATAGTTGGTATCGTTGGTATCGGTAGTTGGAGCCGAGCGGTTGATAGTGGTAGTTAGTAGCGTGTAGTGGTAGTGGTGAAAGTTGGTTCGGTAGTGGTAGCAGTAGCGAGGTTCCGTGATAGTAGGCATCGGGCAAAGTTCTGCGGCGGTTGGTGTCGAGTTGGCGGTGATAAGTTGTTATCAAAGGCGGTAGCGGGTTCCGTGATAGTAGGCATCGGGGCGAAGTCTTCTTGGCGATAGTTGATATCGAAAGAGCCGTGAGAGTTGGTAATGAGAGAGAGCCACGAGAGGTGGAATCGGATAAGTGCCGTGATAAGTGCTATCCCGGCGAGTCGAGGAAGGGACTTGCGTTCGAGCCAGCTCGCGATTGCGAGTCAAGCGTGGTGGTGACTTGTGTTCAAGCCAACTTGCGGTGTAGTCAAGTGTGGTGGGTTCGACTTGTGAGTTGCGGAGATAAAGCGTGGTGGTGGTTTGCGTTGAGTTAGTCGAAGTGATCGGGGATCGGACTAGTTCGTGGCAAAGTGGTGATTGAGATGGCACCAAAGAAGAAGACGACGACAATGGGCGATGTAAGAAAGAGACTGAGCGAATTTGGAGAGGAGCAACCGTCTTGAAAATAAGGTACAATCGAATCTTGAATTCATAATATTTGTGGAGGCTTGGGTCGATAAACTCTTGGACTTCAAGAAGGAGGCGAGGTGGTGTTTGAAGAGCTAGAGCGATAAACCTTGAAGCTGGGTTCGTTGGATATTGAGATGTTAGAGTCGTAGAAGGGATCCGGGAGGATGTTCAATTGGCTCTTAATGAATTGGATGTGAAGGTGTCTAAGCGTGGCGATTCCTTAGAGGCTGCGGTGGAAACTAAGAGAGGAGGGCCAAGAACCCGGAGTGTTGTGGAGTCACGTCTTGAAAAGTTAGAGTCCATGGAGGGCAAGTTCAATGGCGAGGCATAGCGCATCCTCAACGAGTTGGAGGTAGTTCGAGAGAGTTGTGCTTGTGAAGCCAAGATGGTGGATTTGCAAAAAGCGGAGAGTTCTTCCAAGGAGGAAACCGTGAAGGAGATCCAAGAAGTTCTCAACTCGGTGTACGAGAAGTTGAACCAACAAGATGATTCCCTTCAAGATGCGGTGGAGGCAATGAAGGTGGAATTGGAGTCGTTGGGAAAGAGGGTTTGTAGACTTGAGAAATCCGAGGAGGAGGCCAAGCGGACCCAAGGTGTTTTGAGTCCCGTCTTGACGAGGTAGAGTCCATAGATGACCAGTTCAAGGGCGAGACACGAGAAGTTCTCAACAAGTTGGTGACTGTTCGAGGGGAGTAATGCAGTGAAGTGAGATGAGAGAAGCTTTGCGAAAAGAAGTGGATGAGCTCAAGAGGAGCTGCTCGGTTGCAAGATGGCAATGAGCGAATGTGATGCGCTCAAGACCTTCTTAGAGGATTTAGGCGGGGCGGCTCATGATGAAGCAGGAGATGCCCAGAGACTTTGAGAGGCTATCATTGTTACCGAACCTCGGCCGAGCCCCGCGAGAATGCAAGCGGCGAGTGTTGAGTCAACCAGGCCCGATTCGAGAGACAAGGGAATGGTGAGGCTAAGTCCGTGCGAGAGAGAAGAAGGGGAGCAAGAAGTTGAAGTGCTACTTACGTGATGGTCCTCATTTGATAAGGGGATGTCCCGAGAAGAACCGCCTAGCTGCCATGGTGAAGGCGAGAGCGAGTCAAAGGGCGAAGTAGCGAGACTTGGGGCGATTGCAGTGTCAATGCCGCCAAGCAAAGGGAGAGTCGTGGTTCGAGAGCGTGGTCACGAGTGCCAAAGTAGTTCAGCCCGGTGGTGAGACTTGGTGCGATAGCAAGTGAGGAAAGCTGTCAAGCCGAGGGTAAAAGGCGAGGCAATTGAGGTGTTACCGATGTAAGGGACCTCATAAGTTGCGGAGATGCCCGTTTTGAGCCAAGTGGTCCGAGGGACAGGACAAGGCCAAGAGTAAAAGCACTGTGAAACTTGGTTCCGAGTTATCTAGTTACGCCAAGGTAGCGGAGACCATGAGCGAGAATGGGTTGAAGATGATGCGGGAAGGTGGGAAAGAGCTTGCCGAGAATGTTGAGTGAAGAACATTACTTTTGAGACCCGATCTGAGTGTGTCGAAGGGGGCTGAGCCGTCGAGGGACATAGCAACCGTTAAGATGCCACCTATGGGCAAGGTGGGAAAGAAGCGAAGGACTCGAGGAAGAAGTGCCGGCGCAAGTTGAAGCAACTAGAGTGTTACCGGTGTAAGGGGGGCCTCACAAAGTGCGAGATTGCGGATCGAGTCAAGCCATCAGGAGTTGGATGAGCCGAAGAAGAGAGCGGGCTGCATCGCTTGATCCGATAACGTCGAGTTCGCCAAGGCCAAGGGGACCCGAAGCGAGAAAGGGGTGACCATGTCCGAGAAGGCTCTTGAGAAGCTTGCCGAGGATGTTCGGGGTAAGAGCATCGCTTTTGAGACCATTGTAAGTCGAAGGGGGCCAAGCCGTTAGGGGACATAGTAACCAGTGGAGACACCACCAATGGGTAAGGTGGGAAGCGGCGGCGAACTTCGGGTAGGAAGTGTCGACGCAAGAGAAAGCACCGAACTTCAAGGAAGAAGGATCGATGCAAGAGAGCACCAAACTTCAAGTCGGAAGGCGGGTGCAACCGATGCAACGGACTTGGGGAAGAAAGTGCCGATGCAGAGTAACGCATAGCGGACTTTGTGGCGAAAGTGCGATGCATGCAAAGAACCGATGAGGAAGGTTCAATGCGAGAGGGCGGACTTCAAGGAGAAAGAAGGGCTGACCCATTTTAGAGTAAATGTGACCGAGGAAAAGGTACATCTCAAACACATTCCTAGTGTTTTTGGTTTTGATTTGCCGTTGTTGATGGCGTAGGTCAAGTGAGACCTAGTCTTGATGCGGGGAAAAGAAGATTGGAAGAGACCTTTGAGTTCAAAGGGCAAAGCGAGTTGTCGGCGAATCGAGAGTTGATCGGTGTTCAATGTTGTGACGACTTCCAAGTCTTTGCCCGCGAGGACCAAGTGGGTGCGAGTCGAGGTAAATCGAGTTTGTGGGAGAGTGCTCCTACAAGGGAGATGTATCAAGAGGCGTGTTAGCACGCGATGTTCAACAACGATTTTTTGAGGCGCGGCGGCAGTTCATATGGGAATTGCATGAAGCCGAGGCATCGGCGAGTAATCAAGTTGACCCTGCCCGGGATCGTTCGAGTGCGGCGCGGCAGGCGTCGCTAAGTCAAGTGGGGAGATTGTCACGGACCAAACTTTTTGGACCGAGACATTAGCGCGAACAACAAATAGGAGGTTGTGCGCAATGCAGCAGGCGTGTCAAATGTGGCCCAACACTCGGAGAATGGCGAGGACCATACCTTTGGGACCGAGGCGTTAGCGCAAGAACCAGCAAATGAGGGTTTTGCGCGGTGTAACGAGCTTGCCAAGATCATTAGACTTGGCCCGACACTTGGAGGAAGGCGTGGACCGAACCTTTGGGACCGAGGCATTGGCGCAAGAATCAGCCAAAGAGAGTTTTTGCGGTGGAGCAGGCTTGCCAAGACCATCACACTTGGCCCGGCACTTGAAGAATGCTAAAGAGCCCGCAAGCCCACAAGACTTAGCCAAATCCATGGAGGATTGGGAGGGTAAATTGGTCAAGCATTATCCATTTATTTGAATATAATGTGTAGATAATGTTTGTGATAATTAGAGATTTGAATTTGAGATTTGATCGGATAAGATAAGATAAGATCAATCTCGACCGTCGATGTAATTTAAAACTGAGCCGTTGGATGTAGGGAGTTCAACTATAAATAGAGGCTCCCTCACTTGTTGTAACTCATTCATTCATTCACTTCACTTCACTTGAGTAATACAAGAAGCATTTACTCTAAAACTCTTTCTATTGTTCTTGGTTGTTCTTGAGTGTTCTTCGTTGTTCTATTTGCCAATCTCTTTCGTTGTTCTTTGATTAGCTTTCGCTTAGAACGATCTTTCGTTCGAGGGCGAGGAGTGTTCGATCTTCGGGGCGAGAATCTGGTTGAGTTAGGTGTTTGTCGAGAGATCTTCACCTAAGACCGTGTCAAGGTACTTGGGGTGACTTAGTCGACGTTTCAACCGAGAAAGCGACTAAGGTCCGCACGATTCGTGCGGCAAAGGTATAGCCCCGCGACACAAGTGGTGTCGGTGGCGAGATCCATCGAGACTGGAGTCTTGGTCGGCCGTTGTCGGCGGAGTACTCACAAGGCTGGTTGAAGGCTGACTTAGGCGTAGGAATCGACTGATTTGCGTCGAAGGCGTCTAAGGCCGCACGGATCAGCTAGAGTCAAAATCTAGCCCCGTGACACTAGCCTCTCCAAAGCCTGCGGTGTCGGTATTGCCGGAATCCCATTTGGCAGCCGTCCACCAAAATCGTCATACAAATGCAGCGTTGACCTTCCATGGGTGTTGACCTGGGAGAGCATTCTAGAGTTTCTTAGTATCTTAGGCAATTATTTTTAATTATTATTTAAGTAAAAGAACTTTAAACACTTAAAAAATAGTTAAGACACTTTTTTTTCTTAATTAAACTTTAAAAATTCATGATTATCATTCCCGATATTATCAATTTCAATGTTTCCACTTAAATTCTATATCTTCCACGACAGTAACTCCACCAATATATATGCAGGTGTAAGCAAGTACTTAGAATCTACATACTGATGGCAAGCACCGATAATCATTGCATTTGTTTCAAAACAAAATCACAATTATTGCACAACTCATTGAGTGATAATCCACTGATTTTTTCCTTCTCCCGGAAAATTTTCCGAGAGATGGAAGTTGAAATTATCAGCAGAGAAATTCTAAAGCCATCTTTGCCAACTCCAGAACACTTAAGAACCTACAAACTGTCTTTTTGATCAGTTAGCCCCGCCTGTGTACGTCCCCATCACCCTATTCTACTCTGCCGGAGATGGAAATCATCCCGGAAAATTTCCCGATCACCTCAAAGACTCCCTCTCAAAAATCTTAACCCATTATTACCCTTTTGCCGGTAGACTCAACGATGATGGGTTAACAGTCGACTGCAACGATGACGGTGCCGTTTTTGTTGAAGCTCGGGTGAGTTGCGAGTTGTCGTTTGTGGTCGATGAGCCGGAGAATGAAGTTCTGCAACGGTTATTGCCATTGAATCCACGCCTTCATTAAGCTCAGTCGACTGACGGTGATGGTGATCCGGTGATGCTTGATTGCTTGGTGTTCAAGTCAACTATTTCGCTTGCGGTGGCGTGGCTATCGGTGTTTGCATCAGTCATGTTATTGCCGATGGAGCGGCGGGGGCTGGCTTTTTGAAAGCCTGGTCTCGATTTGCTTGCGGATCAACCGACACAATCGAGGCCGAGAGCGTGGTTTATGATTGCAGATCCCGTTTCCCCCCCGCAAGATTTATCAGAGTTTTACAGGGTAACGAACCCTATAGATGAAAAAGTTTACGTTCCATTACCTCCAAAAGATATCGTCTCGAACAGATTTTGTTTCAATGGCCGCACCATCGCAGCCCTCCAAAACGAAATCAGGGACGAAACTAGTCGGTACTACCCGACTCGAGTCGAGTCCGTGATAGCACTTCTCTGGGAAGCACTCATAGCTGCAGCTAGTACAACAACAACAAATGCTGAACCTCGAATTCAACCTCCGATAACTGTGATAGGAAACTCAGTGAATTTGAGGCAAAGGATGAATCCGCCATTGCCGCAACAATGCATAGGCAACGTTAGCATCTTGGTCATGGTGAGTTCATTCGACGATAAGACGAAGAACCGGAGCAGCCTTGCGAAGAGAATTCACCGGTCGGTAAAAGAGAGAGACGATGAATGTAAGAGGGAGATTATGTACATGGGGACCGGTGAATGGCTCAACGATTTCATGAATCAAGTGTGCGGAAAATTCGAAAGGGATTCGAATATGGGGGAGTTTTTCTTCATGAGTTGGTGTAGATTCCTGTTTTATGAAGGTGATTTTGGATGGGGCAAACCGGTGTGGGTTGAAGGCGGGTTGAAGATGAACCGGACTGCCATTTTTGTGGATTCGAGTGATGGTGAAGGGATTGAAGCTTGGATCACATTGAGCAGAGAAGAAATGGAGAAACTTGAACAACAGCAGGGGATTCTTGTTTACTCTACTTTCAAACCAAGTGTATGGAAAATCTGCAACAGGGAATAAAATTGTACATTTTTGGTATGTCTATCTTCAAAATTCATAATTGTCTTTACTTTTAAAGTTTGAATTTGAATATTCATCGATCCGAATTCGACTGGTTTTGATTGGTTACTATCGAATTTATAAGTCATTTTTTTAATTTACCTTGGACCTGATTATATCATGTCGGATATAAGTTTAGAATAAAATATCTAACACAATTATACTAAGGCTTAGTTTGACATTATTTTAAAAAAGTGATGTCAGAAAGTGATTTTAAAAAGTTAGTTGTAAAATTTTAGTGTTTGACATTGTCATTAAAAAGTACTTTTGAATTGATAAAATGTCTATTTTAGACATGATAGTGTAAAATAAAAATAAATAAACGTAAGGTCAGAGGTTCGAATATATTTTATATTTACTATTAATATTTAATATATTAAATAAAAATTATAATATTAGTTAATTTATTTTATCTTGTATATTAATTTAATATTTAATATAATGATTCAATATATTTCATATTTTCTGTTAATATTATTTGGGTATATTACCAACAACCACTTGGTCTAGTGAGACGAGACACTAAATCCCTTAAGCAAGGTTAGAGGTTCGAATTTTGATGTTTTGAATGGAGCATATTGGGTTGGAAGGGTCGACCCATAATAAGCGTTTGTAATATTTTATCCGAATTAATCACCCAATGGGTCGAATATCGGCGATTAAACCAAAAAAAAATATTTGAGTGCATTAATATTATTTTAATTATTAATATTAGTGTTGTTTTCAAATATTAAAATTATCTAAGATATTAAAAATAAAAAGATTAAAAAAATGATGAGATTGGTATAAAAGAAATCAAGGGTAAAAAAGTAATTTACTTCAAAAAGTTAACTTTAAAAGCTAAAAGTTAGGAAAACCTAGCTTCTGCGTTTGGCCATTAAGCTTGTTTAGACAGTTTTTTCTTTAGCCAAAAGTTGGTTGTTCGGTAAAAAAAATTAGTGCTAACGCACTAATCCAATGAAAAGCGCTTGAAAAAGTGGTAACGAACGGAGCCTAAAACATAAGGGATAGAAAGATAAGGATCAATCTTAAATGATATTCTACATTTATAAATATTTGTGTTTGGTTTCAAATCTAAATAAATTCTATACATTTATAAGTTAAACTATTAGAATCTAAATCACTTACGAATTGTTATTCGGACTTGGTTTGAGTAAGCTAAGCCCATTAGGATCCAAATAGATCGTTTATGAGTTAGGTACTTAGGTAGCCCACTTGATTAGTCCAATTCCATTGGGCACACAACAAACATCATAAACTCTTACAAAAGGAAAACCAAAGCTCATTCTAATAGAAATGATAAAAATGAGAAACTTAAACAAGGGAAAGTATATGAAAAAAATGTCATTTTAGGTTAAGGAAATGTCAAAATGATCAACAATCAGTTGATCTAATAAAATGAAATGCTAAAATTTTAAGGTTAGAAATTTAAATTATGATGTAAAATAAATTGCGTTAAAAAATCATCTTAAAACGATTTTTTATAGTATCCAATTTAAATTATGAATTAATAAACTAGATATTAATCTTATAGAAAAAGGAAGAGGCAAAGCTTTTTAGGTCAAAAAGCATACTGAACTCTAAATTAGGGATTTTTCTTTTCCTCAACGCTTGGAAGCCACCCGCGTGTCTGCTATCTGACAAAAAAACACTGTGTCATATTTTCCACAATTTTTGCAATCCAGATTCTCCAATTTACCGTCCCAACATATTAATTATAATATGAATGGAATTTGTTGATTGGGCATGGGTTCTTACTTTTCCTTCAAAAGAGAAACCCAGATAGGGATCTTACTTGAAAGATACTTGAAAAAGTTTGAGTCTTTGTTTTCAAAGAGCAGATTGTGTTCTAGGGTCTTTTCCATCTTTCTTCTCTCTCTGAGAAAAAAAAAACAGAGAGAAATTGAGAAAAAATGCAGTGAATAATAATAATAATAATAATAATAATAATAAAAGGGAGCAAGAGGCGCAAATGTTTGAAGAAAAAGCGAGCTCTTGTAGTTTTCCAGATGAATTAGTTGGATTAAACTTGGCTTTTGCTTGCTTTGATGCCATTATTGCTATTCTTGCTTTACTCAGGTTTGTTTCTTTGGGGATTAAAAACTAGAGTTTTCAGTGAGTTTTTAATTGATAGTTTGTAACATGGGAGAAATGTGGGTAACAATTTGTTTATATTGCATTTCGTTTGATGATAATAGAAATTTGGTAACTTGATAGGAGGAGGGTAATGTTGTATTTAATTGTTAATTAACTTCCATTTTTAGCTAATACATTTGAGATTAATACTGGGAAAGTAATTCAGGTGTTGATCTTAATTGTTTGCACGACTTAAGTGTAAGCTGTTTGAACTTTGTCTTCTTTCATGTTTATGTTTCCTCATGTATGTAATATGTGATTCATATTTTATGTAACAGATTGAATTTTTATTTTTCAGAAATGAATTAAAACAACCATTTTCATTACTTATTTTGTTTCTAATTGGTAATGTGTTTGGTTTTCCCTTGAAGCAATACAAAACTATAAATTTGATGAAATAGTTTTCTTGTTTATCATTATACTGAAAATGAGGGGTGAATAGTTTGCACATCGAAGGAAGTTACATTTCTCTAAGCACAAAATGCACATGATCTTAGGAATCCATGAGAAATATGTATTACGAATGGTTGGTTCTTATAGAATAGGGAAGATCGACCTCAAAGTTTTCCATGGTTCATTATACAAGACAAATTCGTTTTTCATAAGACGCGAGTTTAAAATTTGTTTTTAACAAAACACGAATTTTGTATTAAGTAAATTGGTAAGAAAGAAAAAAATAATTTATCGCATTTTAAACATAAAATTCGCTGTTAATAGGATGCGAGTTTAAAAGCTTTTTGTAGGACATGAGTTTGCCTTAGGTGATTTAAAAGAGGTCATTTTTTAAATAATCAAACTTGAGGGTTACTTTTTTAATCCCACTTAAATTGTTCTCTTGAAAAACTTAACTTTTACTAAATACATTTCTTTTTCTATCCTCTTTTTAGTTTTCTAATAAGGCAAACTTTAACTTTTTTAAGGATAAAATTGTCATTTTAATTACTTCACAACACACTTTTTACACAATTTTTTTCTTTAAAACTACATAAAAAGTCAACAAAGAATATTATTTTTGGGACAGAGAATATTTAAAAAGGTATATTCATTTAAAATTGCCTAAACACCACTACCTACTACTGGCATGCTCAAAACCAGCGATTGTGGGGAAAACAAAAGCAAAACAGTGGCCTGCAATTGCATGCATGGCAATGAGCTCTCATGCCCCCTAAATTACGTCTCCCCACAGCTTAAAGTCTGACAAAGATTTGTACAACTCATACTCATCTGCTAAAGAAATGACATACATACATAAACACACATATATATTATGGGATAAGTGGATAAAATCCAGTTATATAGTGTATTTTTTTTAACTTTTACACTTTTTTAGATCATTAGATAGTTAAATGTATAACTGAGATTAACAGTGAGTTATGTACAGATTATCACTTGAAAAAAATTAACGAGTTGATCACAACCATCCATTTTACGCATAAGGATTTACAAAACGTGTAAAACTTTCTATGTAAGTGAATCCTATTTCATATTATATATATATATGCATGCATGAACTGGATGTTGCACCACACAACAGCACATCTATAGCAAAGATTTCCATCAAATGAACTCCCAAGCGATAAAAAGAATCATATAAGAACAAAAAAGAAGCAAAAGGTCATAAAACAAAAACCGGAAGTCTGAGCAAGTGATGCCCCCGAAAGGTGGATCAGTGCTCTCGTCATTGATTTAACAACTACTCTTGATAACAATTATTCAACTGGGAATAAACATAAAGTACGTGAAATACAGAAGTCAGGCAAGAGTAGAAGTAGAAACTACTAGTACATTAACGTTCAAATCAGCTATAAACTAGGAAGTTTCAGCAGCAATTCATGCATACAACACAAATATTAATTCTGATACCCGTCTTCCTTATTAATAATAAGGCAGATCATAAGAGAGAGACCAGCTATGGAAATGGATGCAATGCGGTGGAAACTTAACTTCTAGAAGGTGAGAAAATTGTTACCATGATTAGGGTTCAATCTTCATTTTTGAAATTCCCAACTCCAAGCTTCTGCACTTCAACCTTGAGAGACTTGAGGTACTTAACAGCTTCATCAATAACAGCTACAGTACCCATCTGATCAGCACCCGGAACAATTCCCCTTAATGCCTTCACCATTTTCTTCATTTTCAGTTGCTTAATTTCAGGGTCACGCCCACTAGGAATACTAGAAGACTTCCGAGTATAAGAGGATAAGCTATTCTTTCTTGATTTTGAACCATGAGCAGAGTGAGAATCAGGAGAGTCGATTTCATAATTTCCAAAGGTCCGTGCTGTGCTATCCTCTTCCTCGTCGTATTCTACTTGTTCTTCCTCTTCTGAGCAGAGTAGTGCATCGATATCATCAGAATCCTCTTTCAGAGAAGAGGATGTTTCTTTTCCCACATCATTAGCATCTTTTCTCTCATACTTGCCATCAATGTAAGTGCCAAAAACATTTAATCCATTACCATTTAACTTGTTTGTAATAGCAGGATTAAACAAGATCTGATTTCTATTATCAGTCTGATTGAAAATAACAAAGTTCTTGGGACAAACATCAGAAGGTTGAAACTCAATGCCATGGAGGGGCGGCAATGGTTTTGCACACGTAGGAAAAACCGTACCAAAAGGAGATGCAACTGGGATATGCATGTAATTATCGCCCACTTGATCTGCAAGTGTAGGCACTGCCTTTTGGAAGTAAAATTGTTGGTCACTCTGCATCTGATTTCTGCTTGATCAAAGAAGTTTGCAGTTGGCTTTGAACTTGCAATTATTTAACTTTAAAGTTGGAAGGAGGTTTCCAGCTATAATTATATTAAGACTAAAGACTAAACTAATGGAGTCACCAAGCAAGACCGAGCTGCCTATCCCAAATTTCCCATCAACAATATCAGATATTTCATTCTGTCACAGCCTTGTGTATAAAACAACCAGATGGCAGACTCCCCCAGATCCCAATTTCCAAGAGTTCCTAAATACCAGACTACTTAACAGGTTTTAGCAACTGACGGAAATACTCAGCCTGTGATAGCAAATAAGAAGTCATTAGAACCGTAAAATATGCGCGCTGAGAATATGTTTATCCAACAATAAAAAATATACTTTGTCCACAGATCTACAGGATATTACTTGACTAAATAAACAGGTTCACAAGAAGCCCATTAAAATGGTTAAAACTTGGCAAGTTTTAGTTACCTGTGCTCATAATTAACAGAAAACTCACAACAGTCAACATCAAAGGTAAATGAAAAATGTCTATAATAACCATATATATACTATGATAAAAAAACCCGTATATATACTCATGTGGTCACAAATGTGCTTGATCTATGCACATGTTATAGTGCATCAGATAATGTCTTGTGTGAGTTAACAAGATGGACTTTTCTTATCAGTCAATTGACAAAGTAAAAACCAAGAGGAATATTCAACTTAAAAACAAATCATGCTACGGCAAAATTAGCGATAAAATCATAGTTGACAATCTGACATGGTACAAATGGATATATTTAAGACTTTTTATGCATCAGACGCATTACCAAGGACACAACCATCCCTATATATAAATATATAACAGTAACACACTGCAGCCTCAACATGATAAATTTAAAACAGCTAAGGAAAACAAAGTTACCTGACAAACTTGAACTAATTGATAGTAAGCAACAACACCAACGCTCATTTTAATCTTCCCAATTTCCTTAACTGCACGATATCTCTTTATGGTAACTGCAATGTACATTCTCAAACTTCTCCAACCAAAATTTTATCAACCCCCAATGGAACTAAGTTGAATGAATTGAATTCCCTTCCAAATTCAATTGGAAATTTCACCTACAACAACAGAAGAAGTTTCTTAACAAATATAACCTACAAAAGCACATTGTGCATCAGAATGTAAATTAACTCTTTTTTTTCCTGCAAAATATAACAGAAGCAGTTAGCATCCTCTATATGGATTATAACAATGGAACCAAAATTCATAGAAGTTTTGTGTTCACAAAACTTACCAAAAAACAAATAAAAATTACAGTATGATGAGAAAGAAAACCACCAAGCAAACACGATTCACAAAGGACCACGGCATTTTGTTTATATTCAGTTCAATCCCCAAAGTTATTATTAATTCTAGCCTGCAGGCTGCAACCAAAAGGGGAAAAAAGAGTTAACACTATTTTTTTATATAACCATATGTGTATCGGACATTGCAAAGCACCTATTATGGACGAACTTCCCAACCTAATTTCTTCCATTCACAAAACCAGGATTCGAAGCCTGACGTTGCTTAAAGGATTTAGCTGCTTATCCCGGAACTAGTAGTTAAACCAAGAGATCTTCAATAATAATTAATTAAACAAAGAGATCAATAACAAATTCAAGCTCAGCGGATCTAAGAACCAGCAGAGAGAAAAAATTTAAAAAAAAACTTCTATTTGGTAGCAGATACAAATCTTAGGCAAATCAAAAAGAAAAAACCGCTTTCCGTCAAAAGAAAATAACTTCATTTTAAAATTCAGCAAGTTTCTCAGAAAAACTATGAAATAAATTGCAGAGAAAATGGAGAAAACAACACAGACAAACTAACATACTAGCAAAAAAAATATCTATAAACTATACATATTATTAAAAACAAACATAAATAATCTGGCGCGTTAGAAACTTGAAATGATAATACTTACAAAATAAAAGGTCATCTGAATAACTCAAAGGATTGGAGTGGAAGCAGCCAAAAACGCAGAAAATTTTACTTTATAAGAAGAAAAAGATCCCTAGATTTGCGCTGAATGAAGTTGCGGGGGTAATTTAAGAGGGTGTGAAGTTGAGTGAATTCTGGTCAAATTATTCTATTAGTCTCTGTTCTATGAGTAAGTTCTACATTTAGTCATTGTATTGTAAATTAGTATTTTTTTAATCCTTACTTTTCAATTTTTAAAATTTTGATACTAATTCAGAGAGTATTTGTTAAATAATGGTAAGTTAAATTCTGTTATTAACTTATTTGCTATACAATAGATATAATTTTATTCTTTAATTTAATTATTTTTAACCCCTAAAATTTTAAAATATTATAAATGTCAGTGATGCAATATGTAGGGGGATGAGGTTTATAAGTGTACAATTTGTTTGGTCGATTTGAATGAAATAAAACTTGTTTATTGAAAAAATCAAATTAAAGTGTAGAGATTAAGTTATAAATATATAATACAGGGACCAATGACAGAATTTCACCCAATCATGTTACTGCTAGGCGCTAGCAAGGTACGGAGATACTATGTGAATTTAGGGGAGTGAAAGACGGTGAGATATGTGCCGTTGGATTAAGGGCATTTCCGTGTAATGCGGAACGGAAAATGACGGTAGGATGCAATCGTGATATAGAGGAAGATGTGGGGCTCACCCAGCTTTGACGATTTTGTGTTATGGTGCAATCGATACGGTGCTGACGTGGTGGTTCATGTGTGAAGATGACATGGTATAATAAAAATTTTGATTTTTTTACCGAGTTTAAAGTTAAAATTGATTTTTATGGAATACGAGAATAAAATTAATTTCTAAGAAAAATATGAATTTAAAAAATATTCAAATAACACAAAAAAATAAAAATTAATAAAATATTTAAAAAATACGAATTTAAAAAGTGTCCCGTCGGAGAGAATTGCGAGAGAAAAACCTAAAGAAAATGCTTATTTTAGTTGAATTTATTGCATTTTAAGTTTTTTAACGACGCTGATTTTTAATTCATTATTAGAAAAAAAATAATATGTTAGAAATAAGACCAAAATTATAGAAAATATAATCGATAAGAAAGCTAAATTAAATATCGAGCCATACTGAAAATTCATAAAAAAATCTAAATCAAAACTTTATATAATATTTTGTTTTTCAGTGTATATACTAATAATCCTAAAATCCATATATTATTTTGGTCAATTTCTAAAAGTGATGTACCCTTTAAATAATTATTATGTCATGTCAAATATCATTTTCAATAAGCAAACATATATTAAACTATTATGGTGTATTGATTATATTATTTTAATGTACATGATATTGCTATAAATAGAAATTTAATTGAGGCTAAATTATTTTTTGGTACATTCAAATTTAAAGAGGATGACTTTATTCCAACTATAGACATTGATCTTCATTAACAAAGTCTTCTTTTTGTCACTGTGTACTAATAATTAATTTGTTGACATTATTATTAATTTTGTCAAATTTGACTTTTAACAATTTTGTTGTAGAAAAATCAAATTAATTAATTATTATTTACTGTTCGAGTTAAATTTGACTTTTAACAATTTTGTTGTACAAAAATCAAATTGCTTTTAACATATGTTTAACTAAAGTATTAAAATTTTAATTGTTTTGAAATGACAAACCCACGTGATAGTTTTAGTGTACTTTTTGATGACATGATAATAATTATCTTATATATAATGTTAACAAATAATATATTATAAAATTTTTAAAAAAATATTTAAAGAATTATATGAAATATACTTGGATTATCAACGTTCAAAAATTGAACATTGTAATCAATATTTCTATTTAAAGAGATCTATTAATTAATTTAGTGGTTAAGGATATTCATATTGTTCATCTTGTATGGGTTCGAATTTTGACATGAGAATATAATTTATCTATTTAATTAAAAAATATTTCTATTTAAAAATAACAATTAAACTTTTTAAAAATTAAAAATGAGATTCAATTTTTTTAAAAAAAATTAATTTTAACTTTTAAAAAATAAAGATCAAGAGTTAAACTTTTTTCATAAAGTCTAACAATAATGATACTAATTGATCAGTTGATAATCCTTATCGATTCCAATATTTTATTTATAAATAAAAAACCATATTTGTGCAAGGATTAATTTTTAGTTTTTTAAATGCTTATATATAATTGAACTCGCCTACTGCATCACGTCACTCGTTCACATAGATAATGAAACAAGGATTAGGTATTTCCATGTGATTTCGCGTTCGACTGTATGTTGTTCGTTGTTTTTGGCAATGTTATATTGAGAAAAAATTATCAATTTAATTTGGCGACTAAAGGGTGTGTTCAGGGACGGTGATCGGTGGCTAAAGCTGCAGCGGTTTGAGGTTTAGATTTGGGAAATTTTAAGGATTTGAGGATTGTTTTGTAAAATTTTTAAAATTTCGGGATTTGATGAAAAACTAAATTTTTTTAAAATTTTTAATTTTGAAAAAAATAAAGGTGGCGAAAGCAGCGGCGAATTGGGGTTTAGGTTTGGGTAATTTTAAGGATCTGTGGATTATTTTATAAAATTTTTAAAATTTCAGGATTTTATGAAAAATTAAAGTTTTTTTGTTTTAAAATTTTAATTTTAAAAAAATAAATTAAATATGCCACGTGTCAAGCATTAATTGGTTAAGAATTTTTAGCACTATTTAACGGCAAGACACTTTAAACTGTAACTGTTAAAACTTTAAGCACCTAAAATTATAACTGTTAAAATTTTAAATATTTATTTTTATAAAAAATACTTTAAACACTTAAAATTTATAAAATATATATTTTAAGTACCTACTGTCATTTAAGCCTAAATAGAATTTAAGGATGATTCACGTTGTAACTTTTAATAGAGATTCCTCCTTCTGACGCACAAAAAGTTTTAGAATACAAAAAATTTAATCACAAGGGGCTCCATTGACTTCAATAATTCAACAGTAAAACGTTTAAAATATGTTTTCTGTCTCTCTAAGTACCTAATATTAATTTCTTTTCTGCTCGTCTTTCAACTTGAATATATATAGATAAGATTATTTTATATCGTCTGAAATTTGAAAATTTTATATTCTTTTAGACCGTTCGATAAAGATATATGGATGATTGAAATTAATTGTAAGAAATGTAGAAATTATCACATGAAAACAAGTAATGAAATAACCTCAACTATTTATTTATATCCATCCAATGGTCTAAAAATGTATAAAAAATTAAACTTTACATAGTATCAGTAAATCTTAACCTATATATATACACTTCAGTTGGTTTAGGAGATGATGCAGTATATCTCTCAAATGAAGGTTGTGATTCGAATTTTAACATTCGAATGTAATAAGCTGAGTTGAGAGCATTTACAATATTCAATATAAATTAATTCGTCAATAAATCAAATATCGATGATATAATAACAGATAATAAGAATGTGATGGCATTTAACGTAATAATTGGTCAAGCTTTCTTCCATTATTACTGTATTTTGTATATGAATATCTAATGCGAATTTAATTATCGTAATCTTCTCTGGTTTTAGTTCAACGCTATTAACCTCCATTTAGCTTAGCTTGTTGCTAACCAGACATGGCGGAGGCTCAGTTACAACTCGTCGAAATCACAGGTAAATCTGTCTGAAAAAACAAACATATTAAAAAGTCAACGACATGTCCGAGCTGCTTGTAATAATTGTTGATCTGTATTTCGTTTTCCATTGTTGCAGAGCTAGAAACTAACGATAAAGAGAGTTCAATTGATCAAGCAAGTCGTATCGGCCGGATACGAAATTCTCCGTCAAGGGACTACAAATGGTGGCTTCGTACGATTCTTTATACGATCTTTCTCATTTCGGGCCAATCATTGGCTACGATTCTGGGAAGGCTTTATTTCGAGAAAGGTGGCAGCAGCAAATGGTTAGCAACATTGGCTCAGATCGGTGGTTTCCCGGTTGTAATCCCTTTGTACTGCTTTATCCTATGCAGGAATCTAGTCCCGGACGACGAAACCGGCTCGGATTCGCCGTCGCTTTGGGTGGCGTTCGTGAAGGTTTATGTTCCCCTCGGACTACTTGTTGCCGGAAGTAGTTTTCTTTTCTCGGTTGGCTTACAATATCTCCCTGTTTCAACGGTGACTCTCATTTCAGCGTCGCAGTTAGCTTTCAATGCGCTTTTCTCTTATTTCCTAAACTCCCAGAAATTCACCGCCGCCATTATCAACTCTCTGGTTCTCCTCACCATCTCTTCCGTTCTGTTGGTCGTAAACAACAACACCGAGAAGCCCGCCAGCGTCTCGAAAGCCAAGTACGCAGCCGGGTTCGTGAGCACCGTCGGTGGGGCTGCACTGTACGGCTTGCTGCTGGCGTCGCAGCAGCTGGCGATCCGGAAAGTACTAAAGAAACAAACGTTGAAAGTCGTGTTCGATGTCATTATATATCAGTCGCTGGTGGCGTCGATCGCCATCGTGGTTGGGTTGTTTGCTAGCGGAGAATCAAAAGGGTTGGCGAAGGAAATGGAGGAATACTCACTCGGGAAAGTTTCATACGTCATGACTTTGCTTTGGACCGCCATAGGATGGCAAGTTTTCGCCATCGGAACCGTGGGGTTAATCTTCGAAGTGTCGGCTCTTTACAGTATCTCCGTCGGTACCGTCGGTTTGCCGATTGTTCCGGTGCTCGCCGTCTTCGTTTTCCATGATAAAATGGACGGGATCAAAGGGATGTCCATGGTGTTGGCCATTTGGGGATTCGTTTCGTATGTGTATCAACATTATATGGATCATAAGAAATCGAAGATCGAGAACCGGATAGCCAGAGAGATGGCGGACGAAGATTGCTTACCAGCGGAGGTTCATCCGGCAGATAATAGAGCTTAGTAGCATATTTCCATGGCGTCCGATTTCCATCCACTGTAACTATGTTAACTTTTCTCTACTGTTTTGTTGTTTACCTCTGGCTATCTGTTGACTAAAAGTTTAATGATTAAGATGGAAATTGAAGCCCAAGTTCATATATAATAACATTATAAAAATTAAGGGGTCAATTGTAACTTGATACCAACCGCTTTCAAATTTTATATTCGAAAGTAAGACTTTATAGTTAATTTTGTCCTTAAACTATTATATCCGTTTTTTATTGGTATAAAGTCAAAAGTAGCCCCAACGTTTGATTATTTGATCACTTTAGCCTCCATGGCATGGGATGCTGACATGACAATTTGCTTACATGGCATAGTAATTTTTTAAAAAAAATAATATGATGCAACATGGCTTTGTATGGTTGGTTCAAGACATATGAAAGAAATAAAAGCCAAAATTGTTGAAAATGGGATTCAAACCCAGGCTTGTTGGGTGAAAGGCATAACGCCTAACCACTAGGCCCACCAACTTACATGTCTTTTTTTACCACATATTAAATTTTAACTTTGTACTGACTCAGCTCTGTTGCATATCTCCCTCTTTCTTCAACGTTCAACAATGGTTGTCGCAAACTTCATATGGTTGTACCAAAGCATATGGTACGATCTTTCTCTACAAGAATCAACTCTGAGGCAAAACGGCTCAGTTTATTGAATTCACATTCATATTCGTATACTGTGTGGTCGCCTTATTTGAGATTTAGAAATTCACTAATCTTTTCTCGGATAAACATGTCTTCGATATACTTGTTGCGGAACTCACGGAGGAAAAAGTCCCAAGTGATCTCTTTCCAAGGACAAGTGGTGATGTTCAACCACCATATACGAGCTTGTCCCTTTAATAAAGACACAACTCCCTCTAACTTTCTCTGATCATCACAGTGCAATCCTTCAAGCACAATATTTAGATCATTAAGCCAACAATCTGCAGCAATAGGATCTCCATCAACAAAATTTGGTGCTCGCAGATCTTTTAGCTCTTTAGCAATAGAAACTCAGGGAGGACGATTAATTATCATCTCCAAAGCTTGTAAGAAGTTTTCCTGATCTTGTACCGGCATTCCAGGTTGAACCGGTACATTCTCAGTAGGTTGTGCTAAAGGCGGAGCAAAAATAGCTTCATAACCCACATCAGCAACATTTTGACCCTCAATATGGGTCGCCTGACGTGAACCTTCACCCTCAGACATCTGTACTCATCATAACATTTAACATTAGTAAGCAGGAGCATCAACTATACAAATGTCATCATTAGTAATTTATGACATCCTAGTGGCATTTACACACTTTTTAACTCATAACACACTCAATTTAAATCCAGAATCGACTAAATTTGTAGCTTTGATACCAATAAATATAACATCATCTTTCTGTGTTTGTTACCAAACACGAGTCGAAGATGTCACAAAACAAGTTTAAATAATTTTTCATCATTACAAACAAAACTGTCAGCTTGCATTGTCTCTAATTTTTTTATAAAATCTTATAAACATCCAAAATTCATTCCGTAAATTTCTATTTAAACTAGATTCATCAAGTTTTCAAACCATATAAACTATTAACTCAAATTCATACTACATAAATTCCAAGAAAATTTTACATTCACGTCACAGTGCAGTTTTGAAAAAAACTGCTGCCCTATTTTCAGACCTTTCATTGAATAAAAATTTATAACTTTTCGCACAGGACTCGAAACCAGTCACCGTTTGTTTTTAAAGAAACTAGACTCAATTTTTAGTTTATCCATATAAATTTCACTTTCTAATTCAACCTATGGAATTTATGGCAATTTTTTTAACTCACTGCCTAAAACAGAGTTTCTGGACAGCTTCAACTTATTTCCAATATAAATTCACTAACTAGTCAAAAATCATTCAAATCCACGTACTAATAATACTAAACCATGTTTTATTTAAAAACATAACCAACTAAAGAGTAGTTTAATGTCTCTTTTACACAAAATATGTATATTCAAGATTATACATGCCACCACTCAAAACACATAATATCGGATGTCAAAACATTACTATGATAACCTGTATCGTTTCTTCGCCTACAAGGTGATGCCCAAAACGTTCCTGCTTACGAACCACATGATCAACCTACGTGTGCACATGCATAATACACACGCTAAGTATAACTTAGTGAGGCATTATAAGTAATCATAAAATCGAGTAACAAAATAAATGAAAACATGGTTAAGCAAGATCATATTAAATCTTCTTTTAGTTCAAAACCATCATATATAAGAAAATGGTGATTTTTATATACTTTAACTTTGTAATTGGCCCAAGAATTGTATAAAGAGAAACTAAAGTATGCAAGGTATGTACTCCTTGAGCACTGGTCACCAAAGTGACGATAAACATATAGACACATAAGTGTTGGCATCATATAGGCACATAAGTGCTGATAAACATATATGATCTGAAGACCGGTGTGTAGCTACACGTAGTCCTTGACTACTGGACCTCTAATGGCATGCCACTATACTGTAACTCTTTATCATTACTTGGGCAATAAATCCATATCATATACTTGTAAATCATCATGTATAAACAATTCATATATCACCATTATTCAATAACAATTTGCCATAACAAAACATAATAGAGTAGTTCATACCCCATTATGTACTAACATTTTTCTTTGCCTGTAAAATATCATATAACTTATACAAAAACCATGTTATCATTTTAATCAAATCAAGTAAATAGAATTCTTGAATTTAATCCAAACATATTCTAAAACATATGAATGCACTCACCTTATATGGCTCACAAGCTACTTATACCAAAACTTATCTATTCTGAAACTTCTTCTTTGTCTTTCAACTTGTTTCGATCACGAGCTTGCTTGTTATCTGTATATATATTAAATACATAATACAAACAATTTTTGAGTACATACTCATACTATACAAATAATGGAAAGTAACTAAAATAACTATCCATTATGCATAACTTGATTCTGACAAAACTTTTTATATTTGAATCACATTTCTTTACACTCTTCCATAACTCTCCAACTTTTTCCAAAATACCCAATTTAGTCACTAAGGACTCTTTTTAGCTTCTAACCATCATTTTCAAATTTAATCCTTTCATTTCTCATTCTTTATGCTTTAGGACCCAAACTTTAAAATTTTACATATTGGTCCTCAAAGTTACCGAAAATTCCAAATTGGTCCTAAAGTCAATATAAACTTCAAAATCATCATTCCAATCATTTAACTTGATTTTCCAACATAACATACTTCAAAAACAAGCTTGACAACCCAATCCCTAAACTTTCCAAAATCTACATTTTGGTCCCTAATGCCAAATAATTAGGGATTTTCATTCCAAACAACTTATATTATCATTCTAAACCATTCTTAACCTTAGGAAAATTTCCCATAATTCCCCCAATTTTCTTCCTACTAGCCGAATATGAAAGGTCACTTTGACCATTTTTCTCAACTTGATTTAAGCATGAATTTGACCTCAAAACCTTATATTCAAGCTTCTAACATCAATTCTACTTCAAATAAAAATTTTGCAAGAGTTTCCCCTAATTTTTCAATTTTCCCATAATCAACCTATAACACAATTCATGGAATTTTTACTATTTGCAAGCATGAAACAACATCACAACCTTATATTCAATCCAAAGAATCCATAAAACATATGATATCTACTTGTTCTTCATAAACCCTAATCTCTAAACTCAACATATAAACATGGAAACTACTCAAAAATTATACCAAATGAAAGAGAATTCAATGGAGATTAATTCTCTATTTCATATCTTGATCCAAAAACCAACTAAATCAAGCCAAAAATTGGATCAAAAATGTTTCTTACCTTGGCTAATATGTTTCGGCTAGGAGGAAGAGCAAGAAGAAAATTTCTAGCTTTTTCTTCTAATTATTTGCAAGACAAATGGCATTTTATTCCTTTATTCCTAATATAAAAATCTTCATTAATAGTAAAATGACCATTTTGCCCCTTAGATATAACCAATTAGGTGGTGACACTTGTCCTTTCTTATCCAAAATAATCAATTATAAATAAAAAACATGGGCAAAATGACTAAAATGCCATTAATGAATCCTTATATTTTCAAAAATGCCATTTTCACCTATTCCACCAAATACTGCATAGAATCGAATTTAAATCGAATAAAAACGATTCCAATTCACAATGTCATGTTCCTTTAGCATGTCTAAGGCTCCCATAAAATTTTCATAATTTTCTGAGCTCATACGATTACCCGAATTCTATTTAGACTTTAACTGTAATTTCCTAATACTAGAAATATCGGATCAAACCAAAAATTTTATATTCGATCCACACCCTTGTGTGATCTATCTATTTATGGAATAAAATTATTTATTGGGAAAATTATCATGTTGGTCCTTAAACTTTTCCCAACTTTTCACTTTGGTCACTAAACTTTAAAATTTTACGTTTTAGTCACAAACTAAAACTACCAACTTTTAATTATTTGCAATTTAATCACTAATCAAATATTGGAGTATTACAAATATATTAGTTGTTATAAAATGATCATAAAATTTTGTAAATATTATTGAACTATTCAATTATTATAAAATGATAAATTCACTATTTAGTTGTTATAAAAATATAAACTTTAAACTATTTAATTGTTATAAAATGGTCATTGAACTATTTAGTTGTCACAAAATAGACATTGAACTATTTAATTGTTACAAAACAATTGGTTCTTATGTATTATGCTGCATTTTTTTTGCTATTTGGTTTTAAGATTTTATTTTCAGAAACGTTTCAAATTAAAGAAAAGGTTAATATTTGATACACCGTCAATGTAATTTTTTTCTTTCTATAAGCGGGCTTCAAATGATGTCATGTGTCATTTTAGGGGCACTAAACCCTATACACTAAAAACCAAACCCTAAAACCTAAACCTTAAACTCTAACTATAAAGCCTAAAATCATAATCTTAAAAACTAAAATACTAACTCTAAACTCTAAAAATAGACCGCTTGTGGAAAACTTTGTTTTCCAGATCCAGTGCATCAAATCATTTTCCGAAATTAAGTTTTTGTCTAAAAAAAAATTGTTAAACGAAAGAAATTAATTTTTTTTCTCCAATAAATGTTTCAAATGAAAGGAATTAAATTTTTTTTTCAAAAAAATACCTTTTGGAAACAAAAACACTTTCATTCATTTATTTGAAACGTTTCTGAAAACAAAGTTTGTAACAATTAAATAGTTCAATATCATTTTGTAACAATAAACAATGAAATGTTTCTTAAAAATCAACAACAAAATTTTACAACATAACCTGTAATAACCAACCATTTTGTAACAATTAAATAATTCAATGATCATTTTGTAACAATAAATAGTGAATTTACCATTATGTAATAATTAAATAGCTCTATGATCATTCTATAATATTTACAAAGTTCAATGACTATTTTGTAACAACTAATATGTTATTTTAGTTGCCTAGTAAGTTTGTCGTTAAGTTGTTAACGACATCTAACGGTTCAGTGTCCATTCTATAACTTTAGTTGCCTATTTTATAATTTTTAAAAATTAAATGACCAAAATAAATATTTTTAAGATAATTTAATAATCATTTGTAAATTTTACCCCTTGTTTACCTATATATACATATACCGTTTTAGTAAATTTACTGTCAAACGACATTTATTTTTAATTATTTATTATAATGATGTCTTTTGTTTAAGCCTGAAAGAAACGAATGGCATGATGTGCTTTTGTTTGTGTGATTATGTAATAAGATTAACAGAATTCATATTCTTTGTACATAACATGATCTTAGAAAGCTATAACTGATGAAACACAATTTTTATTTTATTTTAAGTGAAATTATCAAATTTATATTATCAAGAATTAAAATAGAAAAAATAAAAATAAAAAGAAAAAAGAAAAAATAGACAAACTTCATTAAAAAATATTTATGTCGGATGGGCACAGGTCAAGTGGTTCAGATTTTTTGTTGCCACGACCCAAAAATCAGTATTTTTTTTTTTTTGAAAGAACGAAAATCAGTATATTTCACTTGACGCCTGACCCAATTCAACTTTAGAGGGTATTCCACCCGCCCAAATCAATCCCAGCTTCTTTTTCCCCCATATTTTCCCATCAATCTCGCATTTGTCTTACAAACCAAACAAAGAAATTGAAAGAGAAACCAATCAAAGCAAGCTGAAAAAAGCCAAAGAAAATAATATATTAATTTAATTTTGAAAAAAAAAAGTTTATTGTTTTGCGGGATAGTCGTGGCCATTGGATGTTTAACTTCGCAAAGTTGATTGGTGTATGTTCTATTTTGGATGCGGAATTATGAGGCGCTTACTCCAAATTGTTGTGTGCGAGGGAGTGTGGCGATAAGCACATTATTTTTGAGATGGATAGTTTGAAAGCTCTTTGTTCGGTCCGATTCTACTAACACTGGGTGTAGCTCTCTTGTTGCACTTGCATGCATTGCATCAACAGCCTTTGGGTTGTTGGCTAACATGTTCTTCGTGATAACAATAAGATAGTTGATGTAGTGGTTAAGTTTGCATCCCATGTTTCCTTCGATGTGATTCAGTTTGTTGACCCACCTGGTAGTTTATTGCAGTTGATGCAGGAGGATTTCGTGTTTGTTTTGCTCTTAAGGGTTATTTTTTTAGGTATTGTAATCTTATTATCATGTGTACTCTTTTCTTTCAATTAAGTTTAGATAAAATTTTAATAAGGCATGTGGTGATAATATTTTTTATGATTCGCTCTTAATGAATTCATACGCCCTTTTCCACACCTTCCTTCTAGTACTAGAAATGAGACAACTGAAGATCAATATATTGTTTATCATTTTTTTACATATTTTTTTTATCTTTTCTCTCGATTTTTTTTTCAATTGACTCTATATTACGACTCTTTGTCTAAACTAAAAAGAATGAGCCGTAAAAAATAACAATTATTCTATTTTCACTATTAAACATTATAAATATTTTTCTAAAAAACTTATTAAATTATATTATTTTTACATGATTAATTCTCGTATTACATTAGACAAATATTGATATTTAAAAAAAAAAACTAATAACTAATGATTGTATTATCCTAACAAACAATTGAACACTAACACCAGATCACTACAATTCTCCTCCCTTGGATTAAGATAAGGTTACAAACCACAAGCACTCACACGTGTCAAAACGTTCCATCACCATATATATATATATAGACACCAATTCCTTTTCAATAAAATAATAAAAAATGAAATCTGTTGGTTTTTATTTAAAAATAATAATAATAATATATTGAAGAATAATAATATTAAAAATTCATGTTTTCAGTAAAATTTATTAATTTTTAAGTAAGATTAAAATTTAAATTATAAATAAATAAATTAAATTTATAATAATTTTTTTAATATTTAATTCAAATTAATCAATAAATTATATACTATAATTATAAAAAAATTTATTATCTTCTGTAAGATATCAGCCGAATTTAAGATACTTATCTTATTATCAGCATTTAAAGATATTGATTATATCTATTTTTTTTTTCATTTTTTGTTTTTGTAACGCTGAGCTTTTGGTTCCCGGCAGCACGCTATCCTTGCGCCAAAGGAAACGGTTTATTCTTTACTCTCTCTTTAAACGAGTTTTCTCACGCATTTCAAATTAACAAAAAAATCATAAATAATTAAAAGAGAAAAATGTCTGCGAAGTTATCGACCTGCTTTTTCAGCCATGGCGTCTGCAGTTTGAATCACAATGATAATAATAATTATAAGAAGAATCTAAATATGAGACTGTTGCTTTTGCCTTCCCCTCGCTTTCTCCCAGCTTCTTGCAAAATGCGGCAACGTAATCTCAGGTATTTTAGCTTTACAAAAAGATCGATTTTACTCTCTTTTTGGTATAATCTTTTTATTAAGGTTAAGGCACTGTTTCGATTTGATTTTGAGAATTCTTTTTATTGAAGAGAAATTCGTTTGGTTTAAATTTAGTAAAGGCTAGGTATTATTCTGCTTGAAATTTGATTTTCGCGAATTAGTAAATCGCATGGTTACTGGTTAGTAAATGAGATTGACTAATAATGACTGTGATAATTGGTATTTCTTGAACAGTTCGTTGCATAACTGTCGATTTTTTTTTATTGAACAACTGTCGATTTTTACATCATGTAAATATATTAATCAACACTGGATTATGCTTTTCTGTCGATATATGATCCATTTTTTAAATGTTTTTTTAATTAATTTTTATGCAGTGCTAATCATAAAAGACAACGAGGGAAGAAATCTCCCCCGGAGCAAATTCTGATAAGTGCAGAGTTGCAGCCGATTGGCGATGAGGAATCCGAACCTGAAAACTCTGTCATAAATGGTGTTGAAATGGAGTATTTTGTAAATCATGGAACTAATTGCAACGATGATGTTGGCGCTGTGACAGATGTAGAGCATATCGATGGACATGATCTGGGCACTCTATCTGTCTCTGCTGTCGAGACTAACGGAAATGTGGAGCATATCCATGAACAGATTGCAAACGGCCTCATGCTGCCTGCTGTGACAAAAGCTTTGGTACTCTCATTTACCAATAAGTCTAGTAAATCTGGACTCCGGTTGTGTTGCTTGGTGCTACTTTTTTTTGTCTATATCGATATTTTAATATGATTTGTTCAGCTTTTTTGACTTTTACTTAATGATAGTGGAAGAATATTTGAACACATTTACCTTTTTTTTTTAATTTTTGTGTCCAGCAATTTTATTAGTTATGGATTCTCATTAATAATTAAGATTCGTATTGATTTAATCCCATTGTTCAAGCAGTGATCTGAGTTCTTTGCTGATGCATTATCTGGTAGAGTTATATCAGGTCTTGGAAGAAACAATTATTTATGCAACTATTAAATATACGTGGTCATATACCTTTTTATTCTGTTTTCTTAATAGGAACTATGTAAATTGAAGGTTTAAACATATCATAGCCATTTTCTCTTTCGCAGGCCATAAACATAGATGGTGGACAGCAGCTCTCAGGTGTTCATCGAGAGGAGCTGATAGGCATGATAAAAAATGCAGAAAGAAGTAGGATATCTTGCTATTAAGAAACTGTTGAATTCATAACAATCTAGTACACATTTTGGTATGCACTTCTATATAATTTCATTTGTTTCTAAATATGTAGATATCCTTCTTCTTGATCAAGCTCGGGTTCATGCATTAGAAGATCTTCGTAAAATTCTTGGTGAGAAGGAAACATTGCAAGGGGAAATTAACACTTTGGAAATGCGATTGGCAGAGGCTGATGCACGGATAAAAATCGCTTCCCAAAAAAAGATGCAGGTTGAGCTCCTTGAAGGTCAGTTAGAGAAATTGCGAAATGAGTTGATTGCCAGGGGTGAGCTTGAACTGTATGAGAATCAAAACGAATTTTTGAACAAGGAAGCGCTTTTAGAACGTGATAATCATGTTCATTATCTTCGCAAGGAGGTTGATACATTGAGGACAGAGAATCTAGCCCTAAAAGATGATATCCAAGTACTTAAGTCTATGATTAGCAATGTCAAAGACACTGATGAACGCATGGCCACACTGGAAAATGAATGCTCTTTAATAGAGTCCTCAATGAAGGAGTTGGAGTCTAAATTGTTGGTTTCTCAGCAAGACTCTTCAAAAATTTCTACTCTAAAGGTTGAATACCAGGGGCTATGGGAAAAGGTAGAAAACTTGCAGCACTCGCTGGATAAGGCAACTAAACAGGCTGATCAAGCCATTTTGATGTTACAGCAAACCCAGGATCTTAGAAAGAAAGTTGATAAATTGGAAGAATCTCTTGTAGAGGCTAATGTCCATAAGGTGTCATCTGAGAAGATGCAACAATATAATGAACTCATGCAGCAAAAGATAAAACTATTAGAGGAGCGTCTTCAAAAGTCTGATCAAGATATATATTCTTATGTCCAATTATATCAGGAATCTCTTAAGGAATTTCAGGCTACTCTTAATAGTTTGAAAGAAGAAAGCAAGAAAAGGACAGCAACTGGACCGGTTGATATGCCTTGGGAATTTTGGAGCTGCTTATTCCTTACTATTGATGGTTGGGTGCTGGAGAAGAAAATATCAAACAGTGATGCAATGCTTTTGAGAGAACTGGTGTGGAAGAAGGATCGACGCATTTGTGATGCATATATAGCATGCAAAGAAAAGAATGAGCATGAAGTTGTATCTACATTTCTCCGGCTGACATCATCCCAAGCTAGGTACTTACCTTTAACTAGTCAATTTTGCTTCATTATTGCTATTTCCTAACTTGTCCATTTTCTTGATCTTTAGTTCAGGGTTGCATGTTGTTCATATCGCTGCTGAGATGGCACCAGTTGCTAAGGTAAGACTTAGACCCTCATATTTGTTGTTTCCTTGTTTAATCTGTAATGAACAACCATTAAAAGTCTCCATATCTGATGTTGTTCTCTCATTGATCAGCTGACTTCTTATTTGATTAAGTATTGACTAAGCCCATAAAGAAAATAAATTATTTATTAGATTGTTAATTTCTTTCCATTTATTGCTGATATTTTCCTGGTTCCTATGTCTTGCATATTTTTGCACTTTTTAGAATAAGACGCTATAAGTCGGAGGAACAATATTAGATTGTTAATTTCTTTTCCCTATCCTGTATGTCTTTTCCATGTTCACCGATGCATTCTCCTATGATTATACTTTAGCTGTTATGATTTTTTTATGTATTCCCAATTTCAATTTTAGTTGTTTTGCATTTAATCATAATGGAAGACACTGCATTGTTTCCTCTAAAGTTTCATGTTTATGAGTTAATGCTAACAGAAGTACAGAGTCTACTGTTCTTTCCTTTTGGACTTAAAGTACCAAGCAATAGAACGCCGTCTAGGTTAATATAATACTTTATGGCATGGAAACTCTTGGAAAAGTTTGAAAACAAGTGAGCCCTTCTAAAATACCAATGAAGTTTACATCTTCATTTTACTTGTTATTCTACATGCTTTGAATATGAAGTACAAGTTTACAACTTTCTTACTAATGGACATTCCTTTTAGCAGTTCTCTTAGATCTCATTTCCCTATTGTTTACCTTGATTAAACAAGCTTAAAGTTTTCCATTTTACTTTCCATGGTTGTCTGAGAAATTCAGCCTCAGCTATTTCAAACATCCGTGGTGTGGCTTTCACTTTTTGTGCTTAATTACCAAGAAACGAAGCTCTTTGCAAAGTCTTCAGTGGAACTGTGCATAAATGCTATACGTGGTTTCAATCTGCCCGAAAGTAATTGATAGTGTATAATCACCAATTTCTTTGTACCTTTGCACTGCATTGTTTCCTCTAAAGTTTCTTGTTTATGAGTTAATGCTAACAGAAGTACAGAGTCTACTGTTCTTTCCTTTTGGACTTAAAGTACCAAGCAATAGAACGCCGTCTAGGTTAATATAATACTTTATGGCATGGAAACTCTTGGAAAAGTTTGAAAACAAGTGAGCCCTTCTAAAATACCAATGAAGTTTACATCTTCATTTTACTTGTTATTCTACATGCTTTGAATATGAAGTACAAGTTTACAACTTTCTTACTAATGGACATTCCTTTTAGCAGTTCTCTTAGATCTCATTTCCCTATTGTTTACCTTGATTAAACAAGCTTAAAGTTTTCCATTTTACTTTCCATGATTGTCTGAGAAATTCATCCTCAGCTATTTCAAACATCCGTGGTGTGGCTTTCACTTTTTGTGCTTAATTACCAAGAAACGAAGCTCTTTGCAAAGTCTTCAGTGGAACTGTGCATAAATGCTATACGTGGTTTCAATCTGCCCGAAAGTAATTGATAGTGTATAATCACCAATTTCTTTGTACCTTTGCACTGCTGAAAGGTTGCTACTACGCTTGCTAGTTCATATTTGCGGTGTTGTACTTGGACCTGTATGGCTGGATAGCTGGCTGTTTTATGTGATCATGAGTGTCTCAGTGGTGATTACATTTTGTTTCTGCATTCTCTTTTCTATTTATGTTAGCAGTCCACCCTTTGAATCTTTGAACACTTACTAAAATCTATCTTTAAATCTCAAGCTCTTTGTTGGTTTTGTATTTTATCAGTTTACGGAAATGATCCCTAGATTTCTAATACTGAGTTTTGAATATTCAATAATTGGTTTGTTATTTTTGTTTCTAGCTTTTACAAATTACAATATTATTCTACTTTCATAGTCTTACTACATGTTAGACTTGTCTATTAATTGTTCTTTTCTTTTTTTGTTTCTATGTACTCTTAATTCAATAATTTTCTATCAGGTTGGCGGTTTGGGGGATGTTGTGACTGGTCTTGGTAAAACACTGCAGAAAAAAGGACACCTTGTAGAGATTGTTCTCCCAAAATATGATTGTATTCAATATGATGGAATTCGTGACTTAAGGGTATGCAAGCATATTTGAGAAGCACTAAGATCATAGCTCAATGTATGTTTGTGATGATTTTAGTTTACTTATTTATTTAATTTTTGGTACAGGCTTTAGATGTAACGGTAGAGTCATATTTTGATGGCAAACTATTTCAAAATAAAATTTGGGTTGGTACTGTTGAAGGTGAGAATTTTTTGTCTTTCCCTTTCAGTTCCATGTTATCAATTTGCTATGCATTCCAATGCAATTTAATTCACAGGTCTTCCGGTTTATTTTATTGAGCCTCATCATCCCAACAAGTTCTTTTGGAGAGGACAATATTACGGAGAGCATGATGATTTCAAGCGTTTTTCATATTTCAGTCGTGCGGCACTCGAGTTGCTACTTCAATCTGGCAAGAAACCTGATATAATTCATTGCCATGATTGGCAGACAGCTTTTGTGGTACGACATTTCGCCTCATGTTTCTTTTGGCACCTGATTTCATAATGTTCTGTTTACTGAAGTGTTTCTTCATTTTCAGGCGCCACTTTACTGGGACTTGTATGCTCCGAAAGGTTTAAATTCAGCTCGAATATGTTTTACTTGCCACAATTTCGAGTACCAAGGGGCTGCATCTGCTTCGGAATTGGCATCATGTGGTCTGGATGCCGAGCAGTTAAATAGACCTGATAGAATGCAGGATAACACATCACATGATAGGGTCAATCCTGTTAAGGTGCTTAAAGCACTGGTTTGGCTATAAGCTGATAACAAATATCACTATTTTATGGAAAGTAGAGTTTTTTTGGTGTTCTTTTTCTAATTCCCTTCTTTTTCAGGGTGCAATTGTGTTCTCAAACATAGTGACAACAGTATCACCTACTTATGCACAAGAGGTCCGAACTGCTGAGGTATGAATATTTTGTAGTTTTCTTTCAACAACATTGTCTTCTTTTATGATTTTAAGGTTAAACTGCAAAATCATGCCCCCTAACTTCTACAGGGAGGAAAAGGCCTCCATTCAACACTTAATTTTCACTCGAGAAAATTTGTGGGAATCTTAAATGGGATTGATACCGATGCATGGAATCCTGCCGCCGATAATTTTATCAAAGTGCAGTATAGTGCTAATGATATGCAAGGGAAAGCAGAAAATAAAGCTGCCATCCGAAGGCAGCTAGGGCTTTCATCTGCTGATGATCAACGGCCATTGGTAATTGTATTTCTAAATTCTTTATCTGTTATATTAAACTATGCAAAATCATCTCCATTACTCTTTGTTTTAACCCTAATTTTCATGGAAACAAAGGTGTCTAGTCTATCTCATAGCAAGCGTATTGCGTATAAGTTCATAACACCAGATATTCTGTCTGCTATGCCTTTTCTTTTTTCTACTGCTTTACAGTTTTGTCCAGTTGATCCGCATCTTTTGCAGTAACTTAAATAAGGTTATAAGTCAGACCATCCAGGTTTCCTTTACCAACTCTCAAAATTTAATTAATGTTGAGAATCTGACTTTTGTTTGAGATGGCCTTCATATCCTCATCTGATAAGAAGCTATATGATTTAATCAAACCGAATGTAAAAAACCAACCAATCTACCTCTTTCTAATATGATTTAATCAAACTGAATAATGAAAATCAACCGAGTGTACAATGTGAACGTAAGGTCACCTTTGGTTTCCAATAGCATTGCATCATAGGAGGTTGTTACTATTCTTAATCGAATACTGCCTAGATTCTTACTAGAAGTCTTTTACTATCAAATAGGTGGGATGCATAACGAGATTGGTCCCACAAAAAGGCGTGCATCTAATTAAACACGCCATATATAGATCGTTGGAGATGGGCGGTCAGTTTGTACTTCTCGGTTCAAGTCCAGTTCCTCACATTCAGGTGAGCCTCTACTGCTATTTTCTGTGTAAAGTAGCTTTTAGAACATATGAACTGGCAAGTATGAGAAATTTCTTTCCGCTTGCACAAAATAGAGCAATAAGAACTATAAAAACTCCATTCAGGTTTCGTTTCATGTATTAAACGATAGCCGTCCATGTGTAGAATTGCTCGTTTTATTTTAAGTTAATCCTTTTCTTGTTCCATGCTTTCATTGTTCGACGCCGTACGTAGATTGAGATTCTTTCTTTATGTTTCTTTTTTCTTGTTTGCAGAGGGAATTTGAGGGTTTAGCGAACCAATTTCAAAAGCATGAACATGTTCGGCTAATACTAAAATACGACGAGTCTCTTTCTCATTCCATTTTTGCTGCATCTGACATGTTCATCATTCCATCTATTTTTGAGCCTTGTGGGCTTACACAGGTATGCTCCAAACTTAAGCATTAACAATCTTGTTGAACAAAGAACAACTAGATCAAAACATGTGCTACCCTTAAAGGGCCAACCATTTGAATATCTGATCTGTTTAACTTTCCCTTTTTCTTATTTATGATTGATATGTTCATCCAGATGATAGCAATGAGGTATGGTTCAGTACCCATTGCAAGAAAAACCGGCGGCCTAAATGACAGGTGAACAACTTTACCTGAATTATGCATGTCAATCCACTAATATGAAGGTACTTGACTGAAAAATCATAAGCTTGCTCTTTTGTAATTTTCTTCTTTAGCGTTTTTGATGTTGACGACGAGACTATTCCTCGCAAAATTCGAAATGGATTTACATTCATAACTCCTGATGAACAGGTAACTCTGGGATTCTTGAAATATATTTAAACAGCATTCGAACTTCATCTTGGTTGTTATTCATTATTAATCTATCACCCTATCCCTATCACCCATTCACTTTCCGGTATCATTGGTTTCGCTCTCAATCATACTTGAATCTCAGATGTGAAAAACTGACAGGGAATAAACAGTGCATTGGAGCGTGCATTTAATCTCTACAAGAACAACAAAGAGAGCTGGAAGCAACTCGTTCAAAAGGACATGAATATCGATTTCAGCTGGGATTCTTCGGCGTCACAGTACGAGGAACTTTACACCAAGTCCCTTTCCAGAGCAAGGGCAGCAGCGGAAAAGTGAAAGGAGCAATTCAACGAAGCAAGTCCGATTTGTCGACATTGGCTTTTTGTCCGATCTACGGTCTTAACGGTTCTAGATTTGCACGCTTAAAAGAGAATATCAGTAACGTTAAAGCTGCAATGAAATCGGTGGTACTTGTTGCACCTTTCCGCGTCAATTGTTGATAGTTCCAGTTTATTCACACTGTTCATATTTATGATAAAGCTTTGTGTAAAGTTTTTTTTCCTCCACTCTCGAGAGTAATTTTATATCTTACATGGTTGCATGTAATTGAACATTGTAACATTGTCTCGATCTCAAAACACTTATTTTTTTTCTTTTACGTTTCTCGAATTCAGATGTAAGTATCAGACACGGGTATATGTTTTGTTTCGAAAATCGTGGAGGGAATAAGTAAAAACTCAAATGGTAAGGGCAATAATATGAAGAGTAAACAAAATTCACATTATGCTTCTAATTGATGTGCAACAAATTTACATCACACAAGCAAAGAAAAACCATAAAAATACAAATCCTTTTCACTCTCTAAGCTCACTTTCCGGGGACAAAGTTGGTGGCATAGGCCCAAGCATTGTTGTTAACCGGATCAGCAAGGTGATCGGCCAAGTTCTCCAACGGACCCTTGCCGGTCACAATGGCCTGTACGAAGAACCCGAACATCGAGAACATAGCCAACCGGCCGTTCTTAATCTCCTTAACCTTGAGCTCGGCGAATGCTTCTGGGTCATCAGCAAGACCCAACGGGTCAAAGCTACCACCCGGATACAACGGGTCAGTCACTTCACCGAGCGGTCCTCCGGCAATACGGTAACCTTCGACGGCACCCATTAAAATAACTTGGCAAGCCCAGATGGCCAGAATGCTTTGAGCGTGGATCAAGCTCGGGTTACCCAAGTAATCGAGTCCACCCTCGCTGAAGATCTGTGAACCGGCCTTGAACCAGACCGCTTCGCCGAACTTGACTCCGTTACGGGCCAAGAGTTCGGGGAAAACGCACCCGAGAGCACCCAACATAGCCCATCGACAGTGGATGACTTCGAGCTCACGGTTCTTGGCGAAGGTTTCGGGGTCGGCTGAGAGTCCGGCGGTGTCCCAACCGTAGTCTCCGGGGAATTCTCCAGTCAAGTAAGATGGTGGCTCACCGGAGAGTGGACCCAAGTACAAAACTCTATCGGGACCGTACCATGGGCTGCCGGAGGGGACGGGCTTGGTGGTTTTCCTCATGGAAACACGGCCGCTGCCTTGGATTTCGGGGGTGGATGGGGAGAATTTCACCGCCTTACCGGCGAATGAAGGGGAAGAAAGGGCCATGGTAGCGGCAGACATTGTGTAGGATATTGATTTTCCAGTGAAGGGTGGTGGTTGTTTGTGTTTGAGAGTGATTGAAACCGGAATCAAGTGGGGTTTATATAGAGAGCTTCAAGTAAGGTTCCTTATCTTCGTTGTGATCTCTATCTTTCATCTGATTGGAGCTTCGAGATCCTTGCATGTCCACTTGGCACTCTTCGACCCACAAATTTCACTCAACTGTCTGCCATTGTTACACGTCTTAGATTTTTTTCAAGAATCACAGGCTTGGCTTGGCCACCATGGAGACGGAAATTCCACTG